>CM060351.1:193014233-193389158 GCA_030545235.1 Helianthus tuberosus | reverse complement strand
ACAAAGACTTATTATTTCTGTTAATTAGTTTGTTATAAGAAAAAAATAAAAAAATAATAATGATAGGACCTCATAAATGTTTCATTTAAGTTAAGTCACTTATGTTGCTCAAGTATTATATGGTTTGTTAAATAGGGTGATTCAAATAAAATATATAAGGCCGCCTGGTATATTCTAATACCCGTAGGTGTTAATCATAGTTGGCATTCGTTAACACTCGTCATACCGCTTCTGGAGAATGTTAAGGGGCATTAAAAGCTTCGCGTGTTAAGATGTTAACTAGGAGAGAGAGGGAGGGAATCAAGCATTGAAAAATTTGCACACACATAACATGCTATATATATGTATTTTATTTAATTTAAGGGTGTTAATGGGGGTTAAACCAATTCCTTGGTGTGAGGTGAAGTGAAAGAGGATTAAGTGGGTGATGTAGCGCCTATGCGTAGTTAACGTGCGTGAAAGTATACCCCATGATCTAAGAAACTTTGCTACTATTTAATAATTATTATATATGTATTTATTTAACTTAAAAAGAAACAATAGTGAAACAATATAGAACTTTTTTTAATAACGAAAATGTATAACTGTTTCAACATAATTAGGTTAAACATCTACTAAACGTTTCATAATAATGAAACAATATAGAACTTTTAAATTGATTAGATGACATATATTACACATTAACTTATACACCATCACATTTTCCTTTGTTATTTTGATATACTTTTTTGCATTGTTTGGGTGACATGATATGACCATAACACGAAAAGTCTCACAAGCTAAAAGTTAGATTTGACAAATATAAATATAATAGTTGCATATCTGTATAAGACGATGTGTAGTGGAAGACATAAATAATGCCCTTATTCTTCGGCGTTTTGCGTCATGTGGCAGTCCAGTCAGCAATAGAGTATTATGAGGCGTTTTTCTAAAATGGGTGTAATGGGGGACGTGGGCATTGTGGGGCATTATGTTAAGAGGGGTATAAAAAAATTAATAAAGAAAAACCATCAAAAAAATGTATTGGCCAACCAAAAAGAAGAAAACTTGTGATTGGCCAAAGATCTTGAACATGGGTGTGGAAAAAATGACGCCATTTGCATTTTTTTTGGAAAAAAAAAAAAAAAAAAAACTTTTCGAGGGTGGTTGTGGGGCGTTTCTTAGGGGAAAAGAAGCCCCAAAACCCCCACTACGGGAGTTCTAAGAGTCTTATTGACTTCATGGACTACAATAATTATAGGTTCTTAGTATCAAGAATTAAAAAGTGATGCACCCAAATAAGACCTCGAAACCGAAGCTTTCAAAACTCAAAAAAAAAAAAAAAAAAAAAAAAAACCTAGTGTTGAATTAGACCATGTGTAGTGGTAACAACTTATAATGCCCCCACCATGGGGCATTATCCGACACGTGTCATCCCAGTCAGCATGGGGCATTATAGCAAAAAGTGGTGTAGTGGGGCATTATTCCAATAACGCCCATACAATCATTTGACAATTTTTTTTTTTTTTAATTTAAAACAGAATATAAAAAAATTACACTACTTAAAAATTACACTACTTCAAAAAAATTACACTAATTAAAAATTACACTACTTCAAAAAAAAAAAAAAACAGCAGCAATTTCCAACTCATAATAAAAAAACGAAAAAAAAAACAGAAAATAAAAATTAATTATTTGACCACCACCTACCTTCTTTGACCCCACTACCTCCTTCTTCTTCTTCCTTTCTTCTTCCCCACCACCACCTGCAACTTCAAATATTATACCCTAATCTTCTTCCTTTTCTTTTGTTTTTTTAAATAAAACTAAATATAAAACACACACAAATATTATACACACATGGAGACTTGTGATTGGTTGGTAAAAACAAGTGCAAGCGTTTTAATAAACACGCCGGACTCATTTTTTTTCAAAAAAAACGCCCGGAAACGCCCTATGTAGTGGGGATCTCGGCGTTATCCGGCGTTTTTTTTGAATTTTTTTTAAAAAAAACGCCCCACTACGGGGGGACTTAGTCGAGCTAGCTTTTGTATTAGGTTTACCATAAGTTTTACATCACGTTTTGATTTTGTTACATTTTGCTTTTGTGTTCATTTGTATATCATGATATTGGCACATTTATTCTTCATAGTATAAATCTAATGTACACGACATTTGGTTAAACAACAAATTGGGTGGATTTAACGATTTAGAGAACAAAATTTACGCTAGAAAAATACAAGAATGTGGGGTCAAAAAGAGATTTTCTTGAACAGTGTGAAATAAACACAGAAAAATAGGAGAGAATCTCAATTACATAGACATGAGATGCCACCAAGTCACTTTCATCTAGTGTTTGCTTAACTATTCTTTTATAACTAAAATATAAAATATGAAAGTTATAGTGTAATTTTGAAAATATATTTTAATTAGTTAATTGTATTGACTGTAAAATTATCTTTAAAAGAGTAATTTACGATTTGTTTTCATGTGGTTTGGTCCATATTGCAAAATGACACATTATCTTACAGATTTTGCCTTATAGCTCCTCGTACCTAACGTTTCATCACACTTTGCCCTCAACCATCAGTAAAACGGTTGTTTGACCGTCAAGCTGAGAGTTAAAAGACTATTCTACCCCTGTCAACTCTTTCCTCTGCAATAAACCCAAATTACAAGCCCTAAAACCCGAAACGACACATTTTAGTTCTTCCCCAATCCCCCAATCGGTCCCCTGAGCTCTTCGAAGTCACCCCTAATTGAATGATGAATGTCTTAGTACTTGTCGTCTACTACTTCGAAATGGAGCTCACGTAATGTTGATAGGTCGGAGAAGATTTGCTCAGTGTGTGGTGCAGTTACATGCTATAAAACGTCGAAGACTGACGCTAATCCTGGACGGAGATTCCTCTGTTGTGTAACTGTTGCTAATTTTGCTTGTAAATGTATTGATTTATGTTTAGTTAAACTGCAGCAATGTAAGTCGTGGATCATGTTGAACTGCATGTGGTTACTTGAATTGTAGCACTATGATCATTGTGTTAATGTGTGTGATGGGGCACTATGATCAGCGTGTGGTTTACTTGGATTCAAGCAGTGATAATGTGTGTCATTATCATGTGTTTGATCAGATTGTATGTTCAACAAAAGGGAAAATGTGGTTTCCTAAGGTCGGCTGATACTCCCATTTGTGACAAATGTGAAAGTCTAGTTCCCGCTTTATTATAGACTATCAACAAGATAGACGAAATGGTCAAAAGCAAAGCTAGGCAGGTCACAGTGTGGAAGATTGTTTTAGTGCTTAGTTGGTTGTTGTTTTTTATGTATGTTATTATCGTTTGAAACGTACTGTAACCAAAGCTATGTAAGTGACAATGTGGAGACCTAGTTTAGTAGTTAGTTTGTTGTTGTTTGTTATCATTTGAAACGTAACCAACATTGTAATGGATTTGATTTATGTTTATGTTAATAATGTTGGTTTCAATTTGTCAAATATGTTGCTTATGTTGATTAATATGTTGATCATGCTTATAGTATTGTTGTAATCATGAGGTTGAAAAACAAGTTGTAAACGTGGAAGACAAAGAAGTGGTTGAAGATAATTGTGTCTACAGTATACCCGAAGAAGAATTGCAAGCAAAATATGCAATGGATTACAAAAACTTCGTAGAAGATGTAGAAGAACAATATGAAAAAGGATCCGGAGTTGGAATATGACAGTGAGGTTTTGAAAAATGCCTGGGACTACGAAGAGAAGTAGGAGGACTGGTATCACAATTTGTACAAAGAAGAACATGAATCAGATTCTGAATGGTCAAACGATGATTGTCATTGGAAATGAATCGACTAATGTTATGTAATGGTTGTAATGATAGTGGTTGTCGTGTTATGTAATGTTTGTAATGGTCGGATTATGAACTTTCTTATTTGTAATGTTTGAAGTTAGGAATGACAAATATTGGTACCTTTGTAATTGTTGTTTCATACCATATATATGACCCATATTGCAGGTTGACTTTCTTAAGTCAACCTCCTGACTAATTTAAACAAATGAAGTCGTAGAGGTCAGTTTGACTTTATGAAGTCAAATCGTTAACCGATTGAATATGACAGTTACATTGCAGTTTGACTTTAAAAAGTCAAACGTGTCTTGAATTCAAATTTATATGACAATTTGACTCCTGTAGTCTAACTTAACTAATCCAATCAAATGGTAATATTCCAAACAAAGTCATATAACCCAATACAAATTAACAAATTCAGTCAAACATTTCCTAAAGTCATACCAACCAAACAAAACATAACATAAATTGTCATAAAAACACACCAAATAGTTTGACTTACTGAAGTCAAACATTTCCTAAAGTCATAGCAACCAAACAAAACATAACAGAAATTGTTTTAAAAACCATTACAACATTGAAACATGTCTTAAACATCATAAACATCAATCTTGAGTAAGCTGCGGTGCACCATATGTTGCATTTTAAGTAGCTTGTGTTTATGTACCTTCTGCTTGACCTTTGCACCTACTAGGTTGTGGCCTTTATTCCCACATTTGGTACATATTGTGGGCTGCTCGTTCCTTGTCATTTTTCCTCCTTTGTCAAATGTTTTTTGAACCTCATCAACACTTTGCACCAACTAGGTTGTGGCCTTTATTCCCACATTTGGTACATATTGTGGGCTGCTCGTTCCTTGTCATTTTTCCTTCTTTGTCAAATGTTTTTTGAACCTCATCCCCACCTAGAATCATATACATACACATTTCAGTTCATAAATTATGCATTCTATACAATGTAATATATCCATACATGCTTATTATGATGTTTTGGAGGAATTAGTGTTGTGGGGCACTGTGATGGAGTCCACAATTCAGGACCACAAATTGGCTTAGTGTGGTATTCGTATGCCTTTTCCATGTATCTAACCAGTAAAATTTTGACACCCAATTTTATGGTATTCCAGCCTTAATACCATTTCTGGACATGTCCCAAATTGCAGCCACGACATGTTACAGGGAATCTCAGTCAAATCCCACTTTCTACATGAACTTGTTTTAAATCCACATTCACCACACACTAAGACCTGGGCCCAGTAACCTAGTATTTTGAAGTAGTCACCATGAGAACATTCATTTGTGAGGCTTCTTCTTTAATTTCTTTGAAGATCTCTTCAGCATATTAGGTTAGTGGACCTTTTGACTTTGCTTGAAGCCTTTTGACATTAACAATCCTTTTGGTCATGTATTCCCTGCTATACTCCAAACATGTGATTATAGGCTTGTCTCTAGCTCCAATTAGTTCCTTGTTAAACACCTTACAAATATTGTTCAATAATATATCACATTGTGCCCTAGGTGTAGAGTAAACTCTTGACCAAGTTTCAGGTGGGATCCGGAGCAGCCAATGGTGTAATTTTGAGTCTGCCGCATTTATTTCTTGCATGGAAGTGTTAGAATAAGGCACACTGGTCATCAAAGTTGCTCTCCTAACATGTTCTTACACACATCTCTTTTCCATTGCTTCTTCATGTTCTCATGTATGTGTCTAAGGCAATACTTATGCTTTGCATTTGAGAAAACATTACTCATTGCTGGAATAAGACCCTACATGGGTATAGACCAAACATGTTAATTTCATTTACAAATAATTGATTCATAAGGCATGTACATGGATTAATTAATTCACAAGCTTACCTTTTAACGGTTACTGATAAATGTGAAACCATCATCCACAGTTAACTCTAGATCATGTTGGAGGTTCCTCAAGAACCATGCCCAACCTTGGTAAGTTTCAGTTTCAACAGCAGCAAAAGCTAGTGAATATATACCACCGTTACCATCAACACACACAACACACAATATCTAACATGGGTATGGTCCTTTCATAAAACAACCATCCAATGCTAGAATATCTCTCCCACAAAGCTTAAAACCCCTTTTCATGTCATCATAACATATGTGTATCCTTCTGAATTGCCTGTTCATGAGGGTTTGTTAATGGCTCCACATCTATTTTGATGGTGCTACCTGGATTGGCCTTTAACAATTCTTCATAATAACTTCTACTAAGCTAATCATGGAGGTCATCCTCTACTACGCCATGATTAACTATTGCCTTAAGGTAGCTCATGTCCACTTCAACATCCCTTCCAGGATCGTCTTCCACTACCATATAGTCAGAATCATCATCCAAATTATCCTCCACATTATCCCTTCCCGACCCATGGTTACCTTCTGAACCTAAGTCTTCTAAACCATGATCACCTTCTGATCCTTCATAACCTTCTGATCCATGATCATTATTTCCCAATTATATGCCATGACTATAAGGAACAACCTCACTAGATTCAATTACAACAGATGATATAGATGGACCAGTTGCATCATCTTGAGATGGAATGGAATTTAAATACACATGTGAGGCCCAATGCTCAACATATATTTCAATTAACTTTACTCATGCTCGTACATGATTAAAAATCTATTCAAAATCATGATCCACAGTCAAATTTCTCAGACCCTCATCCAAGCTCATATTAGGAACTGTATAATGGAAGTAAAAAACCATATCACAGTCATAACCTACATACTTAACCATTTCTTCCAACACGTCAACCCCAAAATCATCTAATTCGACACTGTCAATGAATGCAATGCTACCATGCAAATATTTCCTACTAGGATGGAATCGATTTTTTGTTTGTATAATGTACGTATGCTTAATGCTCTAAGTGTAAACGAACTGATTTAGGGAATAACATGGGGTTTCATATGTGAATCGAAGATAAGAAACGAGGTTTAGGGGGAAAGGTATGCGAATTGATGATTTTACCCCTCAGTTGGACGGTCAAACAAATATTTGACTAATGGATGTGGGCAGAATGTGATGAAACATTGGGCACAGGGAAGCCATAAGGCAAAATCTGGAAAATAGAGTGCCATTCTACAAAATATACCAAACCAAAGGGGGCAAATTGTAATATACTCTTTTTATAAAGATTTTGAGTTTATTTTATGTTTGAAGACAAATAGCATATTAATTTTATGCATCTAATTTAAAGTAAACTTCCATTCATTTCTTTATAAAAATGACATCTTGATCTTATTTGTTATTTTGAAAAGATTACAATGCAATTTGCATTCTTGTGCTTTGGAAGTTTTTGGATGCCCGAGTCCATGTTGTTTGAATTTTGCTACACATTGAGTCCTTCTCTGTCAGTTTAACCGTTTGAAATTCAGTGAAAAGACCAATTTACCCCTTATTATTATTATTATTATTTCATCTTCAAATGATTAAAATTCACTAAGATAATCAGATTCATCTCCCCAAAATTCAAAATTCACCAAGAACATTAGATTCATTCCCCTCAAATTTAAAATTCACCAAGAACATCGGATTCACCACCACATTAAAACTTTATTGGTTCTTTGTGCATGTTGTCAAATAATCACAAAACCCTAAAGTTCGTCACCTATTAACACTTCTTCTTCTTCCTAAAAAACTATATCACAACCGTCTACCATCACAAAACATAAACTTGCTTTTCTTTAACTCGCCATAACAACAAACGTAAACTTGCCTTTTCTTTTAACTCGCCATAACCGACGAGATCTACACCAACGGCGACGATGACATAATTGTTGTTGCAGCAACAACAGCAATAGTAGTTGATGTATTGAGTTTTAAGGTTTTTAGTCTTGTTGTGTTGCATAGTAGAAGACAAAAAAGAGAGTGATGCGGCTGAAAAACAAAAAAAAAAAGTAATATTAAAAGGTGTAGACCAACTAAAAGCGTACATAAAAATTAGCACGAAAACGTGTTATATTTGACCCAACTCATCTCTGGAAAAATAAAATTTACGTCAAAACGTTGATCAACCGAAAACGTACCTAATAATAAACATAAGAACATATCATATTAAATTGTAAATCAACTTGAATTTATACTCACTTGTATATAAAAATAAACACGTAAAACTCGATTATAAAGTTTATAGAAAGTTAAGAAGCGTGTAAGTGTCAATACTGAAAGTTAAGACATAAAAGTATAATATAATGTCCCCACACAAAAGCCGAAAGGTTTTGAGTTTTGAGGTACCATATAATATAATTGACAGTTATTATGGGAAGACTTGGTCAGCTACTCGTACAAGCCTTAAACACGTATTTAATACTCCCTTTATTTATGATTTTTTTAATATGTTTGGTATGTCATTTTATAAAATCAATCACTTAGACCGCCCGGTATGGGCCTCGTCTCCGTCCCGTCGCTTCCGTCCCGGGTCGTCGCACACCGGCCTCGACTGCTCCGTCGCGGCTTCTCCGTCTTCTCCAAGACGTTGGAGACGGACCAAGGTGGTAGGCCCCTCTGACTTCTCTCTCTCCACTTTTATTATATAATATATTATATTGATTTTTATTGTGGGGTTGGGTAGTCCTCCACACCCTTGGGTAGTCACCAATATGATGCTCCTCCTCCCGTGATGACGTGACGCCTACGCGGCGGGTAGTCTCCAAAGAGACTATCAACAACAACACTATGTTCTTTTAAAAAATGGGGTTACATTTATTATATCTAAAAGGCATATATACATTATTTCACCATCATATTAGCAATATCAAATAGTTGTGATTGTTCTCCACAATGCCATTTTTTCACATACAAGTATGTGTGTGTATGTATATGTATATATAAAAAGAGAAAGAGAGAGTATTATTTCACTCAACTTTCTTATTTTAGCATGTTTAGATGTAGGCTTTGTTTTTATATGTAGTCTATGTATAGCCACGACATTATTGAAAAAGTATCCTAATCAATAATTTATAACACGATGTGGACATGTATTGAAAAAGTTTCTTAAGTCTAGTTTCACAAAACAACAAAATTATTTCACAAACTATAAAATACAACTTTAAATCGAACCATTACTTATAAAATAAATCGAGATGAAATAATTCCTAATGCTTTGCAATTCTTAAGCTGTAGGGTGTGGTATAAAGCCCCTAGGGGCTTTATCACGCCACATCAACGTCACGTAGACACCACCTCATATGGAGGGCTTTAAAGCTCATTCCTTTAACATCTTTGCAATGGTTTAAAGACCCTTCAAAACAATATAAAAAAAGAAAAAGGAAATCAAAAAAGAAGGAAATGTGATTGGTGGAAAAGGAATGAGTCTCACATGCATACTTAATAGCGTGCGTTAATGTGTTGGCGGATACTCAATGGCGCCCGCTAGGCCTGTAAACGAACCGAACGAACACGAACATAGGCATGTTCGTGTTCGTTCATATAACTTTAACCGAACACGAACATCTAATCGAACACATTTTTTTGTTCGTGTTCGTTCATTAAGAAATCGGGCATGTTCGTGTTCGTTTATGTTCATTCGTTTAAAGCCTAAACGAACAGTTCACGAACATAAACGAACACAAATGAACATAAAAAATTTTTAACTGAACCTATTTGAATAAACATAAATTAACATGATTGAAGAAACAAGTCTAATATATTACATTTCATCCGAAAACACATGTAAATAACGGTTCATAGATATACTAATTAGTTATATTTATATAAGTAGTTAGAAAACCTAATATTTATACAAATATAACTATTTATGTATTTATTAACATTTAAACGAATGTAAATAAACGAACGTTCACGAACATAAATGAACGAAAATAAAAGAATGTTCACGAACATAAATGAACGAACACAAGGTGTGTTCATGTTCGTTCGTTTATTAAATAAACGAAATTCCCGCCGAACAAGCTCATGAACGTTTCATTAACGTTCGGTTCGTTTACAGGCCTAGCGCCCGCCTTTGGCGCCCAGGGGGTGGCTAAGGGGCGCTATAGGTCGCTAATTTTGATGACTTGGCTAGGGGCGGTATACCACACCCCCTGGCCTTATGATCTTATCTACATAATACGAGAAACCAAAGATCAAAACCATTCAAGAGATGTAAGAACGCTCCTCAGAAATACTAATATCACCCGGACATAAGAATAGGCCATCTTTCTCAACCAATCAAAAAATTATAATTCTTTTAATGCTTTTAACTTTATTTAATATAATATATATATATATATGTTATGTATATATATTATTTTAGTGGGTATTGGTTAGTGAAATGGCGTGAAACCATAGTAGGGGTTAGTGAAAGAAAGTGAAGGAAAGTGGAGTGATGACGTATCAGTGATGTGGAGTGAAAGGGCGTGAAACGATAGAAGATAGCCTAACAAGACAATGATATTCTTTTTTCAAATGACACATCTATAATAAGAGTCACTAATGTCAACCAACGTTTATAAACATCCCTCGACCAACTAGATTAACTCTCTAATACTTTGCAACGTGTCCACCCTAATTACAATCTACTTATTCTCACACCAGAATCGTGACTTGTTTATGCGACGATACCTAACTCCACAACTTAATATTACTATAGCATCAAGTCTCCAATACTAGAAGTATAATACCAACATACTTGTGTACAATATATTTTGGTTGATTGGTGTACACCTTTGACCATGTACAATGTTTGTACTTTGTAAATGACCCTAAAGGCTTTTCTTTCTTTTTCCTTTAGTAGAGTTGTAATGTTGTTCAAAACCCTTCCACGGGACCACAAGTAGGCCACGTCTAATAAAATACATTTATGAAAGACAAAATCATACTAGTAAAGATGGGGCCACAAAATGGTATTTTTTAAGAGTTAAATGTCATTTTAGTCCTTGTGGTTTGGTTATTTTGTCAGTTTAGTCCAAAGGCTTGAAACGTTGTCATTTTAGTTCAAATAGTTTCAAACATTGCCATTTTAGTCCATTGTATTAACTCCATCCAAATGTTTTTGTTAACTAGAAGGGCAATTCGGTCATTTTATATGGCCGAATTGACCTTCTAGAGTTCTAGTTAACCAGATTAAATATAAAATGACCAAAATGCCCTTCTAATTAACAGAAAAATGGATGCAGTTATCCCAATGTACTAAAATAGCAACGTTCGAAACTATTTGAACTAAAATGACAATGTTTCAAACTTTTGAACTAAACTGACAAAATAGCACAAAACACAAGGACTAAAATGACATTTAACTCTTTTTTTAATAAATAATAAAATGAAACCAATCTTTGCACACAAACTAATACATCTGCACAAGGTACAAAGAGTAGAGCACTGACTACTTGAAAGAAAATAGAAGTGATGAAGAAGCTTCTCTAATTAGTTGATGTGAAGGCTTTTCACCTAGGTAAAAATTGGAGTAACTTTATAAATTCAAATATTTTAACCATAACTGAAATAAATGAAAAGAAAACAAATCAATTGAGAAACTAATGACTCAAATATAATTTTCTTATTTAAAACTACTTTTAAGGTCTAGTTATGGTTATAAATTAATCGAAATAATCATAGCGAACCACCGCTAAGGTAGCCTTTATACCTTTTTATAAATAATATATTACGTAAAATAAAGGATATTGGATTTAAACAACTCAACTTTCACCAATTGACCGATAGTACTCTCAACTTTCGATTTGTACCACCACCCCAACTTTTAACATATTTTCCTCTAGCACTCTCAAACTAACTGAACCCTAACACAGTTAACTGATGTCAGATGTCACGTCACTAAGCAAGTGCCATATCAGACACCACGTTAGATGTCACGTCATATGCCACATCATTAAACAAAGTGTAATATCAGCAAAAAACTAATTGGGTTAGGATTCAGTTAGTTTGGGAGTGACAGATGAAAATAAGTTGAAAGTTGAAAGTAGTGAGGTACAAATCGAAAGTTGAGTGCTATCGGCAAATTTGTGAAAGTTAAGGTTATTTAAATCCAATATCCCTAAATAACACATTTTACGATTTTACAAATAATAATTACTTGCCCCCTCTTTAGCTTGGAAAGGCGGGTCAATCACTCTCATATATTACTTGCCCACGCCTTTCCAAGCAACCAAAATAACCGAACAATTTGAAACCAAAACTAATCAGTTATGATAACCTAAACACCAAAACAACAGTTATAGATTCGGTTTTAGCGATAACCGAACCAAAGCGGCCCATGACCACCTCTAAATGTTATTGAATCTATACAAAAGATCATGTCATTGTCTTAAACTATTTTGAGTCTTCACCTACCCAACACCAAGTACAAAAGGACACCATTTCATTTCCATAAATATCCCTAAATAACACATTTTACGATTTTACAAATAATAATTGCTCGCCCCCCTCTTCAGCTTGGAAAGGCGGGTCAATCACTCTCATATAGTACTTGCCCCCGCCTTTCCAAACAACCAAAATAACCGAACAATTTGAAACCAAAACTGATCAATTATGATAACCTAAACACCAAAACAACAGTTATAGATTCGGTTTTAGCCATAACCGAACCAAAGCGGCCAATGTTATTGAATCTATACAAAAGATCATGTCATTGTCTTAAACTCTTTTGAGTCTTGACCAACCCAACACCAAGTACAAGAGGACACCATTTCATTCCCATAAATATCCCTAAATAACACATTTTACGATTTTACAAATAATAATAATAATTACTTGCCCCCTCTTCAGCTTGGAAAGGCGGGTCAATCACTCTCATATATTACTTGCCCCCGCCTTTCCAAACAACCAAAATAACCGAACAATTTGAAACCAAAACTGATCAGTTCTGATAACCTAAACACCAAAACAACAGTTATAGATTCGGTTTTAGCCATAACCGAACCAAAGCGGCCCATGACCACCACTAAATGTTATTGAATCTATACAAAAGATCATGTCATTGTCTTAAAACTCTTTTGAGTCTTCACCTACCCAACACCAAGTACAAGAGGACACCATTTCATTCCCATAACTTGTCTGTTTTGGAGTGCTTATTTCTACAGCCATAGTATTCTTTTTTATATATACCAACTTGGCATGAGGGCAATGTGGATGTATATAATGATATCCTTTGACCCTACACAAGATAACTTATTATATTTGAAACCTTTACATACACTTTTTGTGTATGATACAAACGACTGCATAATATTGCAAAAAATCTAAACTTTGACAAACAGTAAAGAACAAATTAGGATCATATAGTGCAAGTACACATGCGATGGACCGTTAACAAAACTTAATATTATGGACTGCGGACGAAGCAAGACAACAAGTTGCATTTAATTTAAAGGTGTTCATGCAATCTTTAAACCAAGTGGGACTAAGACATGAACCAACTACAAGGTCCACTAAATGCACTACTCGTGGTATCGCTTTCGGGGTATTCCTAGATATGATTATAATAATACAAAATACATTATGTACTACGACTATTGTCTTGTATTGATGACAAGAGACGGGTTGATAAATTGCCTAGCCGACAGCAAAAAGAGTATGCCAAAAATTATCCCAATGAGATAATAATATATAAAAGTTTTTTGGCTGCAAATATAAAAGATATAGAACTACTACAACCCTTAGTTAAATGTTAGTCAAATTACTATTACCCGATATGAAATTGTTTAATAATAAGTGATTCCTCATCATCTGCAAAAACAACTGATCAACTTTGAAACATGAAGAGAAGTAATAAAAAACTCTACACTCCTGAAATTAACACCTACCTAACTCTCATGGTACTATACAATTTTCACTGAGTAAATTCTAGTTTTTACCTGTGTAAACTACAGTTGTGGATATAGTTACCTAACCCCCTCTTCACATTGATTGTCAATTAACTATTACAATTTACAGTCCTGCAGTCAGATAGTTAAGACAATAGCCTAAAGAATAGAAGATAAGGGCATTTTGTGTGCTACCTACAATTCTACATAATTTTCTTCAACTAAATATATATATGCAAGCAAATGAAGCTTCTATATGAGATGACTTGACATTACATGGAAGTTAGTAAAGACCAGAAATTAAACCAGTTGAGAAACTAATATTTCAAATATAATTTTCTTTTCCATAACTGAGGCATAATTGTCAATAGCGAACAGCGGACCATAGCGACAGACTACCTGTACGCTACTTAGTGATAGCGATGAAATAGCGGGCGCTATTTTATGTTTAGCGACACACTAGGAGAAAATTTTAGAAATATTTTATATGTATATTATATCCAAATAAGCTGTTTTATGCGCTGTTTTATATGTATGCTTAACAAATAACCTAAAATCCTGCTATTTTATACCCATAAAATCCCACTATGTATATTAAAGCAAAAAAACCTAAAATCCTGCTATTTGCCCGCTATGGAGATGCCAAAATCAAAATAGCAACACATGAGTGCTACGCTATGCTATTCGCTATAGCGCTCGCTATGAGCGTTATTAATAATTATGCGTAATAGCGACCCCAATATTTCATGTTTAGCGATAAAGGGGTAGAAAAATAAAATAAAAAATATATTTAACACACCAGCTATGTATAAAAGTGCTAAAAATATGCTATCACTAATCATCTAAATAGGGTCAAGTTATTCTACAAAGGCTTCTAATTGTAAGAAGGATTTATAGAGTGACAAGTGTCCAATAACCTAAAACTAAACCCACTACATCACCACCAAAAACCTAAACACCCACCCCCACCCCACCACCAACCAAAAACCTAAACCCCCCCCCCCCCCCCACCCCCCAAAAACCTAAAAAAACCTAACCCCCCCCCCCCCCCCCCCCCCCCCAAAAAAAAAAAACCTAACAAAAACTAAACACCCACCCCCATCCCAACCCAAAAACCTAAACCCCCACCCCCTCGGCAAAAAAAAAAAAAAAAAAAAAAAATTTTTGGGTGGGTGATGTTGGGGGGGGGGGGGGGGGGGGGGGGGGGGGGTTTGGTGGTGGTGGATGTTTAAGGTTTTTTTTTTTTTTTTAGTGGGTTTTTTTGTGTAGTGGGTTTTTTTAGGTTATTGGACACTTGTCACTCTATAAATCCTTCTTACACTTCTTACAATTAGGATCCTTTGTATTTGATCCTAATCCCATCTAAATAAATAAATAAATAATCCTCTAATTATCGCTAATAGGGTCTGTAGCGACCCTTCACCTATTCGCTATAGCTGGCGCTACCAGCGCTATTGACAAATATGAACTGAGGTATATAATCACATCGGACCACCACTAAACTAGCCTTTATACTTTTTATAAATAACATATTATCTTAAGAAAAAACATATTTCACAATTTTTACGAATAATATATTACTTGCCCCCTCCTTCAGCTTTACAAATTAACAGGTTTGTTGTCTTTATATTTAAAGTAAACCCTGATTTCGAAATACGCTTATATTTGCCATGCCTGGCAGAATCATATGACCGGCCCGCTTTCCCAACAACCAAAATAACCAAACCATTTGAAGCCAAAACTGATCGGTTATGAAAATCTAAAAACCAAAACAACAGTCATAGAATCGGTTTTCGCTCCTGCAAAATTCATAAATTTCTTTTTCACCAAACAGTAATATCTTGAATGAAGGGTATGGACCTATGGTATGTTAAGGACCTCCATTTCCATGTACAATTGTACAAATTGATTGCACTGACAGCCTACACAAGCCCATAAAAATCTAGATGGGCCACAAGGCCCATAAACACAAACAATATTACCCAAACAACATTCATGTTACAATTGAAGGGAAGATATATAAGATTGAATGCAGTTAGTTTTTTTTGGCCATGCAAAAATAAAAATACTTTCATGTATTAATGTTTACTGATTAATATTTAATTAATTTAACTAAACATAGATCAATAAATATAACGACCAAAATAATAAGTATTATTTTTTTTTCTTTTATCATCGTTAACCTGTTGAATTTGAGAATAAGGAGTTAAACTGATTGATATTAGAGAAAAGTGATGTCACGACACGACCCAAAAAGTATACACCTATGATTAATATTAACACAAACTTGTAAGAGGCCAATTGCTCATCACACCACATTACTTAACATTACCTTTATTATCTAATTTTATAATTTGTTACGGTTTAGTATCTTAGTTAATAAACTGATATTATAAACACAGACTAGGATGAGATGCAAACTTCAAATCAAACAACAATCTATGGTTTTCAATGTCATCGTCTGAAAAACATTATCCAAATGTATTTATCAGCATAGATACAAACAATCTTAAGGAGTTTAGCACATACCGATGAAGGATATGGTTTTCCAACTGAGATACTTTACTCTAAAACGGGAAAGCCAGAAAGCACGTCGGCAGTGTGACTTCATCCGATCATGGTTCGTTTTCTACCTCGTAGTCTCACTGTGACAAGTTAAGAAGTAATTACACGATCATATAAACAACCACTTAATGTGTTTGATAAATATGATTTATTTAAAAGGTGGAAAAACGGGTATTAGGCATGGGTCAAAACGATTAAGACTTAGGACTGGTTGGGCCACAAAACATTGTCTTTTTTTTAAATTTAATAAACCATTGATGCGTTTAATAAATATGTTTGAACTTTTTTTAATATAATGATTAGAAGGTTGTGTGCGTTAAAAATACATTTTGGCGGCTATTGAACCATTTGACCACTTTAATCCGTTCCTTCTAGCTACATTTTTTATTTGACCCGTTTGAGATAAAAGACAACCTAAATCAAGTCGTTCATATCTAAAATATCCTTAATCAGATTACGCTGTAGAAATCAAGTATAAGGGTAAATGAAAATAATTAGACAAGAATAGACAGAATAAGATTATATTATACCTTGACCGAGTTTGTTAAATGTGGCTGACCATTGCTTTGAAGACTTCCTATATGCTGCAAGTATCTTATCCATCTGTTCAAGAATATCATATCAAAGTTACATCAAATTATGCCTATTACTGTGTCTTTGCCATAGTTGCCAATAGCAAATAGCGACAAGCTATCTATAGTCTACATAGAGATAGCGATAAAATAGCGGTCACTATTTTAGGTTTAGCGATACGTTAGAAAAAAATAGAAATATTTTATAGGTATATTTTAGCGATGAAATAGCGGTCACTATTTTAGGTTTAGCGATTAGTTAGAAAAAAATAGAAATATTTTATAGGTATATTTTATCAGAATACGCCTGTATATGTCATCTAAATAGGCTATTTATATTAAATATTAAAGAGTTATATTATAAGTTTATAACAGAAAAAAAAAAACCTAATGGGCATCGCCATTTATATTAAAGCAAAAAAGAAAGTAAATAAAAACCTAAAATCCAGCTATATTTAGCCTATGGAGTCACTAATTATCAGGTTGCGAACTTGCGATATATGGTCGCTCCGCTATGAAGCGCGCGATAGCGAACGTTATCTTCACTATTGACAACAGGGGTCTTTGCACATTAAAGTTTGTTTTTAGTGAATATAGGGTGTGCATTTTAAAAGTGAATATTGCAACTTGCAACATTAGTTTATCAAATTATTAGAGCAAGATATAGGATCGTAATTATACATTTATCTCAGTAATTAGCATTAGCTTCCTTAAAAACCTCTTACATGTTTCTTCAAATCTAATTCGTATAACCCTAAAGAATCAGCAAATCATAATCATGCAACAAAATTTTCATTTGGATTACCACATTCCCACAAGAAGAATGCATCGACAGCAAGGCTCGTTCAAGCACATATAAATCAACAGCTTTATCTTCTGGAAGAGTTGACACAAAGCTCAAACCGAAATCAATCAATACCTAAAAATATAAAGCAAAATACACATACAATAAGATCAGAGTCCTCTACATATTACATTGTCCATACATGTAATATTCCTATTAGATAAAACTTCATAAAACGTAAAAGTAGATTGAATAAAGATTGAAGTACCAGCTGGTTGCTGCCACTACGCCATAACATATTGGATGTGGTCAAATCCCCATGAATGACCCCACCATCATGTAACTTTCCAATTGTATCCCCGATTTGCAACGCGATATCATCCATCTTTTCGTCAACAACTCCTTTGGATCCAAATTCAAGAAATATATCTTTGATAGCGGGACCTTCGATATACTCAAAAGTGAGTGTATGCGTTACAGGGTCTACCGCATAAAGCACGGGAGTAGAAACTCCGAGCCGTCTAGCCTTTGTCATGCACCTAGCCTCCTAGCGATAACAAAAAAAAAACACAACTAAACAATGATGTTTTTAACATTAAAATCAAAAGGATTGATACTAGTTGTCAATCTGAGCAACAAACCGCATTTAACCGCTTGAGTGTGAGCTTTGAATCTAAAGTCGGATGCCTATACTTCTTTGAGAACCGTTCCTTAACGATGGACTTCCTTCCAGCAAATGTTGACTCAAAAACTCTCTGAGAAACATCAACTGAATATCAGCACATAACATACAAGTCTCTCAAGTTTAATTACATATCTTGAAATAAGAATTTCCAAATGACAAAATTTCAGCTTCAAATTTCAATCTCAGCCCTTGAATTCCATACTCCCAACCACAATAAAGCATAAAGTACAAAAGCAAATTAACTCACAGCTTCAGCCCCTTGCTTTATCAGAACCAAAGAGCCATTTTCTCCACTTGCTTCAGTATCCATATGTGTTTTCTTTGGGGATTATGCCGTCCTACATTCAATAACATACACATAAACTTGAGCTTCAAATTTCATCAAAATTCTAACTTCACACGCTCTTTCTACATGTGGAAACTGTGTTGAAATTAGTCACAACTTGATTTAGCTACAATTTTCTCATGGGAATTTCATCGAACACATGGTATGCATTACAATTTACAAACTATAATCAACACAAATACATAAACCCACATCTATAATCACATGAATACTCTATCTAACTAGTTCTTAAAATCCAGAATTTAAAAAACTTGTTTGAGTTAGCTAGAGTTGTCTCATGGGAATTTCATCAAACACATGGTATACAACTATGCATTACAGTCTTGAAACACTATAATCGACACAAATACGAAAACCCATATCTATAATCTCATGAATACTGTATCTAACTTGTTCTAAAGATTCATAAATTAAAAAACTTGGAGTAACTGAAACCCTAGAATAGCAGTTGATGGAGAAAAATGAGGTTACCTTGTGACGGCGTCAACAGAAACAAGGACAACTGAGAGTTTCATAGTTTGGGGTTTATTGTTTTTCTTATCGGATTGTTGGGGGTAATTTGGTAAATTCACGTTCGTGTGTACGGAAGCTACCCTATTGGTTGTTTCAGGCGCCAATTTTGTTTAGAGTTTAAGGGGTTAAGTTTTGTTTGATGATATCTAAATCATGTGGGGGTAATGGCGGATCCAGGAAGTTTTTCCACTGGGTACACTTTTTTAGATGCTCCAATTTCATGACTGAACATAAAATTTTCGGGTCGGGTTGGGTAGACGGTTCATATCGGATAAGGTCCATCACATAATAATGATAATAATACGATACAATAATGAAAAAAATGTAGCCATTGCTAATATCAAATTCAAGTTTCAAAATATTATAAATTAACATTACTAATCATAATTTCAAAGCATATTACACACTATAAATTAATATTAACATCTTATAGCATATTAAAAGACAACAAACTGAAATCATCATCTTATAAACACACTATAAATTAACATTTAACATCACTGATCGTAGAAAAAGACAAGTTCCTGAGCCAACAAACTTTAACCAAAAATTTGAAATTATTTAACATCACCAATCACTCTAAAGTAGTTAATGCGCTAAAAAGTCAGATATCGGTCAAGGACCGATATTTGAGATATCGGTAATCACGGTGGGATATCGGTAATTTTAATATCATGCAGAATTTATATATATAGCAATTTAACAGTAACAATTCAGTATACTCTCCTACCATTAACAAATTAATCGTTTGCAACTTGCAAACCACTAACAATTGTAGCAAGTAGGAACTGACTAAGACTTAAAACACTAACAATCAAGATTTAAAACACTAATAATTGAAAGACGAATGCAAGAACTAAGAAGAAAGGTACTAATAACGGGAAAATTGGTGATTCATCGGTCAAATATCGGTGATATATCAGTCAATATTGGCACCGATATTCAGACCGATATTTTGCACTGATATCTCATCAGGGGACCGATTAACAATTAACCTTTTGCAACTTGCAAAACACTAACAATTGTAGCAAGTAGGAAGTGACTAAGACTTTAAACACTAACATTCAACAATAACAATTAAGACTTAAAACTAGGGCTGTAAACGAACCAAACGTTCGCCGAACAGTTCGTGAACTGTTTGGCGGGAAGTTCGTTTGTGTTCATTTGTTTATTAAACAAACAAATACAAACAAGGAATTTCGTTCGCTTAGTTAAATGAACAAACATGAACAGAGTCTGCGTTCGTTCATTTATGTTCGTGAACGTTCCATAACGTGTTCGTTTATGTTTGATAGTTCATTAGTGTTTTTAGTTTTTGTATTTTATTTAAATACTTCAAAATTCTGACAATTAAAATATTTAACAAGTATTACTGTATTATATATTAGAGTAAACTTCCGTTTTGCTCCCTGTGGTTTGGTCACTTTAACGGTTTTGCTCCCTGTGGTTTGGTCACTTTAACGGTTTTGCTCCAAACCTTTAAAAATAGCCATTTTACTCCCTGATGTTTCGGTTTTTTTGCCAGTTTGCTCCCCGCCTCTAACTACATCCAAATTGTTTGTTTTTTCATTTTGCTCCCCGCAGGGAGCAAACTGGCAACAAAACCAAAACATCAGGGAGTAAAATGGCTATTTTTAAAGGTTTGGGGCAAAACCATTAAAGTTACCAAACCACAGGGATCAAAACGGAAGTTTACTCTATATATTATGTTTATGAACGCTTGTTTGTGTTCGTTTGTTTCCATTAGTGTTCATGAACATTAGTTTGTGTTTATCGACGTTCGTTGCCTAAAATTAACAAACACAAACGAACATGAACACGTTCATTTTCTTAACAAACGAACACGAACATCAAATCTCGTTCGATTAGTGTTCATGAAATGTTCGTGAACACATATGTTTATTAACAAACGAACACAAACAAGGTCTTGCTCGTGTTTGTTCGGTTCGTTTACAGCCCTACTTAAAACACTAATAGCAGCAATAAGAAGAAAGACGAATAATAGAACTAAGAAGAAAGGTATTGATATTGGAAAAATCGGTGATATATCGGTCAGTATCGCAGGTATTATCGGTACCGATATCTCACCAGGGGACCGATAACTATCCGGAAATTAACTACATAGAATCACTAATGAATTCAAGTTTCACTAACATATTACACACTATAAATTAACATCTTAATTAAAGCATATTAAAAGACAACAAACTAAAAATTAACAACAAATTTTAACACGCTGACCTGAGTCGTTGAGATTTGGAGTGGTGAAACTGACGACTGGAACGGTGGAGGCGGAGGCGAACGGCGGAGACTGGTGGAGGCGTGGTCTGATAAGTGATAAGGTTCTCGGTTCACGCTTTTGTTTTGAAGTTTAACCCTAAAATATGAAATGTTTTAAAAACCGGTATTTTAATCGTACCGTGGTGTTAGAGTCAGAAATTGTTCAACCGGTTGAATCGTGTTGTATTAGGCGGTTCAAACGTGTTGACTAATTAATACTATAAATCCACAAAATATAATTTCAACTCAAAAAAGAATCCAAAACTACATCATTGCTTTTGTTTTCAAGTTTAACCCTAATATGCAATGTTTTAAAAACTGGTATTTTAATCGTACCGGGTTAGAGTCAGAAATGGTTCAACCGGTTGAATCGGGTTGTATTAGGCGGTTCAACCATGTTGACTAATTAACTCTATAAATCCATAAAATATATTTCAACTCAAAAAATAATCCAAAACTACATCATTCCATAATAAATAAATATTACAAAAGTTAATCTATAATAAACAAAATTTTCTAAAAGTTCTTGATTAAATACCCATTATAAAGCAATTAGCAAACACTATAACAATTAACAACATAAATGATTGAACAAAAGTCAAAAGAAGGTAAACCTAGATGATTGGTTGAAGAACTTAATTTGAAAAACCCAATGATTTTTTATATTTGAGTGAGGAAGAAGTTTTATTGATGTGAATTGTCGATTGTGGGCGCTAAGTTTTACACTCTAACTGCACTCCTAAATGCATGCAAATAAAAATCATTTTTCTATAATATATTATATGTATATTAAAACAAAGCATATTAAAGGTAAAATAATCCAAGCTAAGTCAATTCGAGCCGAGCTAACAAGCGAGTCAAACTGAGCCAATTTGGCTTGTTACGAGCCGAGACAAGCTAGGCTCGTTTTCTAACTGAGCCGAGTCGACTCAACTCAATTTCAAACCTTCGTTTTATATTTTGCGAGTTAACATGACGTAACGTGTGTGTGGTTCAACGCATGGGCCTCCGGTTACCGGAACTTTTTGAATTTTTATTTATAAATTTTGAGTTTTTGAAGAACAAACTTAGAGATGGACCCCCTAATTTGAACCAGTATAAAATATAAGCTTATGATGACCCCTAACTAAATCGTTTTGGTTCCGCCATTGGTTCAACGTTTTAACGTTTCGTTTTACGCTTCATACTAGAATTTACGAGTTAACACGACTCAACGTGCGTGTGTGGTTTAACGTTTTTACGTCGTCTATTTTTTTCCAATTTGACAGGTTCGTTACAACGTGCGAGGTCTTAAATTGACTTAATTATTATTTTCTATGTATTACATTGCAGTCTAGTTTCTTCGCATTAACACACTGTAACTTCAGTATTGGTTGTTGCTGGCAATGGTGTGACATTGGTGCTATTCGGCACGGTTTTACTCCCCGCCGCATTATTGTGGGTGGTAAATCTAGTTCACATTACAATACAACTTAATGTAATAAGACGAGCCTAGTAATTTTAGGAAAATGGCTAATGAACCTAGTAATTTTAGAAAAATGGCTAATTTTAATTATGTAATTGTTTTCTTGTAAATAACTTTTAATATTACTTTGCTAACCATAGTGCGATTCTTTAATTTTGATCATTGACGTTAGAAAAATCATTCTAAAAAGCTCGCATTCATTTAACCTATTAAAAATATATTTTAGCATAATACGAACCATATAGAACCTTAACATAACCCCCAAAAAAATCACCTAACCCATATCGACTAACCAATAGGGATTATGTAAAACGCAGCTTGCACCGCGTAATGACGGAGTTAAAAAGTAACATATAAGTTAACACCTCAATGTTATTCAAACGTCTTTTACAATAACTTTATGAGGTTTTAATGCCAAATTGGCACATTGTAAACCTGAAAATGAAACCTCTATGCGGTTTTGATCATCACAAGTCCCGGCTCACTTTGAAGAGTTTCAACAACGGGTGTAGAAGCGGATCGGCTGGGAAGAGTCCCGTGAATGGCTCTAATTGTGTCGGGTGTAGTTCTGCAGCAGCCTCCAACAAGCGATGCACCCATCTCACACCATGTGTTCACATATGAAACAAAATCCTCTTCTCCAACTCCAGTGTTTTGCTATATAACAAATATATTTAAAAAAAAAAACCGTTAAATTCCAATTCATTCAAAAGAATAGCACGAGAGGTGACAATTTTGACCCGTTGTATATTTGATAAACAGTCAAACATATTACTTAAAACTATATACAAAATTAATCGAGTAATATGTCATTTTCGTCTATGAGGTTTGGCCAGTTTTGCGACCTTCGTCCAAAGGTTTGTTTTTTAGCATCCGAATCCAAAAGAATTGAAATCTTGTCATTTTTGTCCGGCTCACTAACTCCATCCATTTTCTCCGTTAATTCAGGGGTATTTCCGTCTTTTGTGTTAATTTATGGGGCAATTCGATCTTTTTCACTTTTTATTCAAGCATTCAAACTAGATATAAGTTAAGCCCCCTGACTTTAAGTTCACAAAAATGACAAAATACCCTTGACTTAACAGATAAAAATCGATGGAGTTAACGAGTCGGATGAAAATAGCAAGATTTCAAACCTATTGGATCCAGATGCGGAAAAACAAACCTTTGGATGAAAGTCGTAAAAATGGCCAAAGTCAGGGACGAAAATGGCATTTTACTCAAATTTATTTGACCGGATGGAAGAAGTGCTTACCACCCACTGTTTTAGTTGAGCATCATAGCTTTCACCACTGTTTGGATATATAAGAATTGGTTTATTTGTCACCTGCACAGGACAGCAAATTAAGATTACTAACATATTAGATAAGTAATTATGTATATTGTATCCTATAAAAAATGAAAAATAAAATAAAGCTAATAAAGCTAGAAGTAAAAGTGATACCTTTTTTATTGTGGAAATGAGACCACCAATGAATCTAGGAGGGGTACAGTTGATTCCTACAGCAACAACTTTCTTGCTTGAATCCGCAACTGCCGCACATTCGGCTAACGAATCACCGCTCACCACATTCACACCGTCTTTGGAGTTAAATGCAAACCATGCGGGAATATTTATGCCTTCTTCAAGAAGCTCAGAAAACGCCTACTCAAAAACCCAAACTTATATGATATATCGAAATGTAGCTTTTGAATTAATTATTATAAAAAAAAAGCTAGAAAACTCATGTTTGGTATTATTCCTTTAAAGACATAGGGGGTGTTTGGGTTTCCTTTTTCCTCAAAAGTCCTTTTTAGAAAGAATAAGTAAGAAATTCTTACTTATTCACTTCTCCTTTTTGAAGACAAAATTAAGCATAAAAGGCCTTTTCAAAGTGTGTTTGGGATTCCTTTAAGCTCCAAAAGTCCTTCTTAGATGGATGTTTGGCATTCCTTTTAACTTTTAAGAAGTTAATAAGTCCTTTTAAGCTTCAAAAGTCCTTTTGAAAAGGAATCCCAAACATGCACATAAAGTTATGTGGAAGAATAAAGAGTAAAATGCCATTTTCGTCTTTGAAGTTTGGCCAGTTTTGCGACTTTCGTCCAAATGTTTGTTTTTTCGCATCGTGATCCAAAAGTTTTGAAATTTTGCCATTTTCATCCGGCTCGTTAACTCCATGTCTCCATCCATTTTTTCCGTTAAGTCAGGGTTATTTCCGTCTTTTTTTAACTTAAAGATCAATTCTGTCCTTTTCACTTTATATAAAAAGACTGAATACCCCTGTAAAGACTAAATTGCCTATTAAGTTAACAAAAAAGACGGAAATACCGCTGACTTAACGGAGAAAAATGAATGGAGTTAACGGCAAGATTTCAAACATTTTGGATCCGAATGCGGAAAAACAAACTTTTGGACAAAATTCGCGAAACTGGCCAAACCTCAGGGACGAAAATGGCATTTGATTCAAGAATAAAACAGCAAAAAACTAAAAAAAAAGATAAAGATTCTGGCTGACCTGTGCTTCTAGCTTATTTGGTATTGTTTCGAATGCTATCAGATCAGCACCAGATTCCGCTAAAACTTGTACCCTTCTACGGTGAAACCCTTTCAAAAATTCCAAGTTCATTGCATCACCATAGTCCCCACTATAACAAGACAGAAGATTTTATAAGCAACAGTAACAGGTTAAAGTTTTTAACGGAACCATATAAATCTCAAACAGCCTGAACACCCCTATGGTATGAAGATGTATAAAAAAAGACTTCCACTAATGCTGAATAACACTATTTAACCCATAATGTGAAGTTACCTGTATTCAGAACCATCAGCAAGATAAGCCCCATAACTCCCTACAGATGCAGCAACTAAAACAGGACGTTTTTTGAAAATCCTACCATCACCGGTATAATCAACCGACGATTCACGGCATCTTTGATGATACAAATCCCTTGCTTCACAAGCAATTTCTACACTTTTTCTAAGCATGGACTCACCGTCTTCTGAAGAATATCCTTTAGCCTCAAACCCTTGAATTGTGGCCTGTTCAGTTATAGTACGTTAAGAGAGACAGACAGATGCATGCTAAATAATATTGAAATACAGCTTACAATACCTGGTAAGATGCTGTGATTATTATATCTGCACCAGCTTCAAGATAATCAAGGTGTACCTACAGTGTCAACACAAATGAGTACCTACTATGTAATACGACTGATTGATTATTAAATCAGACTTTAGTATGCCACCTAGGGCTGTTCAAATAGCTTGTGACTCAAATCCTGTTCGAAATCAGCTCGCTTACAAACGAGTCGACTCGGCTCGTTTACAAACCAAGCCGGCTCGGCTCGGCTCAAATTATTTTATTTTAAACTTGTTATACAGGGGAGAAATCTATGCAGAACATTAGAGTCATATTGCGAGAAAACTAACAAAAGGAAGCATTCATTTTTCTAATCTTTAAAAATTTAAAAACAATAAAAAATGGTATTAGAGTCATATTCTCACCCATATATCTGATTGTACATTGATGTATATAACCTACACATGTGTAGGTCATGTGTATATACCAAACAGTACAAAACTAAAAAACATACAAAAAAATCAGTTTCATGGTTTTTTTATGTGCATAACTTACACATCTGCATGTAAGAAGCATAAAATTTATAATAGTACAAAGTACAAACCACTAAACAAAAATAAATAAATAAATAAATAAATAAGCAATTCAGATTCATTCCAGTCTCTGCTCATAAACAGTCCTACCAGTATCTGAACTAACAGATCTATGCTAAGGTTAACAATTCTGCTTTTTAATTTTTATATCCTAAAAATATCAAAACAAACATGCAAAGTGTATGGCACTACTGTAATTTCACACAACCAACTCATCACAAACAAATTATCTCATCTACACACACTAAAATCATCCTTCATCCTTCAATCTTCAATCTTCATAACAAGACACAACACAACACAACACAACACAACACAACACAACACAACATAACAATTACAAAATCTAAAACAGAGAAATTACATCAAAACATCATACTATATAAAATACCATATCTTAAAAGTTATAAACGCATACGCTTCATCAACTATTAACTCATTCTTCCTCACAACGAACGTAACAAAAACCTAATAACATTACTCACGAAATACAGAATAATTATAATTTCTAAACAGAGAAATTACATCAAAACATCATACTATATAAAATACCATATCTTAAAAGTTATAAACGCATACGCTTCATCAACTATTAACTCATTCTTCCTCACAACGAACGTAACGAAAACCTAATAACATTACTCACGAAATACATAATAACTATAATTTCTAAACAGAGAAATTACATCAAAACATCATACTATATAAAATACCATATCTTAAAAGTTATAAACTCATACGCTTCATCAACTATTAACTCATTCTAAATATTCTCACAACAAACGTAACAAAAACCTAATAACATTACGCATGAAATTAAAACTACTTTAACGACGGTTACTATTAATATTATTATATATAATTTATAAATATTATTATTATACCTGTCGAATAAGATGAGGAGAAGTGAGGAGGCATTTAGCGCTCCAGAGAGGATCGTTGAGGTCGGCGCCGTAGCGTTCGAGCTCCGTCGCAAGGCCACCGTCGATGAGCGCAACGCCGCCGGAGTTGCGGAGGAAATCGGACATCAATGTGTCTACGTCGGCGTGGCTCATTGCGGTTGTTAGGGCGGAAATGGAGTCTCCGGCGAACGGCGGCGATGTTAGTTGTACGGAGAGGGATGAATGAGAAGTGTTTAGAGTCCAGGTTCAATATATAGAAGGGGCCGGGAATTGGTGTGGAATTTGAAACTTATGTTGAGTTTTTACCCCCTTTAGTTTGAGTGTTTTCTATGAATAGTCCTTGGGGGTTACAAATTACCAATGTGATTTGTTACTTTACATAGAGGATTTGAAAATCGGACTTGTTATTAGGCTGAAGGACCTTGTTCGTGTTCGTTTGTTAAGGAAGTACATGTGTTTTGAAAGGTTCATAAACAAATATAAAATTTGTGAAGGCGGTGGAGGCGGTAGTGCTGGAGCATGAAGCCCTGATCGTGGAATGGAGATTGATAGTATTTGTCGATGTGAATAATGAGAGGGGAATGGGGAATAGTGCATAAATAAGGTAAGAATGAAGTTTCCTATTTTAATTGTTATGATAATGAATAAATATATTTAAAGAATATAAAAAGTCTAGTTAATATAAGTAAATGTACAGAACATTTTAATGAACCCAACATAAACAAACAAACATGAATGAACGTTCACGAACACAACTGAATGAACGAAATGAGTGTTCATGTTCATTCATTTACTTAATAGAACGAAATGTATTGTTCATGTTCATTCATTAATTAAACTAACGAACACGAACTTCTCATAGAATATTTTATGAAATCTTCGTTGAATATTCGATTTATTTATAACCTTACTTGTTGCGTTATGTGTGGTGGGGTGACGCCCCACATCACGTCACCTGTTTAACAAGATAAACACAAACTCATGGGCGTTAAAGGAGGTGTCAAGGGGGTGGAGTTACTTTCTTAACGCTTGTAAACACAAAAGGTGGTGTGGATCCACTACCCTCCCTCAATCACATGTGCATACACACATTTTTTTAATTTTTTCTTTTATTTAATTGTTTAGCTAATACCATGAGCATTTGGTACCGGGTATCGGTACCGTACCGGTACCGAACCGGTATATTCGGTATAGGTACCCATTTTCTCCATTTTTTGGTATCGGTACGGTATCGGTACTTACGGGTAAAACACCGGTAAATACCGATACCGTACCGGTGTATTCGGTACTTTTGGTACCGGTACCAAACGAGTACCATGCTCATCCCTATACCACATCGTGCTTTTTAAAGCCCATTACTTATAATTTAAAAACCAAACTACGCTATAACTTAGTTAAAGTATATAAAATTAAAAAGTATTGGATTTAAAAAAAAAAAGCAATAAACCTCTGTTTGGTATGAAGTGATGGAATGGACGAGATAATGGAATAGACAAAAAAATGAAATGGATCATTACCATTCCATAGTCTTATTTGGTTACCATATGAAAATGGAATGAATCATTATCTTGTGTTGTTTGGTAGGCAGGAAAAAACGAAGGAATAAAATCGGCGATGGGTGTTGGCGGTGGCGGGTGGTGGCGCCGACAACGATGGGTGGTGGGGGCACTGGGGTGCAGTGGTTGGTGACGATGGTGCTAGCCGGTGTAGCAGTGGTCGGGGTGGCATTGGCGCCGGTGGTCAGTGACGGGTGGCGGGCGCGGCGGGGGTGGTGGGGGGTGATGGTGATGGTGATGGTCGGTTGTAGAGGGTGGTAGCGGCGGTGGCGCGTGGTGACGGCGACATATGGCGGTGGGCAGTATTGTGGTCAGCTGCGGAGGGTGGCAGTGTTGGTGATGAAGGGTAAGAGGGGGAATGGAATGAAAAAAAAAACAAGGGGATGGAATGAATGTGAGAGAATGACGCCTTATGGAATGAGCGCTTCCATTACTTTGAGCAAACAAACACATTTAATGTCATTCACTCACAATAGTCTATTCTATTCCGACTCACATTCTTATATACCAAACACTATCTAATAGATGAATGACTAATCACCAACCCGATTAAATATATTTACCACTCATTTTCCAAATAGCCTTAACTAAATATCTTATCCAACCAAACACTCTTTAAATCTGCCTAACCTACCATCTCTAGTGCATAGAGCATACACACCTACAATGCATAAGGAACACACTAATAAAATCGTTTTATTTTCCACGTTATTGTTAATTTCTTATAACTTATTATTGAAACCTCAATTTCTAATTAGGCGAATTAGTTCCACTTCATAGTTTATTCTTTTAAGGAATTGAATTAATGATAAAATTCAGCTAAGGTTAGTTTTTTACTTTCATTGTTTTGATTGTTTTCATATATATATGTATATAAACTATAAAGGGAAAGTCATAAAATATAATAAATAAGGAAAAGAAATAATACAATCAAACACATATCAAGCTAAATGTAAACCAAACACTCGACACAACTAAATGATGCCAACAAATCAAGCACTACAAACAAAAATCTCTAAAGATTGTGTACCAAAAAAACCGAATTGTGCCATTTTCCTCATATAGTACACCCTCTTCATCCGGGCACACACCTTGTGGAGGCAACTTTTGGTTGGTTACTCGTTTCGGTTCGGTTTGGGTTTAGACCCGATGACAAGACCAAGTTTGATTATGTCATAATCAATATTTATTACTATTTGAATTGCGAATAAGAAGACAATGATATCTTGCCGGGTGTATTTATATGTAAAAAGCTATATTTACTGTCTCTATTTCTTAAACTTGTTGTACAAATGGCCAGAGATATATTGCATTAAGGTTTTCCTCTTTTACCATTTCTCTTTTTGTTTATTGTTCGTGTATTCATATTTAGTGAATAAACCTACCCCCCCCCCCCCACCCCCCCACCCCCCCACACACACACACAGTAGAGGTTACATACTTTCTCTTTACTCGGTCTCTCTAATTTCTTTCTAACTTGAGCTATCCTTCATTTATCCTTTTACCATTCCAAGTTGGCATCCCACGCCCTAACGCCACTTCAAACCATACCACCACACTAGCCACTGCCTTCTATAATCCAACTTGTCCCGTAACTTCTTACTAATCTTCCTTTCTTCCTCCTTTCATGCAAATTGATAAAATCGAACAAACGATTAGTCAAAGCAAAATAAGGGGTGGAGGATGAAAACATCGCTATGTTCCCGTGTTTAATAAACGAAAGAAAAGAAAAGAAGAAAAAATGAATTGAGGAGAGAAAAGAAACTGAGTAGAAAGATAAAATTTTAATTAATTACCGTATTCCCGAGTTCGAAGGAAATGAAAAGAAAAGTAAGGATTTTATGTATTAGAAATCCTTTTCTTCCAAATCTTTCATTTGGAAGGATTTAAAATGAATTAAAAAGACATAAGTTTTCTTTTCATTTCCTTTCTTAAAAAACTCTGGAACACGATTTTTTTTTACGTAATTCCAAATCCTTTATTTTCCATCGTTATATGAAACTTCACCATAAACAAACTACAAACAAAAACGTGTATGGACCACAGAACAAACTAGAAATTGGATTCTTTAGTACAGACTCGTATGTATATGTAATTATTCTGCATAAGATATTTGTATTCATAAATATATTTTGTCTTTGGATAATAAAAACGATATATATTCTTTGTATCTTTACTACTTACTTTCGTTTATCATTAAAAGAGTCTGTTGACAAGAGATAATCTTGAATGTACTATATATGCATACATGTATATCTGACTATTTTATAAACTAGAAGATGGTATGGTGACTAAAAGTTTGACATACGGATACAAAAGGAAATTTACATGATTCTCATCTACAAATCTTTATAATATGAGCACTATACCTAACAATCGACGTAATTTTAAACTTGAAAGCATGGTTGTATAAGTCGTTAGACGCTCCCTGGTCGGCTGACTGAGGAGTTGAGAGTACTCGGCCTAGGAGGAGAGTAGTCAGGACATTAAAGAAATTCGTTTTCGGAATATTATATGTATGTCAAATATCTTAAGTTTACTAATATTTATTACAAAATACGTGAATATCAATATAAATAAGGAAAAATTACAAGTTTTGTCCTTTATCTTTATAGTACTTTACAGGCGGTGTCCTTTTTTTCAAATGTTGACAGGCGGTGTCCTTTAGTAAGTATTTTGTTGCAAGTTACGTCCTTTAAGCCTAACCGAGTTAAATTTTTCTGTTAAATCTTATTACACATGGGTAATTTAGTCTTTTTAGTTATTTAAAGGACAAAACTTGTAATTTATTCTTTAAAAAATTATACATATATAATTTTCACAAAAAGCTTCTTTTCCCTAATCACTCTGCAGTTTCCCCATCAAAACCCTAAATCATTCATCCCAATCCACTTCAGATCTACAACATTCCACCCAAATATGACGAAAATCTTTCTGGGTTTCAAAAGGGTTTCAAAATTCACCCTCCATTTCATCTACCCATCATCTTATTCATCTCAACTACACTCACATTTGTTCAATCTCAATCAACCGATGCTGACGTCATGCAAGCTCTCAAAAAGAACTTGAGTCCACTCGAATCACTGGACTGGTCCGACCCAAATCCGTGCAAATGGGAACAAGTTCAATGCTTGAACAACCGGGTAAAAGTTAGAATGGTAAACAAGAAATGTCAACAGAGATGAAATAAAACTCACACAATGTTGGTTTGTTTCAAATTGTTCCCTTCTCTTGCTGATCAAATTGAGAACAAATCGTTTATTAATCTGATGTCGTTTATTAATCGGAGGTGGGAGATGATGATGGTGGTTGATGTATGGGCGGCGGCGGATGGTTGTGGTGGAAGGTGGGAGATGATGTTGGTGGTAGATGTGTGGGCAGCGACAGATGGTTGTGGTTGTGATGGGAGGTGGGAGATGTGTGGGCGACGACGGATGGTTGTTGTGGTGGTGTTGGTGGGAGGTGGGAGATGATGTTGGTGGTAGAAGTGTGGGCGACAGCAGATGGTTGTGGTGGGAGGTGGTGGTGGATGATGGTTGAGAAGGATGGCGGATGGTTGTGGTTGTGGTGGTGGGAGGTGGGAGATGGTGGTGGTAGATAAAGGTTGAGAGAGAGAGAGAAATAGAGAGAACTCTGTGTGTTTGTAGAGAGAGAGATTTTAATTTTTTAAATAGATATTAGTTTTTTAAATTCTTTTTGTTTTATTTTATTAAAAAGATTTATAAATAAATAGGTAGAAAGACTAAACTACCCCTGTTTGACCAGACTTAACAAAAAAACCTAATTGTGTTAGGGCTAAAGGACAAGACGTGTAACAAAATACCTACTAAAGGACACCGCCTGTCAACATTTGAAAAAAAAGACACCGCCTGTAAAGTACTATAAAGATAAAGGACAAAACTTGTAATTTTTCCTATAAATAAAAAATACATGTTCAAATAACAAAGTAGTTCAAAAATTGATATTCATTCTTTAGCAAGATAGACATAGGAATTATTTTTTAGAGTAAATTACACAGATTGTCCTTTAATTATACCCTAAATTGCCGTCCCTGCCCTTTCCCTTTAATTTGTGCAGGCCATGTCCTTTAAATAACAAATTTGCACACTCCTTGTCCTTTGCTCCAAACCCCATCCAACAACCCAGTTAAATGCACCCATGTGCCTCTCACATGATGGGTAAAATTGTAAGGCAAACTCGGTCTAAGTGGACCTACTAGATCCACTTCTGGTCGAGGTTGACCACGTTCAATCGATTCCGAGTAATTAGGCGAAGTTGAAGAAAATCGCATTGGCAGCCGACCTTGTAACGATTATTCGGGGTGTACTTGGCCTTCAAGACCTTGTTTTACAACATTGCTTCACAGATTGAACAAGTGTTTCTTATAAACCATCTTAGTTATACACTTTGCTTTTTTAACTTATATATTTGTTTTCATTATAAATAAAAACCATCCTAGTTATACACTTTGCTTTTTTAACTTATATATATGTTTTCATTATAAATAAATGAGTTATTGTCATTTCCATTCATAGCAACAACTCAGAATATGTTTTTTTTTTTTTTTTTTTTTTTTTCACTTTTTTAAACCGAAAACGTTAAACACGATGCATGCTAAACATAAAGAATCAAATAAAATACAGAATCCATAAATTTTAAAATAATAAACCCACTAATCCACTATACAAATTGATGCATATTATGATTCCTAACCTAATGTATTTTATTCTCTTAAGCCCAAACGGGCCTAACTTGTTGGTACTAAAAGTAAAACACCAAATGATATTTATATTTTTTTTATTATATTCCATTCCATTTCTAGATAAATTATAATGCAAGAATATACTTCTAGCGTTATTTTCACGTGTTTAGTTATAGTACAAAGCAAAACTATTTCGTAGTTTATATTTTCACATGTTTTTATATTATTTAATAAATTAGTTACATGTGAGCTAGGGGTGAGCAAGAAAACCGAAATAACCGAACCGTAACCGAAATAACCGAACCGAAAAAACCGAACCGAAACAAAAACCGACGGTTCGGTTTTCGGATAAACGTTTTCAATAACCGAAAAAAACCGAACCGAACCGATAAGTTACAATCCATATATTTTTATGTTTAAGTTTAAATTGTTTAAGTGTTTAACCCAATGCTAGTAGAAAATGTTAATTTTATTCTTGAATGTAAAGTGTTTATAATAAAAACATTATAACTGAAATGATTTATTATTACCTATAAGATATAACAAAATTTAATATAAAAATTAAATTTAATAAAACTTTGAAGAAACATAAAAATATATTAGAAGGTTAGGTTTATGTAAACAATACTAATTAAAGAGGTGAACTATAATAACTTAAATATAAACATATAAAAAGATTGTTATAATATAAATTATACTTTTTATTTTTTGAATCTTACATAATTTTGTTCCAAAAACCGAAATAACAGAAAAACCGAACCGAACCGACGTAAAAACCGAAAAACCGAAACCGAAAAAAATCGAAACCGAACGGTTTTTAAAACCCAACAACCGACATTTCGATTTCGGTTTTGATTTTACCCAAAAACCAAACCGAACCGAACCGAACCGTGCACACCCCTAATGTGAGCCATTGTGTTTTTACATGTTTATTTTCATGTAATTTGCACTTCATATTATTGTGAGCTGTTTGAGAGTCACCTTTGTAATACATTGGTTCAACACAGCAGCAAAAACTTCCTGTTAGGTGCAGGTTGTGCCCGTTGAGTGGCTCGGCATACTGATGAGTCCGCGATTTACTAGTGCGCCGCTCATTCAATTACCAATGAGCGACAATCGTAGTTACTGCTATCAGAGGCGGCCCTGGGGGTGGGCGGGGAGGACCACCGGCGAGGATGCTTGGTATTTCAAAGGGCACGTTATTTAAAAAAAACCCGATAGGTGTAACTTTTGTTAATAGGGTATACCCATATAAATACCAACATAGGTCCACTTACAAAACTATTCTTATGGTTTAGATTAGTTATTAGTCCATTAACATTAGGTTTAGACCTTTAGTGAGTCCAATACCTAGATTCGTTATGACCTAAGGGCACGTTTTTTCGAGCTAGAACATGGTACACGAATTCTTAGAGCCGGCCCTGCAGCTAATGCTCCGCAGTTGAAAGTTGCTGTTGAGCTTGGTTCCAATTTATGGGCAGCAACATGGTTGTTGTTGCTCGGCTCCCACTATTAGGCATCAACATGTTTTTGTTGGCTTCTTATATTTTTTTTAACGACAAATTTCTTTTGTTCCCTGTTGTTTGTGAAACTTGAACCCATCACTTTAACAACATCATATTTTTACATGTTAAAAAAACACCTTTAGTTTTACCAACTCTTTTGTAAACCCAACTATTTTCAAAAATGATTTTTTTTTTCGCATGTCAAGACTTTGATTTAAAAGAGAAATAAGCTCTAAAAGGGTAAATTACTCAAAAGTAACTTATAAAATATCATTGTACTTTTAATGATTTCAGACATATAGAACAGCCGACAAAAGGTGGGGGAAAACTTATGTACTTTAGTGCTTTTTTCACAGGAATTAACTAATTTTGTAATCGTTTATTAGATACAGTATCCTGTAAAAAGTGTTCAAAGTATGAGAAGTGTATTATAACACTATATATAATACTATATAACACCATATAAACACCGTATAACAATATGTAACACCATATAATACCATATAACACTATCTAACACTATATATCATTATATAACACTATAGGTTGTCTGATAGCATGTCTATGATAGATGTATAGTGTTATATTTGTTATATAATGATATATAGTGTTACATAGTGTTATATGGTATTATATGGTGTTACATATTGTTATACGGTGTTTATATGGTGTTATATAGTATTATATATAGTGTTATAATACACTTCTCACACTTTAGGCCCTTTTTACACTATCCGGAAATGGGTTCAGTCCTTTCGGATGGATCTGATCTTTCTCGATGAGAAGGTATTAGTGTTTGTCAAGCATCTTTGATGTCTTTTTATTCTTTTTATCATTTTGCATTTTGAGTTCTGTGTAATTTAGTTTTAGACAAAAAGAAAGAAGAAAATCTGTTTGTTTGTTTTTTTTTTTATCCGAAATAGATGATTATTGTAAAGTGACTGTTTGTTTGTTTGTTTAAAGAAAGCAAGATGGTTTTTTGTTTGTTATTTGGATCCTTTATAATTTAGGGTTAGATATAAAGAACCAAAGATGAATATTTGTTTGGTTTGTTTATGGTCATTCATAGATGATTATTGTTTACTGTTTTTTAAGTTTGTTTTAGGGTTATATGGTTATTTTTTTTTCTGTTTTGTGTAATTTAGGGTTAGTTATAATGATAAAAAGACTAATAGTTTGGTTTGTTTTTAGTCATTTATAGATACTTACTGTTTGTTTCCCTGTTATAGGATTAGGCACAATGAAACAAACATGAATATTAGTTACTTATTGATCCTTCATATGTGGAGACTTTAGCCACATGTACATTTTATATTTTTTTGAGATACTGTTTGTTTGTTTGTTTCTAAAGTATGTGCTTTCACTTATTTGTCAGGGCCGTAAGATTCAGGCAGGGATTAAGGCTCCATTGATACCTGTGTTTATCTCACAGCTTCATGAGGATGAAGTTGTTATTCTCTCCAGATTTGGTGTTGGAGAAAACACTAATGCTTACAAACTTATTAACCATGGTTACAAGATTAACTTTTACCGATGTACGGTTGTTACACGTGCGAATGGTTGGCAAGGTGTTAATTACGGATTTAATTTCATCGCACATTCACACATTCTTAATGGAGATGGAAAGGATCTGCTCATGTGCGGTATGACTGTTTCTGATAATCTGATATATGTTTTGCCTCCCTTTTCAGTGTCAATAATTTCTGTTGCTATGTTTACTATTTTAGATGTTGCTGGAATTGTTGTCTGGTGTAGAGCTATGGAAATATTTCCTAACGAAAGAAAAAAGATGATTTTGGATCTTCAAGATGTCCAGTAAATTCTAATTTGCCATTTATATAAATTTATTTGTGTGTTATGATTGTATTTAATACAATACCAATTATTAGTTTATTTTATATAAAAGTTCATTAAATGGTTGTTCTTATTTAATACAATACCAATGATTAGAATATTTTATATATAAGATTCTTTATTGCATTTAATGGTATATTCATAGTAATTCATTTTCATTATTTAATGTAAATGATTATGTAAATCATATACTATATTCACAGTAAATGATTGTATGAACTTTCAATGCTGTTCTTTTAATGCTATTCTTTGAGTTAAATCATCTACTATATGTTGTTCTTATAAGTTGGCTATTTGGTCGCGTTATAGTAACTTTATTGTAGTAACCAATAGATTGGTAAAACCTAACAACCTTTAACCACTGTTATAATGATCCATGGCAGTATCTTTGTGTTGTTCCCCCATCTAACAACCTAACAACCTTTAATAACTGTTACATCTAACTACTGCTAGCTAAGGTCTGATACTATTACAACAGACAAAGTAAACAAATGTTTCTTCATTCCACTGCTTCATTCCAAGCAGGGCTTTGGTCTTTAGCAGCCAACTTGACTTAGGGCAGTAGATTAAATAGCAGCACTTTCTCTCCAGCTGTTGTTGTACACAAGCAGTTGTTAATGGACAACAGTTGTAGTATACAAACAGTGAATGAGAGCCATCAGATGTTATAACCAATGATTAGAATATTTTATATATAAGATTCTTTATTGCATTTAATGGTATATTCATAGTAATTCATTTTCATTATTTAATGTAAATGATTATGTAAATCATATACTATATTCACAGTAAATGATTGTATGAACTTTCAATGCTGTTCTTTTAATGCTATTCTTTGAGTTAAATCATCTACTATATGCTGTTCTTATAAGTTGGCTATTTGGTCGCGTTATAGTAACTTTATTGTAGTAACCAATAGATTGGTAAAACCTAACAACCTTTAACCACTGTTATAATGATCCATGGCAGTATCTTTGTGTTGTTCCCCCATCTAACAACCTAACAATCTTTAACCACTGTTACATCTAACTACTGCTAGCTAAGGTCTGATACTATTACAACAGACAAAGTAAACAACTGTTTCTTCATTCCACTGCTTCATTCCAAGCAGGGCTTTGGTCTTTAGCAGCCAACTTGACTTAGGGCAGTAGATTAAATAGCAGCACTTTCTCTCCAGCTGTTGTTGTACACAAGCAGTTGTTAATGGACAACAGTTGTAGTATACAAACAGTGGAAAAGGGCCATCAGATGTTATAACCACTTTAAGGTGGAAAGTCTAATGCAAACAGCTGCTGAAGAGATATACACTGATGTGAACCAGTTTTGGCTCTTATTATCTGTTTCTCACAAGAACGCAAATGATTGTATTAACTTTTAATGCTGTTCTTTTATCTTTTTCTTTTAGGGGAGAGGTAGTCCGTTGTACTTTGTGGAATGCGTATGCACAAGAATTTAATGATTTTTTGTCTCAAAACTCTCCGAATGAGACTGTCATGGCTGTCATTCAGCATGCCAGGATTTGGAAGTGGCAGGGTAATTTATATTTGACTGATTTATTTCGTTTAGTTTTCCCAATCTCCATTTTGTTACATTTTTTAAGAACATTTTTTTTTTATTTCTTTAGTGATTTGTAATGAATTGTTGGATATGTATATTGTTTCTTGCAGGTCAATATACTGTTCAGAGTGATAAGTTTGGAAGTCGTCTATTTCTCAACCAAGAAATTGATGAGATTAATGAATTGCGCAAGAGGTACTATCCCTGATTTATATTTCTTATTTTTCATATTTTTATTAACATAAGTGTGAGTATTAACGTTAATTGTGTTTTTATTTTTATAGTCTTTTAGTGAAACAATTTGAAGCTGATGCTTCTTCTTCTCAAACCATTCTTTCATCTCAGAGTGTATTTCCAGTCCGTCAAGAATTTCTAATTGAGACTCCTAAGAGACATGTTGATGAAATTATTGAGATTGATAGTGTACGAATAATTCTATATACATTCATAGGCATTTTAATTTTGTTTGATGTTTTCTATGTTTTATCAATTGAGCATGTTAATAACGCTTTATCTGTGATATTGTAGGCAATGTCATGTGTGGTAGTTGCAACGATCAAAATTGTTCAACAAAACTATGGATGGTTTTATCCGGCATGTCGAGACTGTAACAAGAAGGTGTTGACCAAAATTGAGTACTTACAATATGCTAAAACCATTTCTGATAAGGTCATGAATCTGTCACCTGCTTCATTGGTTTGTCCGAAATGCGATAAAGAATGCACATCGATAACCATAAAGTAAGTTAACGTCCGATCTTTTTATGTTCAGAACTGCTATGGTTTTTGTTGTAATTTACTTGGCATTTATTACAGGGTCAAAGTACATCTGAGAGTGCAAGATGAAACTGGCAGCGTTTCTTTTGTGATGTTTGATAAAGATGTAATGAAGCTTATTGGTTCAACTGCAAATCATATAAGGGAACGCCAAGTGAAGCTCGATGATACTAAAACTTTTCCCCATGAAATATCACGGTTGGTCGAAAAGAAGTTGGCGTTTAAAATTGAAGTTTCTGATTACAACCTTAACCATGACTACCACGTCTACACTATCTAAAAAGTATGTGATGATCCGGACATAATTGCTGAATTGGTTGCTGGTAATGGAAATGCTCTTGAGGTTGCTGATGAGGTAAGAATTTTTGTATATCTTATATTGATTTATTTTTTTCTTTCCAATTTTGTAGTTTAAATATCTTAATTAAATTCCCTTTTGGTAATATTTTGATATTAGGTGTTTAGTCAAGAAGGTTCAGAAATTAAAGCTGTTCAATTATCTGAATCCTCACAGATGGCTGGTGCTGATATTTCAAAGGTGAATAAGAATTCTATAGTTTTGTTTTTTGGTTGAGTATATATTATATTTACATTATTTGATACCTTAGTAGTTGTTTTGTGATTTAATTGAAGGATGTTGTATCTGTTATGGCCGACTCTTCCGTTGTCGAAGCCGAGAAGGATTCGGCCACCAGTCCTAATGGTAAACGTTCGTTGCAGGATGTGGAAGGTCAAAATGTTGGGGAACTCTCTTCTAACAACAAAAGGGGCCGGAGGAAGCCATCTAGGCTTAACACTTAGCTTCTTTCACGTCATTATATTTTGATGTTTAAGCAAACCTATGTTTTTTGTATGTACTTAAGTATGTGGTTGTTTGAAGTTTGGTTGTCGTTGGTAAGTGTTAAACTACTCAAACAGTTGTTTTCTATGTTTTAGATGTTGGTAACTTATGAACTTGGAACATGTGGTAAACCATTATGTGGTTTACTTTTTTGTATTATGCTGGGAAATATAATCTTTGCTTATAATGTGTGTTTTGATTTGTGAATATAGTATATGAGATGTCTAAATTAGTTTGACACAGTCTAAATTCTCCTTTTTTAATATAGAGTTTGAATGTATCTTCAGTAGTTGTTGTAGACAAGCAGTACTTAAGGGACAACAGTTGTAGTATACAAACAGTGGATGAGGGCCATCAGATGTTATATCCACTTTAAAGGGGAAAGTCTAATGCAAACAGCTGATTATGATGAATCCACTGATGTGAACCAGTTTTCGCTCTTATTATCTGTTCCTCTTTAAGCACTATTACATGTAACTACTGCTAGCTAAACACTGATACTATTACAATAGACACAGTAAACAACTGTTTTTTCAGTCCACTGCTTCAGTCTAAGCAAGGCTTTGGTCTTTAGCAGCACTTGAGTTAGGGCAGTAGATTAAATAGCAGGACTTTGTCTTCAGCAGTTGTTGTACACAAGCAGTACTTAAGGTTCAGCAGTTGTAGTATACAAACAGTGGATGAGGGCCATTAGATGTTATAAACACTTTAAAGGGGGAAGTCCAATGCAAACAGCTGCTTATGATGAATCCACTGATGTCAACCACTTTTGTCTCTTATTAGTTGTTCCTGTTTAACCACTGTTACATATAACTACTGCTAGCTAAACACTGATACTATTACAATAGAGAAAGTAAACAATTGTTTCTTCATTCCACTGCTTCAGTCCAAGCAGGGCTTTGGTATTTAGCAGCACTTGAGTTAGGGCAGTAGATTAAATAGCAGCACTTTGTCTTGAGCAGTTGTTGTACACAAGCAGTGCTTAATAGACAGCAGTTGTAGTATACAAACAGTGGATGAGGCCCATCAGATGTTATAACCACTTTAAAGGTGAAAGTCTAATGCAAACAGCTGCTTATGATGAATCCATTGATGTGAACCATATTGTTTGGCTCTTATGAATCAACAGTGAATAAGCTTTTGACAAATGTTTTGAGCATCTGCGGTTCTGATGAAAGGAATGATTTAAAGTCTAATGCAAACAGCTGCTTATGATGAATCCACTGATTTGAACCAGTTTTGGCTCTTATTATCGTTCCTCTTTAACCACTGTTACATATAACTACGGCTACCTAAACACTGATACTATTACAATAGACAAAGTAAACCACTGTTTCTTCATTCCACTGCTTCAGTCAAATCCGGGCTTTGGTCTTTAGCAGCACTTGACTTAGGGCAGTAGTTTCTAAGGGGTCCAACGAATTCCTAATAAAACCAAGACAAGAATGTTTAGAAACATGTAGTAGTTAAATCCATATAAATTTCTTGGTGCACATAAATTATCGGACAAGGTGACTCGGTAAAAATCTATCATTAAACTTCAACTCCAAAATATAAATCTTGTGGATCGCGTTGTAATAACTTTATTGAAGGAACCAATATATTGGTAAAACCAAGACAAGGATGATAAAAAAATATGTAGTATTTAAATCCATATAAATTATGGATTTTTCAGTTTCACTTGGTTATATTTTTTATACAAAACCAAAGGGCCCCAAATTTGGCTTAATTTTGCAATTAAATGGTCTAATTCTTTCAATAATTTCTGGCCCATAATTTGTGAACCATAAAATCCTGTCAAAGGCCCACAAAATGAATCAGGTTTGTTAAATCACCATTTCATATCGTCCGCTATGTTTATAGCTTATTTTTTGACTGAATCAAAGTGAAGATTAAAAATTAGCGCGAAAAACTCAACTTATAATTCAAGACTCTCTTAGTTTGGAAGCAATCGATGAACACTAAATGGTAGGTTTTTCTATCTCATTTGTTTAAATCTATTATCAACATTTGATGTGATCATCCACTTATTTAGTTAGCCCTAAATAATCACCTATAGCTAGCCCTAAATCACATATATGTGCTCAATTCTTATGTACAGTTATCGAGAGTAAAAAGAATTTTATACCAAGATATTGAGAGTATTTTCCACAGTGCAGTCCCCAACAGTCCAAAGAATCAAGGAAGATAAGAAAGTCTATCTTGAATAAGCGTAGAAACAGAGGTGTGGTTCAATTTGTACAGACACCTCCTATTATTGATACACTTCTGGGCAATGTTACTATCACAAAAAACGATAATGGAGGTATGTTTTTGATGGTCATTTTTTTAAATAAATAAATAAATATATATATATATATATATGTATGTAATGTTATATTACCTGAAATCATTTTCTTGATATATATCAACAAGTATTATCAAAAGGTGTCTACGAAGCTTCAACTCTACATTACACACCATGCAGTGTAAATCAGAAACAAACGATAATGTCGTTGGAATGCTCTTCTAAAAAATGGGTAAACAACTCTTGTGCTACTTTTCTAATTATCCTACAACATGATTGTTGTTGTTTATTGAATATGTCTATGTAAAATATGTGAAAATTGTAAGTGTTTGTAGCATAAATTAACCAAATCTCTTCATGTACAGCATGTCACACGCCCGACAAGTTAGATCGAACATGTGTTAGTACAATTCCTCTGACTTCATCCAGTCTTGGTAAGGTTATAAATCTTATTTTTTTTAAGGTATGCTATCCGATTTGACCTTGTCCCTTTGTTTGGATTTTAGGACAATCTGGAAAGGCTAATTATGGTGTTTATCACCCTAGAAAGAGGAAACAAAGTTTGAAAACCATGGATATAAATAAATTTGATTTATCCATTGTAGCTGATTTAAGCAGGGCATCTTCAATGGTCACTCCTCTTCAATCATCAAATCATAAAATTGATAGCACTCCATTAACGGATATTACAAACTGTATGCTATATACACTTTTGTTATTGCAACGCGATCATTTATTTTATGTTAATGTAAGTTTGATAACATTTGTAAATTTTGTCTTGCAAGTGGATCGTGTTACAGTAAGTTCCCGTCCAAGTGATATTCCAACTCCTCAGAATATTGACATTAGAACTTCTCGACAGTTGCCAAAATGTTCCGTTGTAGCGTTTAATGGTATGTGTTTTACTTTTAATGCAAAACTAAATATAGGTTTCTGAGTCACTATATTTGTCCAATCTATTGCTTATCTTCCTATCTGTTGTAACCGATGTTAATTGCCATTTCCAAAATGAAACGGCAGGAAAAGAAAATTCCTACCCTGGTGAAAGGTCTAACTTTGATGATCCCGATTCGGAGGATTGTTTACCATCTTCTATCGTAAAAAAGATTTACGGAATTGCAAGAGGTAAATACCATCCTTAAACTTATCAAAGTATCTTTCCAAATAATAGTTTAATCTCCTAATATTTCACTTATATAATCGTTTTTTTATCTGCCTATATAATTTTGTAGAATACGTTGATCATGGAGATGCTATTTTTGTATGTTCTTACTGTCATGCAATGATTTGGAAAGATGAAATGCTTAGGGGTAATTTGCATTCTAAGAAATCTTTTTTTTCTCTTTGTTGTTCGAACGGAGACGTTGAATTGCCTTCCTCACCTGCTCCTCCTCCACTGCTCGAAAGATTTTACAAAAGAGTTACTCCTGAAAGCTGCAATTTCATGAATAACATTCGAGCATATAACATGATGTTTTCCTTCACATCCCTTGGTGGCAAGGTTTCTAAAACTTTTCAAAAAACCAAAGGTCCTTATGTTTTTGGACTGCAAGGACAAAATTACCATCGCATTGGTAGGCTGCTACCGAATGATGGTGAAGAGCCCAAATTTTCACAGCTTTATATTTATGATTCCTAAAACGAGGATTTTAATCGTCAAAAGGCTGTAAGGTAAATTAAGCATTCAGTAAATTCTGATTTATGTCAAGTGTTTTATATATATCTGATCTATACAATAATGTCGTTTTTTACACAGTGTCGAGCAAGGTTCGAAGACAGACACTAAACAACAACTTGATCTTGCCATCATATCGAGTCTTAAAAAAATGTTGGATTCATGCAATCCACTTGTGAAGTCATTTAGAATGGTACGAGATTGTTTTAAACAAAATGATTGGCAGAATGTAAGACTCAAGCTCATTGGAGTAAGGGATAAGGATGGTAGAATTTTTAACTTGCATACTGCTGAAGAAATTGCTGCCTTAATAATTGGTGATTTTGATGGAGCATTTGATAAAAGGGATATCATAGTTCAAACAAAATCAGGCGATCTTCAGAGAATCAGTGAGCTTCATCCCTCTTATCTTGCATTGCAATATCCACTTATCTTCCCATATGCAGAAGATGGATTTAGACTTGGTATTAAACATCGAGGTGTTTCAGTTGATTGTGATATACTTAGAACCAGCACCACAATGAGAGAGTACTTTAGTTACAGAATACAAGACAGAGCCAACCAATTTTCGTTGTTACTCAATGCCCAAAAGCTATTCCAACAGTTTTTAGTTGATGCGTATACAATGATAGAATCTGCACGGTTAGCTTACATAAAAGACACAACAACCCAAACTTAGAAGTTAAACATTTAAGAATTTAAATCAAAGTGTTCAAAGTGGCCAAATCGAGGCGTCAAACTGTGGAAAACGAATTTTGTTGCCATCTTCATTTACCGGTGGAGCGAGATATATGATGCAAAAGTATCTAGATGCTATGGCAATCTGCAAAGCTGTAGGATATCCGGATCTCTTCATAACAATCACTTGTAATCCCAATTGGCCTGAGATTTATAGATGTTTAAAAGACAAACTGTTGAACACTCAAGATAGACCGTTTATTATCGCACGGTTATTCAAAATTAAAATCAATCATCTAATTCAAGATTTCAAGAAACATAAATTCTTTGGTGAGATACAAGCAAGTAAGTCATTGTAAATTGCTTTAATTAATTTCTCAAATAATACTTTTACTAACACTTTTTTGGATGTAATATTTCAGTTATTTATACAATCGAATTTCAGAAACGTGGTCTACCTCATGCTCATATATGTTTGTTCTTAAGTGCCGAGAGCAAATTTCCAACGGCTAAAGAAATCGATTTGGTTATTAGTGCTGAAATACCTGACAAAGAGATGGATGCTTCACTGTATGAACTTGTCAAACAATTTATGATCCATGGTCCTTGTGGTACAGACAATCCTCATTCTCCATGCATGGTTAATTTAAAATGTTTGAAGAAGTTTTCGAAAAAATATGTAGATGAGACTTGTGTTGATTCTGAAGGATATCCTGTCTACCGACGTCGTCAATCATGCAACACAGTAGAAAAAAATGGCGTCTTACTTGACAATAGGTTTGTCGTTCCGTGCAATGCTACGCTACTCAAAAAGTATCAGTGCCACATAAATGTTGAGTGGTGTAACCAAACAGGATCCATCAAATATCTCTTCAAATACATTAATAAGGGTCCGGATAGAGTGACAGCTTCTGTTTACGAAAGTACTACCACTGCTAATGTGAACCCTCAAAACAAGGAAATGACAAATAATGAAAATCTCTCAAACGAAACAGAAGTAGCTGAAGTTAAAGCATATCTTGATTGTAGATATATTTCAGCGTGTGAAGCTGCTTGGAGAATCTTTAAGTTTGACATACACTATCGGATTCCGTCTGTTGAAATATTACCTTTTCACTGTGAAGATGGTCAGGCTATTGTTTATGACGATAATTCAAACTTGTGTGACGTGGTCAGTAACCCAACTGTGAAAATGTCTATGTTCACAGAATGGATGAAATGTAATCAAACGGATGCATTTGCTAGAACTTTGAAGTATATAGAGTTCCCCAGATACTTTGTATGGATACGCAAAACACGAAAGTGGGTACGTAGAAAAAAACCAGTTGGTGCAGTTGGTAGGATACATTATGTACCTCCATCACTTGGTGATTGTTATTTCTTGAGAATTTTATTGAATCATGTTATAGGACCAATGAATTTCAATGATATAAAAACAGTTGATGGAAAAATATATCATACTTTTAAAGATGCATGTTTCGCTCGCGGTCTGTTGGATGATGATAAGGAGTATTTAATGGCCATTAGTGAAGCAAGTACATGGGCTACTTCTGATTTCTTGCGTACATTTTTTGTAATGCTCTTGATGTCAAACTCCATTTCTAGGCCGGGTATTTTCTGGATGGAAACAAAATCTCTATTATGTGAAGATATATTATATCAGCAACGGAGGATTAGTGGTATTCCTGGTAATTTTAAAAACTTAAATAAAATTTCAGATTCCATTTTAGTTTAATCAAGTATTTAAAAAATCTAATTACTAAACATCTGTTATATTTTTTAGATTTGGTTCTTAAAGAGGAAGAGATTGAAAACATTTGCTTAGCACATATCCAAAAACTGTTACTTGGTTATGGAAGTACGTTAAGCAACTTTACTGACATGCCAAATGTTCCTGACAACTACACTTCAGCATTGAACAATCAACTGATAATGAAGGAACTTTTGTATGATCGGGCTATCTTAAAAAAAGAACTTGCAGCTTCCCTAAAATCTTTAACTGATGAACAGCGAAAAGTGTATGAAACCGTCATGAATGCAGTTGTTAAAGGAAGTGGAGGAGTTTTCTTTCTATATGGTTACGGTGGAACTGGTAAAACATTTATGTGGAAAACATTTGCAGCTGCGTTACGTTCCAATGGTGAAATTGTGTTGAATGTTGCATCCAGTGGAAAACATTTGCAGCTGGGTCACTTCTATTAGATGGTGGTAGAACGGCTCATTCCAGGTTTGTAATTCCGATAAATGTTAACGAGGATTCTATATGCTCTATTGAACCAAACAGTGAGCTAGGAGGCTTAATCAAAGAAACTAAGATGATAATCTGGGATGAAGCGCCAATGACACATAAGCATTGTTTTGAAGCTCTGGATAGAACAATGAGAGATATAGCCCGTTCCAGTAATCCGTCCTTGCAGAACAAACCTTTTGGTGGAAAGATTATGCTTTTTGGCGGTGATTTTAGACAAATCCTTCCAGTCATTCCAAAAGGTACCAGAAGCATGATTGTAAATTCTTCATTGAATTCTTCTTATATATGGCAGGATTGTCAGTTACTCAAGTTAACTGAAAACATGAGGTTAAAAATGGGTACCAAACCAAGTAATTTTAACGAGACCAAGGAATTTGCTGAATGGATTTTAAGGCTTGGTGATGGTCTACTTGGTGGTCCAAATGATGGAGAAGTGGAAATTGAAATTCCAGATGATTTACTTATACTCGATGCAGTCAATCCTATATCTTCATTGATCGCTTTCACATATCCGGATATGCAAAAGTTTTTATGCAATTCAAATTACTTCCAACAAAGAGCCATTCTTGCACTCACAAATGAAGTTGTGGATTCAATTAATACAGAACTGTTAAATAGTATGCCTGGTGAAGAAAAGATATATCTCAGTTCAGATACTTTATGTGAGTATGAGGATCAAACCGACCTTAACATGGCATTGTTTCCTCCGGATGTATTAAACAAATTGCATCTGTCAGGATTACCTTACCATAAATTGGTTCTCAAAGTTGGAGCTCCGGTAATGTTACTTAGAAACATTGATCAAACAAATGGTCTGTGTAACGGTACACGACTTCAAGTAACAAAACTTGGAAAACTTGTAATCGAAGCAAAGATTATTACTGGAAATAATATAGGTCATCATACTTTGATTTCAAGATTGAAAATGACACCGTCCGATAAAAGATTACCGGTGAAAATTGCACGAAGACGGTTCCCATTATTTCTATGCTTTGCAATGACCATCAACAAAAGCCAGGGACAATCACTTGAACGTGTAGGCTTATATCTTCCAAGGCCGGTTTTTAGTCATGGACAACTATACGTTGCTGTATCACGAGTAAAGAGCAGGAAGGGTTTGAAGATCTTGATATGTGACAGGGGAAAACAAGTGTGTAAAACCACAACTAACGTGGTCTACAAAGAAGTTCTACAAAATCTATAGTCGTTGTAGAAATAGCATTTTGAAGAAAAGTCTTTTAATGTTTGAAGTTATTTGGTATTATGTTTTGCACATCCTATCAACATGTTCCTTTTATCTAATAATAATGGATGTTATTTTACAGAATTATTTTAAAATATAGTATACATTTTTAAAAAACGATACCTTTAACAATTATAAAATAATGAAAGGTAAATAACAATAACATATATCTAAAAGACAAGAAATAACTAATACAAGTAATACTTTCAACCGTTAGTCATTAGGAACACTTCATGTTCTTAATATATAGCCTGCAGTGGTTCAGTAACATAAGAATTAAAAACTTTTGAGTAGCTAACCCTTCGTACCACCAAGATCAAAACTAAACTACCAACCTTTACAAAAGTATTTTGTGCAAACCAGCAACCACAAACAAAAAACATTGTTTCCATACAAAATAACATTATCTGAAAGAGCCCCACAACCATTCAGTCAAACAAGAAAATACCTTTACCCATGACGAACTTAAGGGTAAATTCTTCACGAGGAACCAAGTTTTTATCCTTCACAAACTGTTTCATGTTTTTATGTAAAACCGATCATCAGGAGACTCGATACCAACTCGAACATCCCAAACATTTCCAGCAGCATCTACAATCTTTAAAGTTCTTTTCCTATCCAAGCCAAGTTTTTAGCGAGAACTTTTTTAATACACTGTAACAAACAAAAAATAATGTTAAGAAAGATAATATTATAATATGGTTAACACAATGTAAGGTCCTGTTAGTACTTTTTGGCTACAGAAACTTACAAAATGATTGTCCACACGGAAAACTACTGGAATAGTTTCGTTGTTCGTAGTTACAGCGAGCATTTCAGTTTCATTGTCCTTAGTTATGTCATCCACATCTTCACCATCAGAGATACTGATAACCTCTTCTACCACTTCTTCCTTAATAGCAACATATAATTCCGGTGGCAACACTAAATCAGCATCATTGGAACAATTGAAAACAGACATATCAAAAGTGTGAAGATCAATCATTTCAAACACAAGAAGATGTTCATCACTTAGTGAAAATTTCTTCTTAATCCGTCCCCATCCAGTTGTTATGTAAAGTTGATTGTCACTAACATCCATTCGAACAAAAAATTTATGCTTCCCAGGACCTCTAATAACAACCGGATAATTTGGAATGGTATTGTCCATCTTGTGATGTACAAATAAACGATTGATATGCTACAACGAGAAAAAAAATATTAGTAGTTTCACATACGAAACCATAATAAATAAGAAACAATAATAAATATACCGAACCCAGATTGCGAACTACATACCATAGCATCAGGTTTATCAAAATCGCCATTGGGTCTGTAGTAAAAATAATCAGACGGAGCAAATGCAATATTGTCATAGAAATAAAAGATCCGGAAACTTTGTAATGCTTCTTCATACTGAAATACGAGCCATGATCCAGATTGTAGTTTCAAAGTTTGAACTACGGAATACCACCCATTGTAGAGATAATAGAAGTTTCCTATATCATATATCTTGACTTCAAAGACTTGCCCATTAGTTGTCCGTACTTTGACAAACCCAACAGGATAGTTAAACTCTTTTATCCATTGTTTATATTTTTTTGGCAGAACCTATGTATAAGTATATTAAAATCAGAACTGTCTAACATGATGTTATAAAGAAAATAAATTCGCCATAACTGAGATTAAAATACTAACCAAAGATTTCCTTTGGTTGTCGGTCATGTAAGAGGCAAAACCATACATCTTTCTATAAAAAGAGAAAAACGTTAAAACATGGTAAGTAACTGAGAGAACATGATGAAAGGAAATAGCATTAGTATGCAACCACTGTTTGACCAAAGTCAAACCACCATTTTAAAAAAAAAATCTGTTTGACCAAAGCCTGTTTGACCAAAGTCAAACCACTGTTTGCAAAACTATGACTCTTAGTGGTTCAAAGGTCTGCTTGACCATGGTCAAACCACTGTTTGACCAATGACAAACCGCTGTTTTCTCCTCAAAACACTGTTTAACCCAACACTGATTTTAATCATATATTTTCATCCATCTGTTAACCAAAGTCAACAGATGTATCAACAACAATGGTTTTAACTTGATGAGCATTATTTATGTAAAATGTTAAAAGATTATTCTAATTATTGCAATTAAAAAGAGTATAACTAATAGACTAAAATATTATATAACGTTAAAAGGTGATACAAAACAGATACAAAACCCCAAAAGTTAAAATATTATTCACTTGCATACTCGACCAAATGTTATTTTCGATAGGGGTGTTCAGAATTCGATTCGAATTCGAAAAATTCGAAATTCGACTCGATTCGAATTCGATTAAAAAGGTTTGAATTCGAGTTGATTCGTATTCGAATCCAGTAATCGAATTATAATCGAATACGAATTTATGATTTTGAATTCGATTCGATTCGAAATTCGAATTCAATTTATATATAATTTTTTGATATATGTATAGACACACACAAACATATATACACACATATAACTTCTAAACATGGCCAAAATATGAACTACCTCCAAAAGTGATAAGTTTATTATTCATAACATTACCAAACCTACTGACAAATAGTCCATGCTACTTATTTCTAAATTTTTACCTAACTTAAATCGCTACAAGTAACCAACATATCTTCTAATTTTTGGTGTTTTGACATATTGATAGTTAATTAATTTTGCAGAAAATTATATTTTATATTGAATATAATTAGTTTGTGGTGTTATAAAAAATGAAAGTAAAATAATTTATTGTTTAGGGTGAATTTGAATTAAATCGAATTTATTCGAATTCGGTTCGAATTCGATTCGTATTCGAGTTTCAAATATTAATCGAATCGAATTGAATACAAATTCAGGTAAAAATAATAAAAATTCAAAAAATTCGATTCGAATAATTCGAAAATTCGTTATTCGATTCGATGAACACCCCTAATTTTCGATGCAGAGAGTTTCTAATGCTTATTAATATGTTTCTATTCTTGACAGTGTGATACAAAACCCCAACCATGTGAAATATAATCTGATAAAATCTGTCAAGAACACCAACTGAAAGTTTACTAAACATCATAATCTTAAAAAATCTTTATACAACAACTGATAAACAATTATTTTTAACATAGCCCTAAATATATAAACCTCAATCGAACATCCATACAAAACTATAAACTTCAATCGAACATCAATATGAACATTCATATGATGGAATCTGAAGTATAACAAACCAAATAAGCAAACATGATCACAAATTACAGTTCATATAAAAGAACAAACCTAAGATCAAAAATCATACATGCAAGCGTGGTATAAAAAATTACATGAAGCAAAGATTTCAGAAAAACAAAATCGAATCAATACGTTTTCGATTACCTTTTGCTGATGAGGAAAAATCTCTAACACTCCCTGTCGTTGGTTTGTCGCCTTTCGAAAAACGCAGATGGAAATGGAACGGTAGATGAGTGATTAGAATTTGGGGCCGGATTTAATATAAGGGTTTTAACGGGCCTACAAAATCTTACACAACGGTTAAGCTTAATTGGATCAAATATAAGGGGCTTTATTGAACTGTTCAATAACATTTGATTATTTGAATTAAATATAAACAATTTAAATGATGTATTATAATCTATTTCGATGGTTATTAAAGCTACCCATGTGGTCACACATACTGTCTTTAACATTACTTGATAAATATATAGAACTGTCGAATACCCAAATCCCGGCTGACGTTAAGTGGATCTTCGCTGACGTCAAGATATTCCATTCCTTGAAGCTACAAAAGAATAAATCGTTAGCCTCGCCACGGAGGACCCCGGGAGGGGGATCCGTGACCAAGCTCCGGCGTGAGAGTAAGTAAACTTGCCGGAGAGTGAGAGGAGCTTCTTCCGATGAGTGTAATCACCGGAATATTTCCTCTTTGGTGTGAATCTAATAAATACGTATGCGGGTATTAAATGTAAAGGAATATTGGTCGGAATTAATGAGTGGAGATTAAATGAGAGTGTAGTAAATGTGATGGTTCCGGAGATGATACCTGCCTTTGTTACCGTCTTCTCTATCTTATATAAGTCCCAGACCTTATTGTGTATGTAGGATATTTGTTAAGATAATCCAACGGGTTTAGGAAGACCTCGAGGGGCTCAGACACGTGTCTGACCCCTAACGGTTAGATCGGCAGCGGCATTTAATGTTTCAGAAGGAGAAGTACGATGCCAGCCGTGATGCTCTTCTTATCAGTCATTAATGGACGCCTGCATGTTCTGACTCCTCGTTTCCCGCTCGTTTTATGAAGGAGAAACCTTAATGGGCAAGTTAGGCTCTGGTTGGGCTTGTACTCTGTTGGGCCCGCCCATAGACAGCCCAAAACGGGTAGAAATGGTGTTCCCCATTGGCCCGTCGTCAAGTCATCTTTAGTCCCTGGTTCTGAGACTCGAGGCTCATGATCCGGGGCTGAATCATAATTGTTTAAAAAGAAGGCTTACTTTTTTGGGCTTCGGATATGGGCCCACCCCTGATTTGTCATAATTGGCTATCTCTTCGGGCCATTATTTCACTGCATACCGACGGCGGGAATTAATACCCTAGAGACACGTGCGTCTCTTTTAAATTTTGAAGGGACGAGCGATGGGACGGTTACTGTGCGTCAGTTACCTTCTTTAAATACCCAGTTTCTTCTCGAATTTCCTATCTAATCCCTCTGGTTCCTTTCCTTTGTTCATCATAACCTCTCCGATTATTATTTCTTTTCCGATCATGAGTCGTTCCGGCCGGTCTGTGATCAAGTCCGTCTTGACGGCGAAGGACCTGAAATCTTTTGTCAAGACGTATAACATTCCGGAACAATTTTCCCCTACCCTGCCAGGTCCCAATGAACCGGCAGTATTTACGCCGGATAGGATCCCTCTCTATATCTTGGCTTTCTCCTCTTGCGGAGTCCGATATCCTCTTTCCGCTTTCAAGGTTGACCTGCTCCGTCATTTTGGGGTTCACTTTTCTCAGTTGCACCCCTTAGGGTTGATGAGAGTGGTGCATTTCGAGTTGTCCTGTGTGGCTATTTCCGGTGAACCTTCCATTCCTTTGTTTTGTATGTTCTACAAACTGATTTCCGACGGAGACTGGTTCACATTTGCTAAGCGACAGAACAACGTATCACAACCCTGTTACACCTTTATGCCGACTTCCACTTACCCGAAGGATTGGAAAAGCAGGTTTATTTTTGTCTCCGCTGCCATGATGCCAGGGTCCCCTTCGCCTAGGGATGTTGATGCCCCCATTGAGGACGCCGTTCCTGCCCTATCGGCTAATGAGACTGTTCAATGGAAACGCATGTGTGAGAACCCTACTAGGGCTTTCACCTTTTCTGAGGGTATTTTAGCCATGGGAGGGTTGAGTCCTTCTTACCCTGTTCGCCCCAAGGCTTTCTTTGGTAGAAAAAGGTATCTTTTTGTCTTGGATCTCCCTTTGTTTGTTTTTGTTTATTGGTATTTGTGCAGTCATCTTTGATGTCTCCTTCTCGCAGAGTTGACTTTATGGAAGCTACTTCAGGGGGACTCTAAAGATGTGAAGTTCGTGGTTGATGGTGAAGTTGTTCCGGGCTTGAACCGGAGTGGGATGGTGCAGGTTACCGGGGGGTCTACCCAGGCAGGGGGCTCTGTTGCTGTAGAGGGGGGTGAGAATACTTCCTCCGATGGGGAGGAGAGTTCCCCTGACCCTGTCCCTGTTAAGCATTCTGATGGAAGTGATGATGAAGATCCGGAGATTCGTTTAGTCCGCAAGAGGAAAGCTACAAGTCCTCAGCTAGCCCCCCTTCCCCGTGATATCCGGCAAAGGCTCCGGAGTGCCAGTGGGCAGAAGCTCCCTCCTCCTTCGAAGGCTGCTTCCGAACTTCCCCCCGCTGGGGTCAAAGGTTCTTTGTCCAAGCATCTGAGGTCTTCAAGTCTTGTGAGTGCACCTTTGCTGGTGAGTCCTTTTTTCTTCTTATCTATTCTGTCTCATCTCTGTTTTATTTCTGATGTTTTTCTTGGTGCAGGGGAGTTCTCGTGATCCTATAGAGATCCCCACTGGTCCCTCATCTTCCCGTGTACGGGACAAGACCCCGGAAGTGGGTTTGGCCCACTTTACCTCAGCCTTTGACCTTTCTCCTCTTCATGCTACGGGGACCAGTAAGCCTTCTGAACCTGAGGGTCTTGCCCATCGGTCCCCTTGGCTCCTTTGTTTGCTGATGCCATCCCCTTTACCTATGTCCCTAAATGGAAGGTAACTCAGTCCTCGGTGATAGGGACTCCCGAGGCTGCCAGGGACTTCCTGAGTCATGCTGTTCCTCCCTCCCATAAATTTGTAAATTCCACTTTGAGGGATGATCTTTTCGAAGATCAATATAGTATGTCTCTTTGTGAGAGCTTTTTTAGGGGGGCTGGTATGCTGCAGAGGATTGATGATCTGAGGAGGGCGAATGACGGACTCAAAGCTGAGCTTAAGGCTTCCCAATCTGTTGTTGCTGGTCTTAGGTGTCAGGTGGTTGAAGCTGAGAGGAAGCTGCAGGAGGAGAAGGTATATAGTCTTTCCTTCCTCCCCCCCCCCCCTTCTTTTTTCTTTTTTCTTTTTTTTTTTTTTTTTGTAAACTGACCTTTTGTTCAGGGGGCTGGAGCCATGCTGGAGAAGAAGAAGCGGGCTTGGGAGCAGGAGATGGCAATGTTGGTGGAAGAGAAAGAAGGGTTGGCCGCAGAGTTGAAATATTTGAAGGAAGTTGGCTCCGTTTCACAGGAGCAACTTAACACCATGTACGCGGACTATGGGATAACCTCTGCCGATAATTAGCAATTGGCGAGGGAAAAGCACTGGTTAATTACTGAAGGCTTTGGAGCCTTCCTTGCTGCTGTTGCTCAGTCGGAGGATTTCAAGAGTGGCCTGGAGGAGGTGTACAGGGCATACAGGGATGTTGGCTACCAGTCAGGATTGAAGGATGGCTATGCCTATTCCGCTCAGGGCCTGGGTAGAAAGGAGACTCCTCTTTACAATTCCAAGGCAAAGAAGAGGTTGTCCAAGCTGAATGAGGAGTTTGGGCATAAAACCCCGGCCATCCTTGAGAAAATCCTGAAGCATCCCCTGATATCTATTGATGAATTAAAAGCCCTGTTCTCCTCTGCCAGGCCTTCGTCTCCACCATCTCTATCCGGGGGTGATCCCCAGTGAATTTCAGACATTTAACATCTTTCATTATGGTTGTAATATGGATAACTTACCTGCCCTAGGACACTTTTGAATTTATTTTGTTGCTTGGGAGGGGGTCCTTCGTGTCGGGGGCCTCCTTAGTATCTAATCATGTAGCTTATAACTGTGTATTGCTTCCTTGTTTTTTGCCTTTTTCTTGTTGTGGATGTTTGTTTTGCAGGGGCTTTTACCGAAGGTCAGTTCGGTGCTTCCCTGGAGACTTTTAGACTGTTTAGCGAGGAGCTATATCTTTGTCTCGTTTTTGCTATATTTGTTATTTCGTGTGTCGTTTACTCTTGCCAAGGTTACTGAGGCCTTTCTTTGTGTATGCACTTTATATAAATAAAGAAAACTTCCTTTTGTGGTTTTGTTTTACAGAAGTGTGTTGTATTTTTTGTTTGTTTGTTAAACCATGATTGTCTGTTCGAGGCCAATCGATGGACAAGTTTATAATGTGGCATTATGTTTTTGACTTGTTTTGTCCGTTTTCTTTGGGTTAGCTAGACCCTTATTTGCCCCACGGCCGGGCTTTTGGCATGTTTGAGATGCCTTATACACGTGTGTTTGCCTGTTAATTAGGTTTAATGGTGTTCCTGGGCACGTCTGCCTAGGTGTAATGCCCATTGTTTTTTCAAAAGAGGACATGTTAACTGTCCGTTTTTCATTTACTCCTTGGGGATTTATACTTCCCGCCATAAATTGTTACAAAAGATCTATCTTTGGGGGAACCCCAGATTAATAGTTAACTGCTACAAAAGTGGCTCTTGGCCGTTTTCCTTGGGGGTAGACCCCTTACACATAATATTTCCTAAGCTGCATGAGATTCCAGGTCCTGGGGACCTCCTTGCCTTCGAGTGTTTCCAATTTGAAAGTTCCTTTGCCGTTTGCCCATATGACTCGGTAGGGTCCCTCCCAGTTGGGGCCTAGCTTTCCGGTGCTTTCCTGCAGGCTGGCTTCATTTGCTCTTAGGACTAGGTCCCCGGGGACGAGGTTGAGCTTTTTCATCCTGGCGTTGTAATAACTTTCCAGCTGCCTCTTGTATTTGGCCTCCCTGACTGCTGCTATTTCTCTTCTTTCTTCCAAGAGATTCAAGTTCGTCCTGAGGTCTTGCTCATTTTCCTCCTCCCGGAGCCTCATTCGGGCAGTTGGGGATCCTATCTCAGCTGGGATGACAGCTTCTGTCCCGTAGGTTAGGCTGAAAGGAGTCTCCCCATTGCAACCTTTAGGAGTTGTTCTGTATGCCCATAACACGAATGGTAGTTCCTCCAGCCATCCTTTTTGCTTCCTCCCGAGTCTTCCCTTCATTCCCTTGATGACGCTTTGGTTAGCTCTCTCTACCAATCCATTACTTTGGGCGTGGGTGATGGAGGTGAACACTTGTTGAATATGCATCTGCTCGCACCATGGCTTAAAAGGTCTTCCAGCAAATTGGACGCCATTATCGCTCACCAGCTCCTTTGGGACCCCATACCTGCAGATGATGTTGTCTAATACGAACCGCCTCATCTGTTCCCCAGTTATTTTTGCCAAGGGCTTCGCCTCGATCCACTTGGTAAAATAATCGATGGCCACTACCACATACTTGACCCCTCCTGGACCCTCCGGGAATGGCCCGATTATGTCGATAGCCCACTTTTGGAAGGGCCAGGACGTTGAGACTGGTATCATGGGGTGTTTGTGCCGGTGGGTCATTGGTGCGTGTGCCTGGCAATTAGCACACCTCTTTTTCTCCTCGGATGCTGTTTCATACATTCGTGGCCAATAGAACCCCGCATTCATTGCCCTCTTTACTATCGTCCTTGGCCCCGAATGCATTCCATAGATTCCTTCATGCATCTCCCTAATCACATACTCAGCTTCGTCCATATCAACACATTTCAGGGATGGGCCCAGATATGATCTTCGATACAACTCCCCATCAATTAGCTCATACTGCAGGGCCCTGACCCTTACCTTCCGGGCTGCCCATTCCCCTTCAGGCAACGTCCCGTCCCTGAGGAACTTAATGATCGGTGTCATCCATGTTTCCTGCCCATTCTCGATTGCGGTTACCTCCTTCATGTTGAGGGAGGGGGCGGTTAGAACTTCTACTTTGACTTCTCTTTCCAGGTGGTCGAATGCCACCGAAGCCAATTTACTGAGGGCGTCAGATTTTCTGTTCCTTCCTCTGGGGATGTATTCTAATTTGAAAGTTTTGAATGCCTTGGCTGTTTCCTTTACCTTCGCCACATACTGAGCCATGATGTTGTCTTTGGCTTCATACTCTCCTTGGTACTGTTTTACTACCAGTTGTGAATCCGTGCTAGCTTCCACGTGCCTTGCTTTCATTTTTTGTGCCAGCCTCATTCCTGCCAAGAGGGCCTCATACTCTGCAGTGTTGTTGGTGTTTTCGAAGTCCAGTCTTATGGCGTATGTCAACTCAATCCCCTCGGGACTTATCAGTGTGATGCCTGCCCCGCTCCCTTCTTTACTAGAGGCCCCGTCGGTGAGTAATTTCCACACAGCCTCGTCCTCCTTTTCTTTTTCTTCTTTCTCCAAGGCTTCCCATTTTAAAAGTTCCTTCTCTTCATCCTCGGGAACCTCTGCTAAAAAGTCGGCCAGTATCTGCCCCTTCATGGCCGTCCTGGGCTTAAACTCCAGAGAGTGTTCCCCCAGCTCCACAGCCCATTTAGCGAACCGTCCCGACAGCTCCGGCTTCCTGAGTACCTTTTGGAGAGGTTGATCAGTCATCAGGGTAATCTTGTGCCCTTGGAAGTACCTCCTGAGTCTCCGGGATGTGAAAACAAGGGCTAACGCCAGTTTCTCCAGGGGCATGTAGCGTTCCTCGGGGCCTTTAAGTGTTCTGCTGATGAAATATATGGGGATCTGCTTCCCTTCCCTTCCCGTTCTACCATCATGACTGCACTTATGGTTGTCTTCGAGGCGGACAAGTACAGGAGCAAGAGTTCCCCGGGCAATGGGGTGGCTAATGTTGGGAGCTCGCATATGTAAGTTTTCATTTCTTGGAAGGCAGCCTCCGTTTCTGGGGTCCATTTGAACTTGTTCGTTTGGAGGCAGTCCTTCAACACCTTCATGAAGGGGAGGGTCCTGTCGGCTACCTTTGATAAGAAACGGTTTAATGCTATCAATCTCCCGTTCAGTTGTTGAATGTCTTTCAGGGACCTGGGGGATCGCATTTCGGCCACAACTTGAGTTTTTTTCGGGTTAGCTTTGATTCCCCCTTTAGTGACTACTATCCCCAGGAAACTCCCCTCCTCTACCCCAAAACAACATTTTCCAGGGTTTAACTTCATATTCACATTTTGCATAGTGTTGAGAGTTTCAGCTATATCATCTATCATGGCCATCTCCGTCAAGCTTTTGATAACAATGTCATCAACGTATACTTCTAGGTTCTTACCCCGTTGTTCCCTGAACAGGGTGTTCATGAATCTCTGATATGTGGCCCCAGCGTTTTTAAGACCGAAGGGCATCTTGGTATAACAGAATGTCCCTTCGTCTGTGATGAAGGCGGTTTTCTCTTCGTCCTCTATTGACATCTGGATCTGGTGGTATCCCTTGTAGGAATCCAGGAAGCATTTCAGGGGGTACTGAGACAAAGAGTCTACCTGGACGTCTATTTCTGGGAGGGGATAGCAGTCCTTAGGACATGCTTTGTTTAGATCTTGGAAGTCAATGCACATCCTCCATCCCCCGTCTTTCTTCTGAACCATAACTGGATTGGCGATCCAGGATGGATACTTCACTTCTCTAACTATTCCTGCTCTGAGCAGTTTTCTGGTTTCCTCACAAGCAGCTCTTCTTTTGTTGGGCCCCATGCTTCGCTTTTTCTGCCTTACCGGTTTTGCCCATGTGTAAGTGTTGAGCCGATGTTCAGTTAGGCTCCTGGGGATTCCTGTCATGTCTCCATGTTGGAATGCAAACACATCTATGTTGAGGAGAAGCAGCTCCTTCAGAGCACTCTTGCATTTATCACTTAAGTGACTTCCTACTTTGATCGTTTGTTCTGGGAACCTGTCGCAAAGGACCCACTCCTCTACCCCCTCCCTCCGAGGCTTCTCGGATACTTCACCTTCGGATACGGAGGAAACTACTTCATAAGCGGACTTAACCCAGGCTAAACCCTTCGGTGTTTGAAACACTAAAGCTCCGTGGGGGGTGGATGACTGTGCTTGTAGGTCCCCAATTCCGGGTCTTCCTAAGATTGCATTATACTTTGAAGGTGCCCGGACCACTGTGAAGGTCAGGTTTATCGTTCGGACCCGATCCCCTACCCCGACTGTGAATGGGAGCCTGATTTTTCCTAGGGGGTGTGACACACTGTTGTTGAATCCCACTAAGGGGATGGAATCTTCTTCGAGCCGATCTCTTACATCCCTGTCAAATCTGAGGAAACAATGCTCGTATATCACTTCGACACCGGACCCTCCGTCCCCATGTATTCGAGACACTTTGTGGCCAGCTATTATGGCTGAGATGTTTAGGGGGAGTCGTTGCGCTTCATTTTCTTCCAAGTGTGGCATAAGAATGGGAGCTTTCATGCAGTCCGGGGAGCCCAGGATCCTGGCCTTTACACTCCGGGTGGTATCGAATTCATTTCTCCTTCTAATCATATCAACATCTGCCCGCCCAGGCTCCCTTACATCTCTTCCCTTGCGGTCCCCTCCCCCTTCCTTAATTTCCTTAACCAAGTGGGCCAGCCTTCCCGTCTTTACTGCAGCCTCTATTTCTCTTTTTAAATACATGCAGTCATCGGTTTTATGCCCGAAACCTTTGTGGAATTCACAATACTCGTTTGGTTGCGCCTTTGGTCCGGGCTTTATGGGTGGTGGCCTCGGGAAGGAGTTCTTTACCCTCTCAGTGGCCAGTATCTCACTTGGGGTTTTGGTGAGAGGGGTGAAATGATCAGAGTAAGGAGGGGGACCTCTCCCCCGAGGTCTGTATGGGGAATATGAGGGCCTTGCTCTGTCGTGCAATATTCTATCAAAAGTGGGTTTTCTGGAGTAGGGTGTACCTTTGTCAGGAGGCTTTGCAGCTGGGGCGATCCTCCGGGGTATAACGTCCGTCTCCTTGGCCTTGCTGACCGTGTCCTTCCCTCTGACAAAGGCTCTGACCCTGTCCATAAGATTGTCAAATGAGTGGGGAAACTCCTCCCCCAGTTTCTCACACAGCTGGGCATGTTTTAGCCCGTTTATGAAACTGCTAATCTTCATGACCTCCGGGACATCTTTGATGTTCATGCTCTCCTTGACAAACCTCTCATATACTGATCTATTCGCTCATTGTCCATTTGCCTTATGTGGAGGATCTCGTTTGGATTCTTGACCACTTTTCTCTACTGACCAAAGTTCCTGAGGAACTTCTCGCTTAACTCTTCATAACTATCGATTCCCCCCGGAGGGAGGCTGTCAAACCAGAGTCGGGCTCCCTCCGTCAGAGTTTGTACAAACATGTGGCACCATACGGGCATGGGCCATCGCCCAAGTTGTCCTGCTCCCCTAAAGGCATGGTGATGATCTTCAGGGTCTCTTGTTCCATCATAGCGGTCGAAGTTTGGGGGTAGCTTTGTTTTGGGGGGCATTGGTGCTTCTGCGATCCTTCGTGTGAACTTTGAGACTTCAGCTAAGTCCCGTGGGAGGTAGGGTTGATCCAGGCCGTCGCTGCTTGGATTTTCCTTTTCCTTTTCTTTTCCTTTTGGTTTCTTTCCCGTAATGAGATCCTCCCTTTCTTCCGAAGACATTTGTCTAAGGGCTGTCATGAACGTTTCCAGTGGGTCGCTTCCACTGCCCTTGTTTTGAGGGTCTGCCTTTTCTTGGTTAGAGGGTGTATCAAACGATAGTTTGGCCCTGATACTGTCGAGTTTCTCTTGTCTTTCTAGGTCCTTGAGACACTTTCTCAGCTTTTCTTTGTGCATGGCAACAAAGTCTGGGGTGATGGTTTCTTCTTCTTCGAGGATTTCCACCTGATTTTCATTTTCTTCCTCATGGGTGATGTCTTCCACCGTGACCTTGTCATGGTCATTTTGCACCGTTTGGGTGACATGGGAACCAGATGTAACGTTCATGTTGTTATCTCTGGAATAGGTTATCTTTGACGTCGGAGTTTTGTGTGAAGACACCGGTCAGGCTGGTGTCCCACGGATGGCGCCAATGTCGAATACCCAAATCCCGACTGACGTTAAGTGGATCTTCGCTGACATCAAGATATCCCGTTCCTTGAAGCTACAAAAGAATAAACCGTTAGCCTCGCCACGGAGGACCCCGGGAGGGGGATCCGTGACCAAGCTCCGGCGTGAGAGTAAGTAAACTTGCCGGAGAGTGAGAGGAGCTTCTTCCGATGAGTGTAATCACCGGAATATTTCCTCTTTGGTGTGAATCTAATAAATACGTATGCGGGTATTAAATGTAAAGGAATATTGGTCGGAATTAATGAGTGGAGATTAAATAAGAGTGTAGTAAATGAGATGGTTCCGGAGATGATACCTGCCTTTGTTACCGTCTTCTCTATCTTATATAAGTCCCAGACCTTATTGTGTATGTAGGATATTTGTTAAGATAATCCAACGTGTTTAGGAAGACCTCGAGGGGGTCAGACACGGTTAGATCGGCAGCGGCATTTAATGTTTCAGAAGGAGAAGTACGATGCCAGCCGTGATGCTCTTCTTATCAGTCATTAATGGACGTCTGCATGTTCTGACTCCTCGTTTCCCGCTCGTTTTATGAAGGAGAAACCTTAATGGGCAAGTTAGGCTCTGGTTGGGCTTGTACTCTGTTGGGCCCGCCCATAGACAACCCAAAACGGGTAGAAATGGGGTTCCCCATTGGCCCGTCGTCAAGAACTAAAGACCAAAATTTAAATGATATATTATAATCTGTTTTTTAGTATTTGATTTCGATCATTACTAAACCTACCCGTGTGGTTACACGGGTCCTACACCTAGTAATACCATATAACACTATCTAACACTATATATCATTATATAACACTATAGGTTGTCTGATAGCATGTCTATGATAGATGTATAGTGGTATATTTGTTATATAATGATATATAGTGTTACATAGTGTTATATGGTATTATATGGTGTTACATATTGTTATACGGTGTTTATATGGTGTTATATAGTATTATATATAGTGTTATAATACACTTCTCACACTTTAAGCCTTTTTTACACTATCCTTACCCTCGTTTATCATACATAGTAAAATATTTTGGAAAATATAGTTTTGATCCCTTCTAAATAAAAAGTAATACATTTTTCATCTATGTATTATTTTTTTCCTAAATTCCATCGTTACTATAATTATATAGTCTATATTTATTTTTAGCAAACTTTTTTCTGCAAATAACTAACAACCTTGTTGACAGTATTCACATGCACCGGATACGCTATGTTGATTTGTACTTCGATCTTGATAGAATTGTCTTTTTTTAAGGGGGAGACTATTTACACACTTGGTGTGTAGATAGTCAGCCTAAAAATGACTTTTTTGTCCTATATGCACATCCTGCAGTGTCGAGCTGTGGCTAAAGTACGGCGTTTTGGTCCGGTCAACCAGACAAAGATTGACGGGTGTCTGACGGGTCTGTTGACCGGACCAAAACGCCGAGCTTTGGCCGCGTTTTGGTCCTGTCAACCAGACACTCGATCAGTCTTTTGTCTGGTTGACAGGACCAAAACGATGCCAGAGCTCGCCGTTTTGGTCCGGTCAACAGACCCGTCAGACACCCGTCAGTCTTTTGTCTGGTTGACCGGACCAAAACGCCGCGCTTTGGCAACAGCTCGACACTGCAGGGTATGCATATAGGACAAAAAAGCCATTTTTGATGTGCATATAGGCTTGGGTGTGCAAATAGGTACACCCTTTTTTTTATCTTTACACTATGTTCCCGAGTCTCATTTAACAGGGGGAAGGGAAGGAAAATTTTCTCTCCTAATCTCTCCAATTTGGAAGGATGAATATATGGTCATATTTTCTTCCCTTTTCCCTCCCCTCCCCCTGTTAAATGAAACTCGGGAACATGGTTTTTCATATTTTCATCTTTTTTCCCTCCCATCCCCCTGTTAAATGAGACTCGGGAACAGAGTGGTTCCAAATCTTTAAGAACAAATAATTCAGAGACGTGTTGTGCTTCAGATGTGCTATTGTTCGAAACTTCTTTGTAAAAAAATTGATAACATCGACTGATTTTACCTTATCGAATATCTCGTACACGTCATATGATGTTTTGTTAATTAAGGGGTTGTTTGTTTAGCTCTTAGTGAGGCTCTTAATGGTTCAAACCTCTTACTGATTCAGTACTTAATGGTTTAGACTGTTTGTTTCGCGAGCAGATGTCTAAATGGTTCAGACGTTTGTCTTTGAATGATTAAACATTATAGTGAGTCTAGATGGTTAAGATCTCTAATCTGAATTGGTCAAACATTTGCATTTGAACGGTTAAGTATTATACTGGTTCTTAATGGTTTAGACCCTTACTGGTTTAGCTCAGAAGTTGCCAAACAACCCCTAAGAGGTTAGAACATCACTAGCAGTTGTTGAAAGTTCCTCTTCATAAGTTGGATGCTTCACAAACTAACAACTTTATAGCATATGCCTTTTTACATTAAGATTTTAATATCTACAAATACATTTTACATGAAAAAATCTAATTATTTTTTTAATCAATAAAATTATACATAATATAGTTGTCAAATAAGAAACTACAAAAGGTTAAAAGTGTAAGTTGATAAAAAAAAAAAAAAGTAGATGCATTTGTGATGCTAAAGTGAATATTCAACAAACCATGATGGTGAAATTTGATGGCAAAAGTCACCAAACACACCTAAAATGAGAAAATTCTCCTCTTGTGCCCACACAACTACACAAGGTTGGTCCCTTGGATTGAGCATTTATTATAGTACCCCCACAAACCAAGAGTACATGCATATGGAACCTCCTAGGTTCATGGTAATAGAATATAAGAAAACAAAAGGCACAAAACCAAGTATATGTTCCATTTCCATTCCTAAAATAGATTCTTAAACTCTCTCATTGGGTGAGGAATCAATATTTATTAGTCATAGCTCATTATAAAATTCTCTTCCCTACCAATTGCAACTAGAAGATGTAATTCATGTTTTTCTTTAAAAAAAACTTGAAGCTTGTTATATAAAATATGACGAATCGGTCATTGGAGGGTTAACCGACCCCTTCGTCACCCTTACTTCCTTCCCTGCTCTTATTTATGCTCGTATAGATCATTTTTATACATCAATCCTTAGCAGTCGTTTGGTTCATGGAATATTTACGACGAAATTGGATGTTTGAAAGGAATTGGAATTAATTCCAATAGAAATTTAGTGTTGTGTTTGGTTGGTATAATTATTAAGGGAATTTGAATGCAAAAACAAAGCATTGATATAAGATTGTTTTCAACTAAAGTTTCAAGTTTTTATACTAACACACAACATTAATATGTTAAAACAATAAATTAGTTTTTTAAATAAACAAAAAATATTCCTCCATGTATTGAAGAAATATTATTATCCTAAATATGTCATTTTTGAAATAAATAAACTGAAACGAAATATACACTCACAAAGAATCAGATATATAGAAAAACAATCAATCATTATTATATAAAATATATATATAACAAAAAAAAAACATATGAGTAGCCACTGCATAAAATTTGCATAGCAAATCTTTAAATGAAAGTTGACAAAATTTTGGGAAGGGACTACCAATGGTTTACAAAGTTGTAAACTTATGCAAAATGTTTGGGAAAAAAACAAAATGTTTGTGACATTCATAACATGAGGAAAACGGATCACGGGCCACGTCTCGGGGTGAAACAAAAACAACCCGAGGCTTGGTCTTCGGGTATCATCCCGCCACCTTTACTTGTATCTATCGCCTCTAACAATCTCACGACCTCATCCATCTCGGGTCTCTTGTCGGGATTTGCATCCCAACATTTTCTCAAAATGTTCGCAAATGAACTCGGGCAGCATTTAGGAATCTCGGGCCGTAAATTCTGTAAAAAAAGAATATAAAAACTATTATTGATAAGTAGTAGCAAAGCATGGAGATGGTATCATGGTAACATATTTAGTTGCGTTTTATCTCAAACGGGTCAAATAAATTTCTTTTTTTTTTACTTTTGCTAAAGGGGGAAAAGGTTGAATGAATCAAGTCTCGAAATGTCTTTTTTAATGCACACAACCTTTTTAATCGTTTTATCTATTCGTTAAATAACGCCTTAATTAGTTATAATATGTTTTCAACTGACCAAAAAGCAACAATATTCCAATATTAAACTGAACTGATGAGTGATACTAATTGAACAATATTAAGATTATAAATATAAATGACAGGATTAGTAAAAAATGACAAACCTGACGAACAACCGCAGAAGATACTTCGGCGAAACTTAGATCAGCATAAGGCATGTCACAACAATACACTTCCCATAAGCATATGCCAAAACTATAGACATCGCATTTCCGGTTGTAAGGCTTTCCATCAAGAACCTACAAGATTCAAGTCTTTTATATCTTCTCTCACAATTTTCCAAAAGTATAGACATCACATTTCAGGTTATGTTATATCTTTGACGGGTTTAAAGGAAAACGGGTTGAATATCTCCCAAAGTGATATTTTGAATGCATAAAACCTTCAAAATCATTTTTTTGCAAAAAAAAAAAAAAGTGTTATTATTGAAAAAATTATGTCATATTGACTTTGTATTGAAAATGCAAGCCGAGCTCGACTTTTACACAATAGGCTTGAAACGAGCCCAGATGAGCTCAAGCTCTCTTAAGTCTTAAACTAAAACGAGCTAAACTCAAGCTCCGTACGGCTCGGTTCATTCACACCCCTGCCCTCCTAGTCACTTAGAAAGATGCAAAACATGCATCCAAATCAAATCCCGAACATAAAATGTGAACCGAGGTATACATACCTCTGGTGCCATGTAACCAAGTGTTCCCGTTTCACCGGTCATGTCTCGAGGGTTTTGAGCTTCAACACGAGCAACTCCAAAATCAGCAATCTTTAGAGTTCTATTCAAATCTAAGAGCATATTTTCAGTTTTAACATCCCGGTGCACAATCTTCTTAGAGTGAAGGTAGCTTAAACTGCAAAAATCAAGAAACCCCACAAACGATTTATCGTTAAAAGATGCATAAAAAAACTTTTTTTTAATTAAAGAAAAGAAAATTAGAATTGAGCTCACCCTCTAGAGAGATCTAAAGCGAGTTGAACAACAATCTTGAAAGAGAGTTTCTTTCTACTATTCCTGATCAAATATTTCTTGAGGGTCCCACCAGGAAGATACTCTACTACAACACAACAAGCCCTAGACGGTAGCGAGTTTTGACCCATATTTGACGTGTTGTTTGATGGGATCTTAAGATCCGAGGTTCCCATTGAAGCTCCAACAAACTACAATGTCATAAGAGAAGATAAGAGTAAAGACAACATGCTTATATACAGTGGCGGATCTTGCCCGTTGAACGTGCCAGGGCCGAAAGACACGGGCACTAAAAAAAGCCCGGGCCAAAAATAGTATATATAAAAAATTTCGATCGAAATGCGGAAAATTAGCACTACGGCCGAAAAACTTGCCCGGGCCGTGGCCTTCTAAGAACCGCCCCTGCTTATATAACCGTAAAAAATAAAAACTAGAGGTGGCAATTTCAACCCATTTTCCTGAAAATGGGTCAACCTGAGTTAATCTCTAACTGGTCAGACCGGATTTTTTTTAAAACTTGACTAAACATGCAAACCAGTCGAAAGTTACACAGTTTTTTAAATGCTTATAACCTCCCAAATAGCTTTACAAAAATATATATATTACTATTTTAATAATAAAAGCTTTATAAATCTTATAAAATATGTTAAGTATTTATAAAGTTACAAAAAGATGGAGTAAAAAGTTGCCCATTTTGCCACCTATAGTACAAATAACTACGAACCTTTGATCATTGTGAAATCATTTTAACTATTTAAAAATAATTACCAAGTTTTGTGATTTTAGTAGTTATTAGTTTAATGACGCACTGACCTTGGTGACATTTGGATGATCAAGCTTATGCCACACAGCAACCTCTTGTCGGAAAGACGTACGCAGATTTGCGGTCTCGGCGGCAGTGGCAAGACCATCCTCTCCCCAATCCAATACCTTCACTGTAAGTATTCAAAACACATAAGTTGAAAGAAACGTGAAATAATTATTAAAAAAAAGTTTTAGACCAGCATATATTCCATGTCAGGGGAAAATTATGCATACATACAGGGTGTTTGGATGTGCTTAAGTTGGAATTATGAACTTTTTAGTGTGAGTTAATAATGTTAGTGATTTTTAATCTCGGAGTCGTAATAATCACTTTGTAAATGCACATCCAAACACCCACATGATCATAAACAAATCCCTCTAATAACTGCATTTGAATACATCAAAATAGCCTACAATTAAACAATAGGTACAAATGTTTGTGCGGTTACAGCAGTTCTCTAATTAGGTGTGTACAAACAATTTTATAGAGAGTTGTTCAATACATAACCAATTTCAAGTATAGAATTGCAAGAACCCCATAAACATTGGCGCAGGTTAGAAGGGGCCGGGGGGCGCCTGACCCCCCGAACTTTTCGCTCAGTAGTGTAATATATGTGGTTTTTGTATAGAAATTTTTGGGTATATACGTTTTTGACCCCCTGGTTCTATAGATATTTTTGAGTATATATGTCCCCCCCCCCCCCCCCCCCCCCGGGTCGGAAATCTCAATACAAGTGTTGCTTTAACCGCTATACATATGACAGTTATGTAATCACAATTTTTAAATAAGCCTTTGTATATATATACTTGTGGATAACAGGGACGAATTCGATAAAAAAAACAACTTATTCTTGTCAAAAAAGATCCAATAATTCCTTATTTACAATGATTATAAACTTAGGATCCTTAACCAAATACTTACAACTTTGACAATAACTAAATATAGAAAGCAAACCATATATAATTATATAAATTTAGGATCCATTCCTACCGAACCATGTAGAACGAAACGAATAACAATACCACATAATCAATCATCTCACTATAACAAGTCTATCAATTGAATCAAAACCTATAAAGATTCAAACTTTAACATACCAAACAACAATTAACCCAAAATAATCACAAGATCCAACATAAAAAAAACATTTACCTGCAACATCTTGACCATCATAAACACCTTTATAAACAGTACCATAAGTACCATGAGCAATAACATTCCTAATATCCAATTTTGCCAAATCAATTTCCCACTCTTCTTTTTTAGTATTTGTTTCTTTTTCTTTATCTCTTGACCAAACCCTACTCAAATGTTTATCCAATTGCACATCCCAACTCTTGAAATCAATCTTATCAGCCCTTAAAAATGAATCTTTATTACTCATATTACCCAAATCCTTTGACTTTGACCCTAGTTGACCACTTGAATTCTTTGGGGATGAACCAAGGCTTCTTGATTCTGATCTCATGATACCACTTTCACCATCAGTTTCTTCTCTGTATTTCTTCAAATCCATACTTTATTTAGTAAAAAAACAAAAGGGTATTTTTATTTTTTAATCCTAACAATCAAATATAGAAGCTTTTACAGCATGCATATAAAGATTTCTTGAAATTCAATCAAACCCCACAAGAAAACTTGCAACACAATCAAGAAACAAGAACTTGAATTGGATCAAGAATTACAAAGATTGAATCTTTTTTCTAGATTTCTTGAAATTAAACAAAACCCTAATGAATAAACCTCAGAAAAATCAAGAAAGTGGAGCTAGAAGCACAATTATAGGAAACCCAGATGGAAAAAGGTGTGATTTTTTTTAAAGATTCTAAAGATGTGAAGAAAAATTATACTGAAGAAGATAGTATATAAGTTGAAAATAAAAACCCTTAAAAAAAGAATGGATTTTGATGGTGGAGATGAGAGAATTTTGTGGTGGGAAGAAGAATAAGCGAAGAAAGGGGAGAAAAATGCAATGGCGGGTGGCTCCTAAAATAGCTATTGTGATCTCACCTAAAAATAATAATAAAATAATAATAATTAGACGATAATAATAAGAATAATAATAATAATAATAGTAATAATAATAATAATAATAATAATAATTACCTATTACCTTTACCTATATATTAAAAATACATATGAATGAATAGTAACATCTTAAGTGATGAGTAAATGGTATCAGGTACAGGTATCAAATTTACCAAACCGGGTGTATTTTCGGTACCGTTCGACACCAGTTTTTACCCTCAAATACCGGTGTTGTACCAGTACCGACCGGTACCGAACCGTACCGTAACTGGCATATTCGGTAACTGTACCCACTTTTGAGGATTTCGGTACCGGTATGATAATAAGTTTAATAATAATAATAACAAATTATTGATTTTTTTAAAAAAATTGTAGTTATTATAACAAATTAGTGATTTTTTATTTTTATTTTTGTAGTTATTATTTTTAAAATTAATGAATAATAATAAGAACAGTAATAATACTATTATTTATGTGTATTAATTATTCCAACATATACAAAGACTATGGCACGGAGTAGTGTTTCCCTATCATTGGTTGAAACAGGCGGCTGACATTCCCCTACTGGACCAAACAGTTTATTATTTTATATCTATTTTAAAATTATGGTTTTGCCCCGAGTTTAAAATTACGCTTTTCTCCCAACTTAAAAATATAATAACCCTTTTGCCAGCAGGTCAAATTACGATTTTGCCTTTGGTTCAAAAATTACGATTTTACCCACAGCTTATTATTTTATACCCGCTTTAAAATTACGGTTTTGCCCCCAGGTTTAAAATTATGTCTTCGCCACCAGTTCAAAATAAAATTATGCTTTTGCCCCAGCTCAAAATTACGATTTTCCTCTCGGTTCAAAATTATGATTTCACCCTCAGTTTAAAATTAATTTTTTGCCCCCAACTAAAAATAAATTACGCACTTCCCCTAACTAAAAATTACGATTTTACCCTCGGTTCAAAATTATGATTTTCCCCCAGTTCAAAATAAAAATATGACTTTACACCCAGCTAACCCGAAAATACGATTTCGCACTCGGTAAAAAAATTACGCTTTTACACTAAGACAAAATTACGTTTTCGCCCCAGTTCAAAATAAAATTTTGTCCCCCCCCCCCCCCAATTACGATTTTACACCAGTTTTTTATTTTATACCGACTTTAAAATTACGGTTTTTCCTCAGTTTAAAATTACGTCTTTGCCCCCAGTTCAAAAGAAAATTATGCTTTTGCCCCCAACTAAAATTTACGATTTTCCCATCGGTTAAAAATTACGATATCACCCTCAATTCAATATTACGTTTTTTGCCCCCAGTGCAAAATAAAAACATGGTTTTCCCTAGCTAAAAATTAGGATTTTACCATCGGGAAAAAATTTGATTTTTCTCACAAGTAAAAATAAAAATATGACTTTGCTCCCAGCTAAAAATCGTGTCAATGAGCTGTCTAACAATCTTTTTACTTTTTCTTTCTAGCAAAACTATAGTACCGTTTTTTTAACTGATTGAGAATTATTCGGCCATCGCCCCGCAACGCGGGCGGCACATCACCTAGTTTATAACATTAGGAGGAATAATTATTTTTTTGAATTTTTTGTGGTTCTTTTTTTTTTTTTTTTTTTTTTTTTGCATAGTAGACTTGAAGGATTTAATTTTTGTAAGAAACTTTAGGTTTTTTTTTATAATTTTGCTACAAAAGTCATGAGAATTCATTATTTTGTTAGTTTTGTTTTACGCTTTTACCTGGTTTTGGTCGTCGTTTGATTGCTACTTAGCGTGGTATTTGGTGGTTACATTTAGTCTCTAATATTTTTTTACTCTCTTAACTTTCTAATACGTGTTGGTATACATTCAGCTTCGTCTACATTTTACGTCACGTGAGTCGTTTGATATTAGCAATTTGTGTTTTTATTTTATGTTTTTCCCGGTTTTTAGTAGTCGTTCGGATAAAACTTAGCATGGTTGTATGACCCATGTGCAACACTCATAGCGCGTTACACCCCTCACCGCAAAGTAGGCCTATGACTATTTATTATTATAACGATAAACACTGAAAAATCGCTTTAAATAAAATAATAAAATATATGACCCTTTCAGCTTTTACTTCCATAATTGACAGGAAATTCGCCTTTTGAACATTTGGGAAGTTAGCACCGAAAATGCAAAATATATTTAAAAAAGAAATACTTCACGGGTTCTTGAAAAAGTCAATATTGATTTATTATATATAATAAAAATAATAAATATCAAATAAATACACATAACACATATAAATTACTTATAAACGCAAAATATATATCTTTGATGTCTTTGGAGATAATACATTTTTTATATTGTCCTACTTTACTTAAAAAAATAGCATATTTACTAATTTACCTATGGTTTTAATTTGCTAAATACATTAACACCCTATTATATTTATATGTAGGAGTTAAGTCCAGTGGCGGATCTTGCCCGTTGAACATGCCAGGGCCGAAAGACACGGGCACTAAAAAAAACCCGGACAAGCCCGGGCCAAACATAGTATATATAAAAAATTTCGATCGAAATGCGGAAAATTAGCACTACGCCCGAAAAACTTGCCCGGGCAGTAGCCCTGCCACGGCTCTTCTAAGAACCGCCCCTGGTTAAGTCAATGGGTAAAAAGATATAGATAATTCATTAAGGGTTAGGATCAAATACAAAGGATAAAATAAATAAGAAGGGTAGGAAGGATTCTAGTCCATTGATCTTAGATTTGAAGGGTTGAGATTAATTGTAGGGAAAAGAAGATAATAAAAGGGCATAAAGGGAATCCTATATTTATGGATTTTCTCTCTCCACATGCAAGGCACATGCCAATTCCCCCATCGATTTAAAACGTCCATAACTTTTTCATACGACATTTTTTTTTTAAAAAAATTTCACCATAATAACGAGTGTTTTTTTATCTTTAATATGAGTATCATATTATCATATAAAAATAAAATAAAAAATTTCACTTTTACTGGGTTTTTTTTATTGCATTGTGTTAAAGGTTCAGGTCATTGTGTCTTTTAACTGGGTTTTGGTCAGTAGAGTTTCTATACGTTGTGTTATTATCAAAACCTATAACACAATGTTAATTTGGGTTCTATCCATTGTGTTTTTATAAGAACCTATAACACAATGAAGATGGTGTTATATCTGGGTTTTCTATAAATTGTGTTATTAGTTCAGGTCATTGTGTTTAATATGTTATTCATTGTGTTTTAATATGTTGTCCATTGTGTTTTAATAATTTGTTCAATTTTTTTCATTATCTTTGTTCATTGTGTTTTAGTTTGTTGTGTATTGTGTTTTTAGTTTGTTTTTCATTGTGTCTTCATCTGCTCTCCATTGTGTCTTTTATCTGCTGTCATTAATTGTGTCTTTTATCTGTTGTCATCAATTGTGTTTTTATTTAGTCTGATACTTATTGTGTTATATGTTATCGACATTGTGTTATACGTTATGCTCATTGTGTTTTAGTATGTTATCTATTGTGTCTTTATCTGTTGTCATTGATTGTGTTTTTGAACTACTTTACATTGTGTTATTATCAAAACCTATAACACAATGTTAATTTGGGTTCTATCAATTGCGTTTTTATAAGAACCTATAACACAATATATGACACAATGAATATGGTGTTATATCTGGGTTTTCAATAAATTGTGTTATTAGTTCAGGTCATTGTGTTTAATATGTTATTCATTGTGTTTTAATATGTTATTCATTGTGTTTTAATAATTTGTTCAATTTTTTTCATTATCTTTTTTCATTGTGTTTTAGTTTGTTGTGTATTGTGTTTTTAGTTTGTTTTCCATTGTGTCTTCATTTGCTCTCCATTGTGTCTTTTATCTGTTGTAATTAATTGTGTCTTTTATCTGTTGTCATCAATTGTGTTTTTATTTAGTCTGATACTTATTGTGTTATATGTTATCGCCATTGTATTATACGTTATGGTCATTGTGTTTTAGTATGTTGTTCATTGTGTCTTTATCTGTTGTTATTAATTGTGTTTTTGATCTACTTTACATTGTGTTTTACATCATGTCCATTGTGTAATATGCAACTGGGTTTTTGAATTTTTTTTGAAAAATATAACAATATGGTACTCATATTAAAGATAAAAAAACGCTCGATTTTATGGTATAATTTTTTTTAAAAACAAATGATGTATAAAAAAGTTACGGACGTTTAAAAATTGGGGGGGAAATAGCATGTGACTTGCATGTGCATATTCTCTTTCCTCTTGTAGACAAAATTACCCTTTTCATTTAATTCCTCATAGGACACTTGTCACTCTCTGATGGCTTCTTACCCTCTTATTTTTTAAAACTTTGTATTATAACTCAACCCAATTCATTAAATACTAAAAGTGGTTAACTAGTTATTCACTTATTCCTTGATTTAAATTATTAAAAGTGGTTAACTAGTTCCAAATCCACCATAAAAGACCTTATGAAATATCAAAGTACTATCTAAAAATAATATAATTTGAATAAGTGTTATACTTATAATATGGGAGCTCGAAACTCAATTAGAATAGAATCGATTTTTTTTTTTTTTGTTGAATATTCGAATTTACTAACGAATTTCGAATTGAATATGAATTTGTGATTTGCGATTTTAGTTGAATCAAATTTGAACTCAAATTATGCATTTAATTTTATTAGATATTTATACACACAACACATAACACAAAACGTTTTTTCTTTTTTAAAGGATAACTTCATTAAAAAACACACCCACACCCGAAGACCGGGGAGGGCCAAACAACAACACACCTTACATATATACAAATTTACACCAATCCAACCAAGAAATACAACTACACTTAGATCTATGTTTGAACCACAAGAAACCTAACGATCGAACTTCGCAAAACACGCTATCCACCTTGACTTCACAATCCAAAAACACCGCCTTATTCTGAGCCGACCAAAGACACCAACAAAAGATGAAAATAATGCCTTGAATGATATACTTTACCTTCGGGTTAATATAGTTCCCGTTATGACTTATAAATCTCCACCAAGTCTTTGAAAGAAAAAGTGAAGATGGGCGGAATTCGACAACATCTACTAATCTTTTGCCATAAATACCACAGCCGTCACACAAAACGCTTAATTATATTATATACACACAAAACCATAAAAGGGCCTTCTAACATTTGGATCTCCTACCATTTAATTTCCAATCCAATTGTCAATCCAATTACCCTAAAAATCATTAAGTATTTAAATGTCTAATATTTGAGTCGTTTCCACATTTCTTAACTCTACTCAACATTTATCATTGAATTAAATGTCTAACATTTGAGTCCTTCCACATTTTTCAACTCTACTACAGTTATCATTGAAAAATAGTAAATCGATTAAGAGTTTATGTATTTGATTTCGAGTTTATTTAGCCGCCACATTTTTCCGATTCGACAAAGGTGATTTCATGTTTGTGACCGTTGGACTTCAGCCGCAAACCCACTTCAGCCGCCATTTTTCCGACCAAACACCGTCATCACCTTCAGCCGCCATTTTTTCCGGTGGTGGTGGAGGTGAACGTGATGGAGGTGGAACCGGTGGTGATGGAGGTGGAACCGGTGGTGGTGGAGAGTGGTGATGGAGGTGGAACCGGTGGTGGTGGAGGTGGAACCGGTGGCGGTGGAGGTGGAACCGGCGACTGGTTCTTGAGTTTTCCGGTGGTGGTGGTAGTGACCAGTGGTTCTTGAGTTTTGGCAGGACTTGAGTTTGTAATTTGTTCGTGAAGGTGGTATTTGTGGTGGAGGGTAGGACAAAAAATTAAAAAATAAAAAAAATAGTTTACCAATTCCAAAGTGTTTAACCATTGCCAACACTTTTCAGCAAAGTTTAAACTTTTTCTCCTCTCTGACGTGGCACTCTCTGATTGGTCAATTTTAAAGTTTACCACTTTCACCTGTTTAACCACTCCCTTCACCCTAAAAGGGTCTCCTACCATTTAATTTCCAATCCAATTGTCAACCCAATTACCCTAAAATCATTAAATATTTAAATGTCTAACATGTGAGTCGCTTCCACATTTCTTAACCCTACTAGACATTTATCATTGAATTAAATGTCTAACAATTGAGTCGCTTCCACATTTTCAACTCTACTACATTTATCATTGAAGAATAGTAAATCGTTTAAGAGTTTACGTATTTGATTTCGAGTTTATTTAGTTTGTTGTTGTTCGATTTTGAGTTAATTTTGTTATTTATAGAATCATGGATCAAATTCACCCATCATTAGAATTTTTAAGTTAGATGTGAATTCGGTTCTAACTTAGTAATCGATTTAGAATTGAATTCAAATCTAGCTTCAAATTTTTGAGAATTCAAATTCGGTTTAAATTTCGTAGTTGAATTTTGAATCGAATTTGAATTCAACTTCAAAATTTCAAAATCCAAATAATATTACTTTGATGAGAAATTAAATTCGGTTCAAATTTCGTAATTTGAATTTTGAATCAAATTCAAATACAACTTCAAAATTTCAAAATCCGAATAATATTAATTGTTGATGAATAAAATAGGGTCTTAATAAAGTCACACCCTAAATATTGATTTTACACCCTGTATATGACTTGTATAGATTGAGAAAATATTAGATGGTATAACACTATACGGGTTGTATAACATTATATGAGGTTTGGGTCGTATAACATTATATGGGTCAATGTTATACGACCCATATAACTAAATGTTATACAGCCTGTATAATGTTATACATGGAAATAAAAAATCATTCTCTGACTTTTTTTTGTGCAATAATCAATTACACGGCCTGTATTTATAACTTTATACGAGCCGTATACATCTTGGGGTGTAAAATACCATACAAACTAAAAAGAAAATTAAATAAAGGAGTAAAGGAAATTGGAAAGTAAAAGATGGATATGACAAGAATGTGGGTCGGCGACGACATTGGAAGAACCGTCGCTAGATAAACGACATCTGATCTATGCAAAACGACAATTCAAAAAGTTGTACACTGTGTGTACGTCAATACCCACCATCTCTGAATGTCAATTGCTTTTTTAATATTCTTCAACTCTCCCTCAATCATGATCATTCTATTTATTTTATTTGTATAAATAAAATAACAAATAAGTGAATATTTTATTAAATTGTTGCTCTAGGACTGACATATCGTGTATACATGTACACGATAATACATGATCAGGTCGTCTCCGAAAATAACAAAAAAACAAAATTAGCCATGTGCAAAATAAAAATTTTGGACCCTATTCGCAAATTTCCATGTATATAAACCCATCAATTATTTAATCACTAAAATTTATGTTTTTTTTTCACTAAAATTTATGTGAAAGTAATTTAAATAGTTATTATTAGCTAACTGTAGTTAGTAATTTATTAATTAAAGAAAAAAATGTAGTTGACAAAATTAGACATTAAATGTCATATGCAGCTAAAAAAACTAAAAAATGAAGCTAAAATAGAGAATTTGGAGAAACCCAGATTAGAACTTGCGTCTCTTTGTTGTTTAAGCAAGACAATAACCACCCTGACAAGAGCTTTTTTATGTCATCTTTCGATTCAGTATATATATATTCTAGCTTATACAACGTAACTTCTATACAAGACTAAAAAGATTTGGGCCCCGTGTCGTCGCCCATCCCGCACCCCCTCCAAGCCGGCCTTGTACACGATACACGAAATCCCATACACGAATACGACACGATAAGGTATCGTGTCCAGTTGTCCATACACGAACACGAAATATTTTTTAAAAGGTATACACGATAATTACCTGTTAATACCTGTTTACGAATGTTTCAATGATTACATATCTAGGAACCTATTTAGTGAATCAAAAGTTGCCAAAAGTTCACAATTGGCTTAAATAATGCATAAAGGCAAGTTCACATGGGTCTTTCTTCTCAAATCTTCAATTCAAAGTTAACATGGGTCTTTCTTCTCGACGGCCGATGGTTGGGGTGGTGTCGCTGGGAATGGGGCTGGAGAATGGAAGAAGATCAGGTTTTCATATCACATGGTTCACTAAATTATATTTTGTATTATATTAAAATTGTTAACATGTATTAACGGATACTAGATAGGTAAACATGTATTTTACCTGTTTATACACGAAAATTAACAGGTATTTTCGTGTATACCTGTTTAGCACCTGTTACCTGTTAAGGCCATACACGATACCTGTTAACTTCGTGTAAATTCGTGTCATGTATTCGTGGACGTGTCTAAAATTGTCAGCCCTAGTCTCGACATACTTAGGTTCGTTTTCGAGCTCGGCTAATTCTTAAAATCTAGTGTTTTTCGAGCTCGGTTCAACATATTTAGGGTCGGATTGAGCCTGTCTTAGTAGCTTAAAGAGCTTTTATGAGCATGCTTGAACTTCACTCACAGGGCCGTCTCTTGGGAGGGCCAAGGTGGGTAATGGGTAACCGTTCATCGCCCACTACTTCCAGGGCCCAAAATTTAAAAAAAGTATATATTCTCGGGTCAGAACCCTGTGTATTAAACGGCTTAAATAAATGTAATTTTATTATATACTAAATAATAAAACAATAAAATCACATTCACGTGTAAACAAAAGTTGAAATTCCTTTCAATTTGATTCACAAAGCATGAACAAATCAATATATATCATGAAAAGCCAAACAAACCTGGTTATTTGCTCTTTGAGCTACACCACCAATAACTAACCCAAGAGTTGTTAGTGATACTTGACAAATAAAGTAATTAACGACAGGGAAGCAGAAACAAACTCGAAAATACTTGTAACACAACCAAAAACATGAATAATAAACTCACTAAATTTACCTCACCACGTGATTGATCTCTGAATGAATTGAATAGATTCAAAATCTAACTGCTCGTCATCGTAATCATCAAATTACTATTATCATCGTCTCATGCAAAGCCCAAAACACGATTCAGAGAAAAGTAAACTGAATGAAAAACAAACAAACATCATTGAATCTATAAAGAAAGTCACTGAACACGAAAAAACCCGAACAAATTAATGGTTACCATTTTTTTGGTTAAGGTTTTGCTTTTAAGTCAAGAATCTCAACAATAAACACACATTGATAGCGTAGCTGGGAAGAAGATTGGAGATAGAGATGATCAACAGAAGATGCATCGATTTCCCGTGTTTATGTTACGGTTTAAGATTAGGGTTTTCATTGGAATAGGGGAAACACAAGAAAATAACTTCATTCAAACCACCACCAATGCAAGGAACTAAATGCACTTACAAATGTGCCTGCCACATAAGATTTTCAGAAATTCATCAAAAACACTTATTTTCACTGCAACCCTACAAACATATTTAGCAATATATCATCACCATTTTTTACATTTATTTTAATACTCAAATATTTTTTATAATTAATACATTTCCTATATTTATTGCATTATTAACAAATATAACTAGAATAATTAACTATAATTAAATGTAACTAAGATATATAAATAGATGTTGAAATTGCATTTGAGCTACTTCAATAAACGAACTTGGAGTGTTTTCCTTATCGCCGAAGCTCATTTTCTGTGTGTGAACGAAACTGAAATTGTATGATGTTTGAAAGAAATTGAAATTATATAAGGTAGTGTTTGGTATGAAGGAATCAGATGTGGAATGGAATTGATGATTACGAGAGAATGAAGAAAAAAGTGTTTGGTTGGTCAATGGAATGGAATCACCCATTCCAAAAGGCATTCCATTTCCTCAAAATCATTCCTACCACTCCCCGTGTTTTTTTTCCATTCAATCCCCTCTTGCACCATTCATCAACAACACCAAAACCCACCACCTTCGCCACAACCCACCACCACCACCACCCACCACCGACGCCATCGCCGCCACCCGCCACCACCTCACCCCGACAGCAACCGTCGCCGCCGCCACCCACTCGCCACCGTTATCAGCACAGCCGCGACCAACCGTCAACGCCACTCGCTGCCACCGCCCACCACCATCGTCGACGCCACCACCACAGCCACCACAGCCACCACCGCCACCACCACCAACCGCCGCCGCCCACTGCCACCTCTGCTACCACCCACCACCAACGGCCACCTTGCCGCCACCACCACTCGTCATCACCGCCGCACCGCCACTCGCCGCCGCCACCACCACCCATCACCGTCGCCGACACCCACCACCGCCACCTATAACCACCCACAATCACTACCACCGACCACCACCACTACTCACCACTGATTTTACTACTCCGTTTTTCTTCCCTGCCGAACCATATACAATAATAATTCATTTCATTCACACATGATAACCAAACAAGACATGGAATGGTAACATTGCATTCCCTTGTCCATTCCATTACCTCGTCCATTCCATTACCTCATTCATTCCATTCCTTCGTCCATTCCATTACTCCATACCAAACAGACCCTAAGTGTATCATAGAGGTTTGAAACTAACCATTAAGATTATTTAAGATTAAAAAACGTAATAATATCAATGTAAGTAAGAGGCTATTTGACAAATTCTGAATGGCTAAGTGTTGTATCAGTTAGATGTCTGAACCATTAAGTGTTGAACTAGTAAGATGTCTGAACCATTAAAAGCCGGTATAATGTTTAATCGTTCAGAGGCAAATGTCTAATCAATTATGATTAGAGGTCTTAACCATTCAGACTCAGTATAATGCTTAACCATTTAGAGGCAAATTTCTGAACCATTCAGACATTTACTCGTGAAACAAACAGTCTAAACCATTAAGTAATGAACCAGTAAGAGGTCTGAGCCTTAAGAGCTTTATTAAGAGTTAAACAAACAGTCCCTAACTGTTGTAGATAAATAAAATAAAAGGGAAAAAATAATCATTATCGGTTGTTATTTTTTATTTGGTAAATGAAAATTTTAGATGCTTTATGTTATTTGGTAATATGAAACTATTAGGGGTTGTTTGCTTATCTTTTAATGTGGCTTTTAATGGTTCAGATCTTTTACTGGTTCGACACTTAATGGTTTTGATTGTTTGTTTCGTGAGCAAATGTCTGAATGGTTTAGACATTTGCCTCTGAATGGTTAAGCATTATACAGAGTCTGAATGATTAAGACCTCTAATCTGAATTGGTCGGACATTTGCCTCTGAACGGTTAAGCATTATACTGACTCTTAATGATTCAGGTCTCTTACTGGTTCAACACTTAATGATTCAGACCTCTTACGGGTTCAACACTTAACCATTCAGAAGTTGCCAAACAGCCCCTTAATTTAAACGAAAATATTAGATGCTTCATGTTATTTGGTAAAAGAGTAAATTGTAACATCTCTGAGGTTTGACCAAAATTGTCACTTTAGTCCAAATAGTTTTTTTCTTGCCATTTTAGTCCAAATAGTTTTGTTTTCTGCCATTTTACTCCCTGACTTTTGTCATTTTTTGCCATTTTCATCACAACCTTCTATCATCGTCACCACCTGCCTGCACCGTCACCACCCACCCACCCCACTACCATCACCACCCACCATTTCCACCACCACTGACCACTTTTCTGTCACCCACGTCATCAACCAACACCACAACCATCATCGTAAAACCAACAACCACCGCCATCATATTCACTATAAACCGGCACAACACCATCCCCATACCATCACATCTAAAGAAAGAAAAATGTGGTTTGACCAAAATTCACCTAAGTTAACTAATTTTTTTGAATGGAGTTACTGGGTTGGATGAAAATGACAAAAAATGATAAAAGTCAAGGACTAAAATAACAGAAAACAAAACTATTTGAACTAAAATGGTAAGAAAAAATTATTTAGACTAAAATGATAATTTTAATCAAACCTTAGGGACTAAAATGAGAAATTAGTCTTTGGTAAAATGCAGGGCCGGCCCTGGGGGTGGGCGGGGAGGACCACCGGCCAGGGCCCGTGATTCAGATGGGCACATTTTAAGAAAAATCCGATATATACAGACAACTGGGGCATATTTTTTCGAGCATGGACAGGGCACCTGAATTCTCAGGGCCGACCATCGTAAAATGAAAATATTAGATACTTCATGTTATTTGGTAAAATGAAACTATTAAATGCTTTATGTAAAAGAAGCCCCACTTATATTCTAAATGCAACGCACGTAGTGACGAGCCTTTGTCCGAATGCATTTGGCCTGCAATGCATTATTTAATTCTTCTCATCTCATGTCATCTAAATGTAATCATAAATACAGTGTATTGGGTTTGGTCTCAGTTGTACGCATCATCTATCGGAGTATTTGGGTCGGAAATTTAGGATTAGATGAGCACCGCGTGTTGACTCATATTATAACACGGGCATTGAGCGGAAAAAAAAAACCTAAGATGGACCTGATTGGGTGACACATGTCCAAAACAAGTTTCTTTTATCGTAATAGTAAGATTTTATTAGATAAAATAAATTTTAAAGACTCAATTTGTTTATTAGACCCATTAACTTTTGATTTAGTTTTGGTGCCCATTAAACAATCAAACCCATTTACCCAACTAAACCAGTTAGCCCATTATTGTATTAAATTACACTTTTATACATAATTAAAAAAAGTAATAACTCCTATTGTTACACTTGGAATATTTCCTATCTAGTTTTTATATGTTATAGTATGTATAGTATATCTTTTAAAAATTATATTTACATTTTTGTGATTTCAAGAATCATAGTCAAATAAATAAATTCAAGCATACCTAAAAAACATAAGAATAGGCAACTTTTGGGATTTCAAGAATCATAGTCAAATAAATTCGAACAAAGGCAAATAAAAATAAAATAAAATAAAATAAGAAACTTTTGTGATTTCAAGAATCACAGTCAAATAAATTCAAACAATTTAAGAGCATCCACAATAGAGGTATTTTTTGGTGTTTTTAAGGAGAGAGGGTGTGATGTGGAGGAGAGAGGATGTGAGGTGGAGGAGAGATAGTGTAGTGGTGTATGTGAGAAAAAAATGAAGGGAAGAAAGGTATATAAGTGTGATGTAGGAGAGAGTAGAGAGAAGATAAATATTTGATAGGTATTTTGTTTGTGAGATGACAAAAGAGAGAAATTTATGGTCAGGTGCCATGTGGCAACTTAAAATCATCTCCTAAATATTGCTTATTGTGGATGCTCTAAAAACATCAAAAAGTAAAGATTTTTTTTCATCTTTTTTTGAAAGGGAAAAATCATTAAAACCGACCGGTCTGACAAAAAAAACACAGGACCACACCAAAAACCCTTACAACATATACAAAGGAAATTTACACCATTTACTCCACTCAATATCCCTATATTTCGATCTAAATTTCAACAAAAAATACCCAAGAGACCTTAATTCCCCGAAGATCTCGTTACTATCACCTCTACCAGTAGAGAAGATCTTATCATTTCTCGCTTTCCAAATGCACAAACCACCAAGGCAAAAAGCCCACGAATAATCTCCTTGGTTTTTTTATCCCCACCGAAGCTATTATGGAAGTCAAGAATTTCCTTGAACGAAAAGGCAAAGAAAGGCAGAAGCTTCACCCAAGAACAGACTCTACTCCACACTCTAAGAGAGACGGAGCAAGCCGTGAAGAGATGATCCAAGTCTTCAACCGAATCTCCACACAAAGCACAAGTATCTGACTCGACATATAGGTTTCTCCTAACCAAATTCTGCCTCGTTGGGATTCGATCCAACGCCGCCCTCCACATAAAAATGTTTACTTTAGCCGGAACCCACCCACATTTGAAAGCCGGTATCACATCTTCCTCATTACCCATTCATGTAGCCAACTTTTTATACGATTTGGAGGAAAACAAACCAGTAGCTTCCGGCTTCCACTTCCATGTATCCTTAACAGGGGGCGTGAAAAGGCCAGCAAGCTCGGCCGAACAACCATTGAAATCAGCGATTTCAGTCGGCGAAGGAGGACTAGACCACGTCCAGTTAATAACATCGATACCCCCCTCAACCGGCAACCGATCACTAACCAAGCACATTTTTTGTTTTTCTAAGGCAAACAAGCTAGGCCATCTCGACATAAGTGGCTTGTCACCAACCCAATGATCAATCCAGAATCTGATACTGCAACCGTTCCCCACAATCCCTTTTATAAGGCTGTGAATCCGTTTACCGTCAACCATAACCTTTGCCTCCATGTTCATAATACTTTTATAAGGCTGTGAATCCGTTTACCTAATGAGCATTCAGAAAAACGTAAAAAAAAGTTGACGAATTATGAGAAACATTTATAATAATCATAAATGAGTTTAAATGGGAAGTGAATTAAAGAGTAAATGATGGGTTAAATGAGAATGATACATATTTTATGCATTAATAAGTTATACCCTATGTAGCAATTAGACGACTTGAGATCTGGTCCAAGCTAAAGCACAAGTTGATCGATAATCTCTTTACTTGTTTTGAGCCTTTAGGATAGGCGGGGCACCACTTGGGTACCCTTAAGGTATATGGTAAACACAGGGAATACCACTGCCACCCACTCGGGTAGGCCATGCAGGTTGTGGTCTCAGGTATTACTCACCGATAAAAGATCACAAATGTGGCCGTTAAATTTGGTCAATTTTGACCGTTGGGCAGAAAGATAAAAAAATACCCTCTTTAAATACATATCTCACATTTTATTTTCAACACACTAATTCTACAACCATTTCTTCTCTCTATAAACTCCTCTACTCAATTATACATTTATACTACAAGATTGAGGGTGATGAAAAATTATACATTCCACTCGACGATCCCCATGATTTATTCCCCACCGGTAGTTGTCACACCCTACCCGATGACGGAAACATCGGAGTGAGACGAATGAGATTACTCGAGACTTCATAACACTAATTGTGACAAGTATTAAATAAACAAGTTTCATTTCAATGATAGTATTTGTCTAATACAATACATGAAAAAATCAAAATACAACATTTTATGAACGAAATACAACAAATTTAAAATACAATGACATCATTAATAGTCTAAGTGTGTATCTAGGAATATCCTACTAGATTCTATATGCATCAACATCAACAACCTGCAACATGTTTAAAAAGCATAGTTCAATACAAAGTATTGACGAGTATACAAGTTTGATACATAGCATACGTATAAAAATGATTGAAACAAATCCACATGGCACACCTAGTTATCAAGATTAACGTAAAACTAGCATGCTAATAACAGTCAACCCTCTGATTACCGCAAGTATAAATGAATGGATAACTTAACATGACCTCACGTTCACGGGCGGTGCTTTACTCCTATAGCGCTATACATGTTAAGGGGAGGCTCGTACGAAGTTAATGACAAGTTTATCACATAATCACCCAGAAGCACGAATAAAGTATAACATATTAGTATGGATGTATTGGATTGTTTGTGTGATTGCATAAAAGTATAAGTGTTTGTGTAAGTTGAATAAGTAAACATATTGCACCCAAAAGTGTAAAATGAAAAAGGGTGTTCGAGTATACTCACAATATTGCAAAAGCTTTCCAATTATCCATGAGTGACGAGTTGTTAGTTATTTAAGGAATCGAAGGTAGGGTTATGCGATGTTTATGAAGTGATTAGATTCGGGATTTAGAATTTTGAATACAAAAGTATGTTATGCATAAAAGTATATCTAGTCTAAGTACTCGTTTTTGACACTAAGTTGTATGTGATTTCATGGGTCCTAGTTTGCTCATTAGAATCATCAACGAGAGACTTAGATTCGTAGATAAAGTAGCCTAAGTTCATGACGAATAACCATAAATCGATTATCATCACAAATTTGGCTATGTTCATATATGTACATATAGTTTATAGTTATATAATAATCCTAAAACTAAGTCCATCATAGATTGTCATATACTATCATGTAAGTCAAGCATGGAGGATTATCCTCGTTATATGATTCACCACTACACAAATCATCACAAGGATGATTCGGAGGGTCATGAATAACAAGAAATAAGAACTAACTAATACACGCTTAAGTGGCCAAGTAAATCCTAACCCAGGTGAACCACCACGACATGGAAAGCGTTAGTTAAGTGTCGGAGGTTAGGCGGGGTTATGTTACTTTGATACTAGGAAGCCACTTGAGTGTTCATACACAAGGTTCACAAGTGAGGTGGTGGAACTAGATTAGAAAGCCAAAGCTCCCACGGTTAACACTTTTACAAGTCACGAGTTCAACATATAGAAGATGATGAATCATGCTTGTTTTCAACACTTGGATTATGATATGTATGAACTGAAAGTAAAGAGTTTTGAACCCATAACTTGATGGAAATAACCTCAACACAAACCCACAACTATAGACTAAGTTGTGAGCTTGGTGGGTACAAGATTCCACTAAGTTTTATCAAAGAAACAAAAGGTACATGACCATTGAACAAAACATAAAGTTTAGAGGTGTTTGCACCTCTTAAACTCATAAGAATCACCCATAAACAAGTACTACAACCATGAGTTTGATTGAGGACAAGTTTGGCACAAGATTCACAAGATAAACAATGAAAGAAATGAGTTTGCATAAGTTTTTATAAATCAGAAAATAAATATGACTTTGGAGCCTTATATAAGTGATGTATCACGTGATTTCACCTTGGTGAATCTTGGATAACATCCTTGAAGGTCATCCAAGTAGATTGTTACAAGAAAACATGGAGAAAAGTAGAAGAAAAGTGCTCAAAACTCACTGTTTTGAGCAAAGTTATAATCTACCAACATTAGAAATTTGGATGAATTGAGAGGATTTGAGAGTGTTTGAGGAGTTTGGAAAGTAAAAATGGGTGTTAGAATAGGTGTATATATAGTGGGTGATTAGGGTTAGGAGTTAAGAGTGTTTTAAATGAAGTTAGGTGGGAGATATGAGTGAAAATGGACCAATCCCGTAGCTAAAAACAACATTCTGCGGATTAAGGGTTTTCAAGGGCCGCGATAGACAGGGCTTAGGGTATCGCGCCCCGTGAAACCCCACCTTATCAGCACCAAGTTTGATTTATTGCATTTTGGCCCCTGAACTTTGATTATCTTATTATTTTAAGCCATAACTTCCATTTTTAGCACATTTTCAAGTATCTAACATGTGTGCAATCATAATTTAAGTGTCGTGAATGCATGTATAAGTATTTGCACGTATAAAGAGTATCAAAACACGTATTTAAACGACTGATTGTAAGTAAAACAAATACGAGTCTGTGCGGGAGATGGATGTATATCAACCTTGTATGTAGTTTGAATGTGAAACCAATACGTATAATAAATGCATAATTTAAGTAGAATGACCAAGTTTTTATTACGATTAAAGCGTCGGTTTTTACTGATTGGAAACGAAATACGATTACAAAAGAATACGAGTTTCCATAAATAGAATACAAGGCGAACTTTCTGAATAAGGGAAGTTCTAAAAAGTGAGGCGTTACAGTAGTAGCCTTTAGTTTATTATGGATATTGTCGCCCAAGCTGAAGTTGAAGACATGGCAATTTCTAAAAAAAGATATATGCAACGTGATCACGAAAGAGCTCACCAAGTTCTAACAGAAGATTATTTCGTCGACAACCCAAAATACGATAAAGTGACGTTTCGAGCAAGGCTCGTATGCCGAAATCATTGTTTATAAAGATTGTGGGTGATATGGAAGCAAGATATGAATGGTTTCAAGAGGGCCTAGACGGAAGGACGAAAAAGAGTTTTACGGCATTACAAAAAAGCATATTAGCTGGTAAACAACTTTCAACTGGTAATCCTCCTGACGTATACGATGAGTATTTATGTATGGCCAAAAGAACTTCGCGTGAATGCCTAGAATATTTCGGTAATGTCATAATTAAGTTATACGACGAAGAGTTCTTACGTAGACCAACAAGTCACGATATTGCACTTTTGTGCCAAGCACGTGAAGAAAACCATCACATTTCGAGAATGATCGGTAATAGTAACTGTACACATATTGTTTGGAGAATGTGTCCTACTGAGTTGCGAGACCAATATATGTGAGGTGATCATCAATACCCAACGATCATGCCAGAAGTCTTCAATTGATTTATGGGTTTGGCATGCGTTATGCGGTCCTACCGCCCAAACAACGATATCAATGTTCTACAACAATCTCCAATATTTCTCACCGAACGAAATGGAACCGTGCCTAAGGGTCCATTCCATGGAAATGGACAAGAATACAAACATGAATACTATCTTACTGAGGAGATCTACCCTTCTTGGTTAACGTTTGTGAAAGTGTTTCCATATCCGACTGATCCAAAGGAAAATAAGTTCAGGTAGGTACAAGAGTCGATAAGAAAAGATGTGGAGCAGTTTTCAGAGGCAAAGTGAGGTATAATTAGGCGACTCACCTAGGCTATGACTGTAGCGAAGATTAGGAATGTGGTGTATGTGTGCATTTCATTTCACAACATGATCATAAAAGACGACGAAAATGCGATATCACTGGTCTACATTGGGGATCCTCTGGTGGAACCAGTTATTGACGATAATGTCCTTTCGGAGTTGCAAGATGCAAATTCACATTCCCAACTTCGATTTGATCTTGTGGAACATCTTGGAACTCTAGATCTAGCATACCTCGCGTTGGATAAGTAGTTTAATTTTATATCCATGTATTTTTTATTTATGTTTTCGTATTTTGATCTTTTTTTTATTTGAACTATGTAATGTTTTAGTTTCATTTGTGTTTTAGATATATAAATTATTTTTAATTTGAAAAAAAAAGGAAAAGAAAAATGGTTTTGGGTACTTAAAAGGAGTGACACCACTAATTAGGGTAGTTCAGGGTAAAAATGAGACGTCAAACGAAATCCAGCAAGTCAATATATTTGCTGAGGGTTGTATCATATGACATATCATGGTTATCTTCACTTTAAAAGTTTTGTTAGCAATATTTGAACTTGAATAATCAAATATGCTCAAATGGTTTATTCACTTTGCCGTTTCAGAGACTCAATCCACATTTCTAAGCGGGAGATCTATTCTAGATGGTCCATTGGTTATTAACGAGATTATTACTTGGTTGAGAAAGATAAAAGAACGGAGTATGCTTTTCAAAATTGATTTTAAAAAAGCATATGATCACATTAACCGGAACTTCCTTGATTCGGTGATGGCAACTATGAATTTCCTGGATAAATGGCGACATTGGGTAGTGGGTTTGGTGTCCTCCGTGCTCGTTAATGGAGCCACTACTTTTGAATTTAAATGTTTTAGGGGTATTCGTCAAGGCGACTCTATTTCTTTTTCCCTCTTTATTTTGCCTATGAAGGCCTTTTCGATTATGATTATGATGAAGGTGTGTGACATCGGGGATTTCCATGCTTTTTTTTTGTTTCCGAATGTAGGCCTTCCATCTCTCACCTCCTTACGACGATGATGCCCTCATTGTTGGAGAGTGGACATATGCATATGCATATGCATATGTGATGAGTATTGTCTGGTTTCTAAGGTGTTTCAACCTGCTTTCCAGTCTTAAAATAAATATGCATAAATCCAATGTGATTTTAACAAGGGTGGATGAAGTTGAGGTTATGAGAATTGCGGGTATCATGCATTGCAAACCGGGCTCGATTCCTTTTGTGTATCTTGGTTTAAAGGTGGGTGCCAATATGAATCGGTTCTTGAAAGCCTTCCTAATTACTACTTCTCTTTGTATAGATGTGTTAGAAGCCAAAAGAAGAAGACTCATATGGGGAAAAACGAAAGCAAGAAAAAATGAGTTGGGTGGCGTGGGATCGTGTCATTCAAGAGAAAAAAGAAGGTGGTTGATTGGTGCAAAGTGGAAAATTGCTACATTGTTCGAGTGGAATTGGAGGTGTGCTCTGGTGGATCAGCAAGCTAGATTTGATCTGCAGGTCTTGGAGGACAGATGGCACAAGTTCAGTTTTAGGGATGGTCCGAACAAGTGCACTTGGTTTAGAGACGATGGGGGGGGGGGTATCAGACCAATGTAATAGGAATATTATTTCTGAATGATGAATTACAATAGATGACAATGATATATATAGATAATTCTAGACCTAATCTATATTAGGTAAACATAAATTAGGGCCGGCTATATTATGTCTAACATTCCCCCGCAAGTTGAGGGCGGGGAACGACCTGCAACTTGGATCGTAAAACCAGAAATCGTTGAGAAGGAAGCGGTTTTGTGAACACATCAGCAATTTGATCTGCAGTTGAAATGAACTGAACCTTTAGCTTGCCTTGAGCTACTTTTTCACGAACGAAATTAAAGTCGACCTCAACATGTTTTGTTCTAGCATGAAATACCGGGTTGGCAGAGAGGTATGTAGCTCCAAGATTATCACACCACAATGTTGGAGTCGATTTTGGTACAATCCCAAGTTCTTGGAGCAGGGCTTCTAGCCATGTGAGTTCAGCAACAGTGTCAGCAAGCGCCTTATATTCAGATTCGGTGGAAGACCGAGAAATGGTTCGTTGCTTTCGAGCGTTCCAAGAGATCAAGTTTGAACCAAAATATATGGCAAATCCCCCGGTGGATCGGCGGTCATCTGGGAAACCAGCCCAGTCTGCATCGGAATATGCCTGAATCGACGAAGGCCATTGTGAGTCAGTGAAGGCATGAAGAGTTGAAGCCGAGTCATGACGGATAAAGAGGCCAAAGTGGGAAGTGCCTTTGAGATACCGAAGAATTCGTTTGACCGCCGACCAATGATTTTCAGTAGGCGCATGCATGTATTGACACACTTTGTTGACAGCATAAGTGATGTCCGGACGTGAGAGAGTCACATACTGAAGAGCCCCGACCGTTTGTCTGAATTTTGTTGCATCAGACAAAGGGGCGCTGTCAGCGAGGGATAAAGTTTGCGAGCTGCTCATAGGTGAAGGAACAGATTTGCAATCCGATAAACCTGCTTTGGCGATGAGCTCAGAAATGTACTTACGCTGGGACAAGATAATGTTTTTGCCATGTGGGACTATTTCAATTCCCAAAAAATAATGTAAATCCCCTAGATCCTTAACCGCAAAAGTAGAGCTAATCTGGGCGATGACCTTGTTGATGGCATCTTGGTTGTTGCCGGTGACAATGATGTCATCGACGTAAACGAGCACATATAGAAGAACTTCGTTGGTCTTTAGGATAAACAATGAGGGATCGGTTTTAGAACCATTGAAACCAAGAGTCTGGAGTGTAGAGGAGAGCCGATTGAACCATGCCCGAGGCGCCTGCTTGAGCCCATATAAAGATTTGTGGAGTAAACACACATGATCGGGCTTGTCTTTGTCAACAAAGCCGGGTGGTTGGCGCATGTAGACCGTTTCCTCTAAGTCACCATGCAGAAAAGCATTTTGAACATCTAATTGCCTCAATGGCCATTGGTTTGTGACTGCCAAGGAGAGAAGAACCCGTATAGTAGTTGCTTTAATAACAAGACTGAAAGTTTCTTGATAATCAATACCCGGCTGTTGACGATAACCTTTCGCCACAAGACGAGCTTTAAAACGGGTGACCTTGCCATGTTGATCCTTTTTCAACTTGTATACCCATTTGGAATCAATAATGTTTGAGTTCTTGACAGGAGGGACAAGAGACCATGTACCATTTTTAGCAAGCGTAGTAAACTCTTCGACCATGGCGTTACGCCACTCCGGAGATTTGTTGGCGATGGTAAAGGAGGACGGCTCAGAAATAGGTGAGGAGTGAAGAGAAGTGTGATACGAGGAAGGAGAATATCTTTGGGTAGGAGTTGGATTGGGCCGTAGGTTGGCAGGCCGGGTTCGCGGGGCTGCCGGTTGAGGATTGGGTTCGGTGGGGGCTGATTGGGTGGGGGGAGGATCAGGTTGTGTAGTGTTTGGGCTGGTTGTGTATTGGTTATGGGCTGTTGGGGTAGGAAAGGTAGTGGGTATGGGCTGGTTGTGTAGTGGTTGGGCCTGAGAAGGAGATGGGTTAGTTTGAGCAGTGGGTGAAAGAGAGGAAGGTGATTGGTCCGGATGAGCTGGAAAGCCCGGAGGAGGATTGGGAAAAATAGGAATGGGATTCGGGTAGGTAGAATAATATGGTTCGGGTTGGGGAGAAGTAGTGGGTTGTGGTATTGGTTTAAACGGAAAGTGATTTTCATTGAAACGAACATGTCGTGCAATGTAAACACGATCATTGGCTAAGTCGAGGCATCGATAACCATGATGATTTGGGCTATAGCCAAGAAAAATGCACGGGGTAGAACGAAAGTCCATTTTGTGTGGATTATAGGGTCGTAGGTAGGGAAAGCATTGGCACCCGAATACTCGTAAGAAGGAATAATCGGGAGGACGTTGGAAAATGTGTTGAAAAGGAGAGGTGTTGGAATTAGAACGGGAGGGCATCCGATTAATGAGGAATACCACTGTCTCAAACGCAAAGTGCCAAAAACGTTGTGGAAGGTGAGATTGGGCAAGGAGGGCAAGACCCGTTTCCACAACGTGGCGATGACGGCGTTCGACAGTGCCATTTTGGGCACTTGTGTGAGGACATGAACGCCGATGCACAATGCCAAGCGAGGATAGAAGTGTTGAGAGGCTTCGAAACTCACCACCCCAATCAGATTGAACACTTTTGAGTTTGGTATTTAACTGGCGTTCAACCATGGTAATAAAGGACTGGAAGGTGGGGTAAACATCAGATTTTTGGGTAAGTGGAAAATACCACATGTAACGAGAGTGGTGGTCAACACATAATAAAAAATAGCGATAACCATCATACGACAAAACGGGTGCGGGACCCCAAACATCACAATAAATTAAATCCAAAATGTTATTACTACGAAAATTGGATAAATGCAAGGATAGTTTAGAAGATTTCCCTAATTGACAGGGAGTACATAAAGATGAACAAAGTTTATTTGAAACTGGTAATGAAAAAACAGAAACAATAGAGTTGAAAACACGATCATGCGAATGTCCAAGTCGATTGTGCCAGATGGTTGATGAAGCTTTAGTGGCAGTGAATGAAACACGTGGAATAGACTTTAAGGTGGGAAGGCGGAGTGAGTATAAACCATCTTTACTTGGACCCGTGAGTAGGATACGTCGTGTAGACTCGTCCTTCACAACAAAAAAAGACGAATGAAATTCAAAGAAAACATCATTGTCAGTGCAAAATTTCTGAACAGATAACAGGTTCTTTTTAATTTGAGGAACATGCAAAATATTGGAAAGATTTAAGGTTTTGGTTGGGGAATAGATTTGAGAAGAACCTATATGAAAGATAGGAAGAGGATTACCATCACCAACGTGGAGCGAGTCGTTGCCAAGGTATGCTTCAGAGTTATCCAGGCTTGTCAAATCTGGAGTGACATGACTGTTAGACCCCGTGTCAGTTAACCAAGGAGCACCACTGGACTGAGAGCCGCTGTCCGAAAATGAGACATAGTTGGCCTGTGGTTGAGATCGGCTCGAGAAGTGACCGGATTGATGTGGACATTGAGACGGAAGATGCCCTATTCCACATCGATTGCAGTGGCCATACACCATGTTTTGAGTTGAAGCCCAAGCAAACTGCTGTGGACGATTCCGGTTTTCATCGCGGTTCCGAGAAAAATTTCCACGATTGCTATTGCCACCTCGATAAGAACCACGCCGATTACCACGATTTCCACCACCACGGTTTGAGTAAAAAGCTTGCGGCTGTTGGTTGGGTGTAGCCGAGAGATTGAGTTGTAGCCCGAGTTGCGATGCAAGTTGTTGCAAGGATTGTAGTTGAGAGGGCTGAATTGAATTTGGACGGATTAAAGATTCATGCTGGCTGGTGGCGGCAGTGAACACTTGCGGGACAGCAGGAGAGGCACGGGAGCACAGGAAATCATGATCATTGATGAGGCCATGTAACTCGATAAATGTAACCGGTGGAACCCGGGTGAGGAGACCCGATTTCAGAGAGTTATACTCTGAACGCAGGCCTGATATTGCAAGCATCACAAGTTCTTTGTCTCTGATTGGTTCATCGATATTTGCAAGCGCAGTTGCATACTCTTGAGCACGTGCAAGATACGCAGCAGTGGTTTCATCTCCCTTTTGTTCAATACGGAGAAGTTGAGAGCGAAGAGAAAACTCACGAGCAGGATTGGTTGGTGCGTATGCACGGGCCAAAGCGAGCCAGACTTCACGCGATGTTGTTCCTTGCACATGTTGGAATGACGCTTCTGAGATGGTAGAGATAATGATCATTCGGATGTGGGCATCATTGGCAATCCAGTGACGATGACTAGGATTATCAACGGATGCGGTGTCAGTGGTGGCGGCTGTTTTTGAAGGAGGACATTTGATGGTACCATCCACATAGCCAAATAAATTGTTGGTAATGAGAAAGGGTTGAATCATAGTTTTCCAGTACCCGTAGTTGGTTGGGGAAAGGCTGAAAGCAAATTTATGGGAGTTATGTGCAGTCTTTTCGACTGTGGTGAAGGGTTGAATCATCGCCATTGTTGATCGGAGATGATAGGTTCAAGGAAAAGAAAAAAAAATGATCGGAGATTGTTTTGATTGGTGGCGGCAGGATTTTAGGGTTTAGGAATGATTGGCTCTGATACCATATCAGACCAATGTAATAGGAATATTATTTCTGAATGATGAATTACAATAGATGACAATGATATATATAGATAATTCTAGACCTAATCTATATTAGGTAAACATAAATTAGGGCCGGCTATATTATGTCTAACAGGGGGTTCCTCGGTTGTTTCCGCTAAGCAGTTGATTCATCATCCTGATCCTATTTATGCTCGTAGTATCTTACACTGGAACCATTGGGTTCCCTTGAAGGTTAACACCTTCGATTGGAGGGCTATTCATTCTCGTCTACCAACTATCAACAATCTTATTAAAAGGAGTTTGTTTACGGGTGTGAAAGGGTTGCTTAAGAGTCTTAAGACCGCTTGTTCTCAGCTTGTTATGTGGCTTCTCAAGCAGTCGTGGATTAGGAAGACGATTCAAGCTATTATCCTTATGTGTATTGGAGTATATGGCGGGCTCATAATAATTTGGTTTTTAACCATCAGCCGGTGAAGGTGGAGAACCTTCTGAATGAGATTAAGTCGCTATCATTTCTATGAATCAGACAAATCTAAAAAGGAAACGAGTCGAGCTTAAACAAGCTCAAGTTTGAGCCCATGCTTCATGCTTCACATATGACCGAGGCATGACTAAACTCACGAGCTTAAACATATCTATTGTTTACACATATTAACAATTTTTATTCTATGTAATCATATAATTTCTATACATGACGAATGCTATTGTATAGAAAATCATAATAAAAAACCTAAATAATATACCTGATAAATAACAAACAAGAGCATATATTATGATGACAAACAAGAGCATATATTATGATGACAATAATAAACTAGGGGGGGGGGGGGGGGGGGGGTTATTCCACGGTCCTCCCAACCGCTGGAGTGATCACACTCCACAAGCTAGCTTAGCCCCATAGCTGCCTGGGGGTGAATACCCAACCGAGAGCGAAGAGCTTGGCCGTGGGATGCGGACACCAAGATTCGAACCCGGGACCTCTAGGGAGAGGGTGGGTGGGGCTGGCCAACTGGGCGATGACAATAATAAACTAAAATCATTGACAAGGACTTTTGAGTTTTGACTTGATTGATGTCATAAAATATTGAATGTGCTATGTGCATTATGCCTTATTAAGTTATTATAAACGATTATAGCATTTGTTAAAACAACGGTGACATATAAAAATGAAACATGCATCATGACATGAATAGTGAGTGGGGTGGTTGGGTAAGGAACTCTTTGCTTTCAAAATTCAACTACCATTTCACCAACCCACAAAGCAATAACAAACAGACCTGATCAGTGGTTGAGGGTTACAACCAGTTTACGATTTTATTTGGGCTAAATTTTATCTATAACGAGTCGAACGGACATATTTATATCTTGGTAAAAGCTGAAACGGGTCAAATGTATCAAATGGGGGTGAAAGTCGCTCAAAGGGTTACTTAAAACATTTTTTTTACCTCTTTAAGTCATTCTATTAAAGTCGAACCACTCTACTTTTGACCCGCATTGGAAACCACCCGTTACAACCCACCAATTTTCACCTCTACACTTGAGCAGTAAAGATAAAAGGTGCATTTGATTTGAGAAATTCGTAATGATTATACAATATACAAAGCCACACGAATTTTGACATCTGGTTATAAACTCGAATTTGGTATCAACTCCCGCCTGGCAACAGTAGGTTATGGTTACTTGGGCGATATTTGCACCCCAACATTATGCAGCCTGTCCAAACAATTAGATAAAACAGAAAAGGTCAAAATAGAGGTGTTAAGGTGTTCACTAGGTTGAACCCAACACATGCGTGAAAATTATGTCGGACACATAAACCCGAGCAGCCGAGCATAACATGAGCTTTCACATGTTGACACGAACACCATTTAATCTGAAATTTAATTTAATTTACTCTTGCATTTTACTACTCTATAATTACAAGTTTAAAATAAAAATACCTACGTATACAAAATAGTTACATTTAAACTACAAAACTTAATGTTCATTTTAATCAATTCTCCTTTAATATTTTAAATTTATCATAAAATACTAAACGGTTTAACTTATGACATGAAACACTTTCAAAAAAGATACCTATAAAATTAAACAGGTTTTCTGAGTCAACCTGCTAACCCGCGAGGTTGACACAAACACGACCCCGTTTAACTAAATACACCTGCAGGTTTGACCCAAAAATACCCCAACCCATTTAGCATAAACCCAAACCCGTGAACTTAGTGTTAGGTTCATGTCGTGCAAAAAAATATACCCATAGGTCAAATTTTGAACTGCCTAACCTTGACATTGAAGAGAACACTGTTGTCGGAAACCTGTTGGCCAAGAGCGACTTGAAGCCCGCTAACAATGCCGGAGGATGGTGCCTTGATCACATGCTATTTAATAACCATGAAATAAATTTGGAAAACATTAGTAACGAATTCAAAATGATTTATTAACGACTCGTATGAGTATAATTTCAAACTTCCATTTTCATGGCTTCCATAACTATCATAGGTTGACCTTCTTCAACTTTCATTCCATCTTTGACCAGAATCTTTACCACCAGACCAGACATGGGGGCGGCAACTGTCCCTGGAGGATGAGATGCAGATTCACGGTTTCGGTGATCATGGGTTTCAAGGTTATCCAACAAATCAAGCCCTAGTTTTTGCTTGAAGTGATGATGGTTTGAACCATGCCATATGTGAAAGTGCTCAGTCTGATCCTGCAAGTCAACCATTGAATGAAAATTTATTATATTTGACCCGACTTGTTTCCAAACAAAATTTACGTCGAAACGTAGACAAACTCAAAACGTACATAAAATAAACACGTGTGTTGGCGTCATACGCGGCATGATAAAGTATAGACTACAATCGACCCGACTTGTTTCCCGAACTAAATTTACGTCGAAACATGTAGCAACTCAAATTTATACCCTCGAATGAAAACGTATTATGTTTCACCCGATTTGTTTACAAACAAAAACGTAGTTCAACTCAAACGAACATAAAAATAAAACAGTATATAATTGACCCGACTCGTTTCCAAACAAAAATTATGTTAAAAGCGTAGACGAACTCGAATTTATACCGATACGTACAAAACATGGGGTATAACACCTCTATGCATTAATATGTTACTAATTTATAATATTTTAATTTTAATTTTAATTTAATTTTTTGAAAATCCCCAAAAACATGGGGTACAACACCTTTATGCATTAATATGTTACTAATTTATAATATGTTAATATAGCTAGTGAGTTTGGATGCTATCGATTTATTGCGGTATTGGTGTGGTATTGATACTTGTTATAGTAGACGAAAGATAAGGTTTAAAAAATAAAGTTTTTGTATGTTCGAAAGGATATGGACATGTGTTCTATATCATTTCAAAGGTGTATAAACGAATATTTGCTGATAAGTGGTGTGATAGTATTGATAATGATGTTGATTGGTTGGAATTAGTTTATCGTCACGGGCTCACGGCAACGGTATGTTAGTGACACTTGTTATAACGTACGACTAAAAAAAAGAACTTTATTTTGAATACATTTCAATGTTCAACCTTGTGGATCTAGAATCGAAACGAAGTTTACACTGGAACGAAAAAACAAAATATGTTCAAAATGAATTGTTATAATAATAAAATAATGGGAATCAGGACGAAATTACCTATAATCTTAAAGTACAAAGTCGGTGGCTTCTGCCACCGACAATTTCTCCTTGTCTTATATGCATGTCCTAAAAATCCCACTTAACTACAATACTGCCATCCATTTCTACTGTGTTTTCTCCTTATCTACTTTGTAAAAACGTGGTCTTTCTTCCAATCCTTTCTTCCAGATCCTTCTACTTCTCCTCTCATCGCCTCTGCTTTGGTTTCCCTCTTCAGTCACCGCCACAACACAACAACAAAACCATCAACATCAACGTTTTCGTTCTCTATCTAAAAAACCTAAAACTCCGACGAACCCCTAGGGTTCCGATGGTAGCTGTGACGAACAACCAGGTGCCGGCAGCAAAGGCTAGGGTTATGGCGAAGATCCGGTAAGTTTCTTTCCTCTGCATGTTACTTTTCAGTTAGATTCGCAGTCAATGATGTCTGATCTGTTGATTTTTGTTAAACCGATGAATATGCAACTTATGTTTAATCGTGATCGCCGGATCTCCGGCCACGCACACACCTCAAATCCCCGTCTCCCTATGCCACACACACGCACCTCGGAAACCGGTAAATCAGCGACTCGAGAGAGAGAGAGAGACATCAGAGGTAATGGGGAGCCGGCCATCCCCATGGACTTCCCTGTTTCCCGACACCAGCAGCGCCGTTCTCGGCAGAGGTGAATGGTGGCAGTGCCGGCACCTCCAGCGGCAGAAATCGACGATGGCGGCGGTCGCCGGAGAACTTTGACAGTGGATGTCGTTTTCCATTATGAAAATGCACACTGTTTGTCGATTTGTTAATTTGTTGAAATGGGGGTTTTTGTATATGGCATTGACTGTGAAAGTTTAATTGGGGAGGGGTTGTGTAAAGTATTAAAACAGCTGCATCTCTGGTTATAGGCTATAGCTGAGTGTGTATAAATAAGATGTTAATGCTCTGTTGGTATGAATAAAAATCAAAGTGTAAATTAGGATTCTGTGCAACAAAGTTATTTGAACATATGTTCACAAATTTGTTTAGAGAATAAGGCTTTAATAGGAATCATGGTCGTAATATTAATTTGAATGTGTAAAATGTTGAATTAATAATTAGGGTATTCATGTGCTCTGTTGACAGTAGATGATGAAAATAATTCTAAGTCAGTTGGTAAATTCCTTAGATGGTTTGTACGTCAATGGTTTTGCAAAATGATTAATAAATTCGTTGGATATAAGTGTTCTAAATGCTAAATATTTGCTTGGTAATTGTTATAAGGTGTTCTTGATCTGCATTGTATGTTAAACATGATATTAGAATTGACAGAAGTAATGTTAAAAATGTTTGTTTTGTGCTTTGATCGGATAAAAATTGAAAGGAACACTGTTTGGATGATTTGATTGTTCTCACACCCCTACATGTGCACCCCACTAATGCACAACGTACAAACAGCTTATGCAAGTCGCACACTGAAGGTCACATACTTTGAGCTACAAACATATGATGCAAAGATGCACAAGATTTTTGTTGACCGAGTAGTAGACAACCACATTGGTGAACCGGGTTTGTTCCGGTCATCTCCCCATTTCCGATGAGAAAAAGGTAAAGTGTGTGGACGTGGTGTCACTTCATATTTTCGGCGATTTGAAAGACCTTTTTTTTTCATGTATCATTTTGGGGTAGCTTATTCCAGCTATTTGAAATGCCTGCATCTATACTGTTTTCAAAAATCATAACCGTTATGCATGTTGATGAATGTTTATATATGATGAATGTGTCGTCCGGAGTATCATGCGTTGTTGCTATTGATGACTATTCAAATATTGATTTTTTCGGTTTTTTGGGCTTTAGTATGGTTATACTGTTTTCAAAAATCATAACCGTTATGCATGTTGATGAATGTTTATATATGATGAATGTGTCGTCCGGAGTATCATGCGTTGTTGCTATTTATGACTATTCAAATATTGATTTTTTCGGTTTTTGGGCTTTGGTATGGTTAAACAATAGGTCTTTATTTGACGTTCATGATATTGCTTTAAACCTTTTGTAATGTTAAATCTAAACATCATCACATGGAACATTATGTTAATTATTGAACTTTTATTAACTTACATTAACAAATTTTACTATTGTTATCTTTAGTTACCCAAAAGATTCCGCGAAGATCATGCTAGCAAGACAAACGGGTCTCGCTAGAAGGCAGGTATGTTGATAATCGAGTTGTATATATTCTTTAAAGATTTATGTTTATCGTCTTATAAATCATATTTAATATGCGTATCAGATTGCAGACTGGTTTATAACGAACGCTTATGCACGCCTTTGAAAACTAATGGTTGAAATGTACAAAGAAGAGCTCGGTGATGAAGAGGTGAACTGTGAATCTTCATTGGAACAGGCTGCAAATTTTTCATTTTGGTTTGGCTCGATCCACTTTAGATGAAGAAAGCCAAGAATGCGATCTTGAACAAACGCTACGTAGCGCGCCGCAACGCGCGCGCGGGGCATAAACCTAGTTTATACCGTAAAAGGTAATGGATTATGGCATGTAGTTGAGTTTATAATGATCACTATAGACAGGGACAATTCTGATATTGTCCTTTTGCTAATTGTTCATCCTAACATGTGGTGCTCTAACTAGTTACAGTTAATTTTGAATAAATTTTGTTGCTTTTTATAACTTTAAGAAAGGATGTCTTATAAAAGTCCGATTATGCCGTTGAGACGTGTCTATTTTTATTTACGTATGAATATAATCTTTTATCGTAATCGAGTTTTGACTTGTAAGGTATAAGTATTCGAAGCACATATGCACATGTTATTAAACTACCTTACACTTTTTTGTTATTATTAAAATTAAAAGAAAAAAGTTGAATATATCGTTGACACGTGCTTACTTTTAACATACGTTTCATTCAAAATCAAATGGTTCAAATATAATTGATTTTTTTTTGTTCTTTAATGTGACAAAACAGAACATGTATTCCCCAAACAACTTCGGTAGTGTTATGAATGCATCATAATGTGGTTACTCTCCACATATGTAACCTCCATATATTTATTACCTTTTTATTAATGTTAAGCTTTTATAAATAGAGGTTTCATGTAATTGGTAACATATATCTCAATGAATACGAATTCCATATTCTATATTTCTCTCTACAATACATATAATCATTGTTTTTGTGGCAAATAAATTTTTATGCCCTTCCAAACAATAAACTCCTACAAACAATCCCTCTTATATAGGACCATTGAAATGTACAGTTGTGTGGATTGTGGCATTCATACATGGTTACATGTGAGTTTTTAGCTACCCGTATGTAGCATATGCCCAACACTATGGAACGTTGTTTTTTTTACATGGTTTAACATTGTTCTTTGACAACCCAATTGTAGGGACCATTGTTGGGCACAATGTGAAATATAGTGAGAGGCATACGTAGTCGAGACGGAATTCGTCAATTGATTATATCAATTCAAAACCAACAGCTTATCACAAATACTCCCCATTACAACTGGTCTCCTGAAGGGATATGTACAGCCTATGTACCAATATAGTGAGAGGCATACGTAGTCGAGACGGAATTTTGTTGTGCAGCCTATGTACCAATAGCACCACCATAACATATAAAATGGGATATGTACATCGTATTCCCAGTCTTAGGGGGAGGCAAGAAAATGAAAGACTGGTAACATAAAAAAAAATGCATTATATTATATATCGACCCCTGAAGTGGTCAATGCAAATCTGAAGTCCAAAAAGAAAGAGCGTGTATTTGCAAATAATAACAAATGAAATACAATATGCATTCACTAACACAAATAAGGTGACAAAGTCACATACACCAGCTTAAACTTATCTGCTCGAATGGAAGTACTCACAAAATGATTATCATATTAATAAATTGTGAGAGATAAATCGGTTCCAAAAAAGATAAAACCCACAAACGCAAAAAGAGCAGAGTAACGCAGTTGGTGTAACCCCAAAAGAGGTGGCACATAAAACGCCATAAGTGGTTGCATACAAAACCCCAGAAGTGGTCGCATACTAAACCTTAAAGAAGGTTGTTGTCAAAACCCCAAAAGAGGCTAATGGAGTTCTAAAAGAAACTCTAGTACCAAACAAATATGAAATCGCGATGAATTATGTACAAAATAAGTACAATATGGAACCGTAATGAAACACGTGTAAAATGATATATTTGATTATGCTATAGCAATAAATGTAATCGATGAAAAAAAAGATTACGAATATAGAAAGTGTGCAAGAGTGTACGCACACAAATAGCCAAAATGGCTACATGACTTAAGGTTGAACTAAATTTGCTCGACGAACTAAACGTTTTCGAACCAGCAGTTCGAACACCCATAGACGTCAAACCAGTAGGTTATAAATGGGTGTCTTTAAATAAAAGGAAACGTAAATAATGAGTTTTTGTGATGTAAGGCACGCGTTTTAACATAAAGATTTTCCTAAATCCCAGCAGTTGATTACAAGGAAACGTATACCCCTGTAGTGGATGCGATAATCTTTAAATGTTTAAGCGGCCTCGCAATCTCAGAATGACTTCAGATAAAACAACTTATGAATGTCATCACCGTATACATGTATGAGATAATTGCAAATGACATATGTACGAAAACCCCCTGAAGGATTAAATTATGAAACAATAACCCCATAGGTGTTATATATATATGAATCTTAAAGGAAACTACTCGTATGTGGTACAATCGACTATACTCTGAAAAGAGAGGTATAATTTTGATAAAATGAGCTACATCTATTTAAACAAGATTTCACTCTTACAGTGATAATGTAAACATCATCGAGAAGGAACTCTCAAACTAAAGAGGAAAATTTTGAATGACCTTTACAAAGTGTAGTTATTCTCGACCTATAGTTCGAGTATATATGTACTATTTTTGCTCATCAATCTGACTACATCTAGAAGATGTTATATAGAAAAAGCTCATTCGTTGAGTACATGAACGATTGTCTGATCGCTTAACATAGAAAAAATATTCTTATCAACCCCAAGAAAGGGATGTTGAACTACTTAGTCAAAAAGTACCATGGCTAAAGTGCAATTATGCATTAACTTAACTTTCTAGCTATGCATGACAATATATATTTTTTTATTTGAATTTATCAACATGATATAGCACATGTCCAATGAGGAGACATTTGAATGGTAAAGCAGATATGTCGATACGCTAAAGGTAAGAATGATATGTGTCTATATTTTACTAACCCATGAAAGCTAGTTCTGTTAGTCTTGTAGATATAAAAAAACGTGACACAAATAGTCTTGGATCTTATGGTATTTGTTCGCAAGAGGAAGCACTAGGGGTCTGTTTGGTATGGGGTAATGGAATGGAGGAAGGAATGGAATGGACGAGGTAATGGAATGGACGAGGGAATGCAATGGATCATTACCATTCCATGTCTTGTTTGGTTACCATGTGAATGGAATGAATTATTATTATGTATTGTTCGGTAGGCAAGAAAAATGGAGTAATAAAATTAGCGGTGAGTGGTGGTGGTGGTCGGTGGTAGTGATTGTGGGTGGTTATAGGTGGTGGCGGTGGGTGTCGGCGGCGGAGATGTGTGGTGGTGGTAGCGGCGAGTGGCTGTGCGGCGGTGACGATGAGTGGTGGTGGCGACAAGGTGGCCGTTGGTGGTGGGTGGTAGCAAAGGTGGCGGTTGGTGGTGGCGGTGGTGGTGGTGGTGGCGTCGACGATGGTGGTGGGCGGCGGCGGCGAGTGGCATTGGCGGTTGGTCGCAGCTGTGGGTGATAACGGTGGCGAGTGGGAGGCGCCGGCGGCGGTGGCTGTCGGGGTGAGGTGGTGGCGGGTGGCGGTGATAGCGTCGGTGGTGTGTGGTGGTGGTGGTGGGTTGTGGCGAAGGTCGTGGGTTATGGTGTTGATGAATGGTTCAAGAGGGGATGGAATGAAAAAAAAATATGGGGGGTGGAAGGAATGATTTTGAGGGAATGGAATGCCTTTTGGAATGAGTGATTCCATTCCATTGACCAACCAAACACTCTTTTTTTCATTCCCTCGTAATCACTCATTCCATTCCACCTCTCATTCCTGCATACCAAACACTACCTAGAAGTCTCACAAGAAGATTTTACAATATTACTCAATATAAAGGATTGCACTTCAAGACATCAAACGACAAATCATTCTACAAAAGTTTTGAGTAACTTTCGAGGATGATGGATACACTTTACTTAAAGGATACATATTATAATGAGGGGGAGATTATTCAAGTTGCACTCTTTTCTCTTAACTAAGTTTTATCCCAATGAGTTTTATTAGTAAGGTTTTTAATGAGGCAACACACCCGATCCAAAAGTATCGGGGGAAATACGCGCGCTGCACTCTTTTTTCCTTAGTTATGGTTTTATCCCACTGGGTTTTTCTATCAAGGTTTTTAACGAGGCAGCATCACCTAGCGTATTAAAAGAACAGTAGACTATTATATTTCAACATGTGGATAGTCAAGGGGGAGTGTTATGAATGCATCATAATGTGGTGAATGAATGCATCATAATTAATGTGGTTACTCTCCACATATGTAACCTCCATATATTTATTACCTTTGTATTAATGTTAAGCCTCTATAAATAGAGGTTTCATGTAATTGGTAACATATCTATCAATGAATACGAATTCCATATTCTATATTTCTCTCTACAACACATATAATCCTTGTTCTTGTCTGTATGTTAGTTGCTAGTAGGTCGTTGTTTCACAACAGGTAGTATTTATTTCTTTTATCCAAATCAACAGAACGTTGATTAACTTATTAATCACCTTATGCATTAAATTATACAAAATTCATCTCTATTCGGCTTGTAAGATTTTTGTCTCGTTTCCTTTTTAAAAAAGAGAACATGTTCTCAATATTGGACCTGGCCCAACTTCATATGTGTGGCCCGAACATGTAACCAAAATCTTTAAAAATAGTTTATGAATCATAAATTATGCTCACATTAGTCCAGGTATAATTTGAAAAAACAAAACAAAGATGTTATTTTACCTTTATAGTTTTTTTTTGTCACACTTTTTATTAAAAACTAGAATTACGACCCGCCGCAATGCGGCGGGGATTCTTTAGTTATAACTAAGTCGATTTAGGACGCGCAGGTTATGTTGAACCTTTCAAACGGGAAAAAATAGACGATGTAAAAACGTTCACCCACACACGTACGTTGCGGCGTGTTAACTCGCAAAATTTAGAACGAAACGTAAAAACGTTAAACCAAAGACACACGTTTCGATGTATTTAGTCACAAAATTTAGAACGAAGCATAAAGCGAAAAAGTTGCGGAAACTGAAAATTATAAAGGACCAAAGTTGAAAGTAAAAAAAGTTAGAGTAAATCACGTTTTTGGCCCCTGTGGTTATATCACTTTTACTATATTAGTCCAAAATAAGAATTTTTAACATATCTGCCTCCATGGTCTCTATAACTAACCATTTTGGCCCATAAGTCTAACCATTTTGGCCCCCATGGTCTCTATAACTAACCATTTTGGCCCCCATGATCTCTAGACTTAGGGGCCAAAATGGTTAGTTATAGAGACCATGGGGGCAGATATGTTAAAAATTATTATTTTGGGCTAATATAGTAAAAATGATATAACCACGGGGGCTAAAAACGTAATTTACTCAAAAAGTTATGAGGATAGATTGTAAAAGATAAAAAGTTTATGTTAAAAGTAAAAAACAAATAGTTTTGCGTTAAAGGTAATTTATGAAATACATTTGAGTGAAAAGTAAAAAAATCAATTTTTTTTAAAAAAAAACCCTCAAAGCCAAGGTTACAACAACCATATGCATAACCATTTTTTCTTTGAAAAAATCTCAAAGCCAAGATTACAACACATAAGTAAAAAAATCAAAGTGGTTAAATCGCAAAAGATGGAAACTTTTGAATTAGAAGTGAAAAATCAAATTAATCAAAGGGGTTAAATTGTATAAGATGAAAACTTTTGAATTAAAAGTGAAAAATCAAATTAATCAAAGGGGTTAAATTAACAAAGATTAAAACTATAAACTTAAATTGTCAAAGATTAAAACTTTAAGGTTAAAAATGAAACAAAGATTTAAACTTTAAACTAAAATTGTCAAAGCTTAAAACTTTAAGGTTAAAAAAGAAAATTCCAATTTTTTTTTTTTGAAAAACTCTCAAAGCCAATTGTACAAGTATCATAGAAAAACTCTCAAAGCCAATTGTACAAGTATCATATGCATAAGTTAGTTGCTTTTTAATAAGGTTATAATTGTATTATCCGGCATATTATATATTTAAATCATACAAATAACATCGGTTTATAGTAGCTTCTTCAATTCATTGTTTCTTTTGTTGTTTCTGATTTTCATTTTCCCTTTTAAAAATAAGTCATGTTTAGTCTTTTAATAAAATTTAAGAACTCTTATATAAATTTCTTAAAGTTTTGAATGTGTTTATAAACTTAAAGTACTATCAAAGTTCAAGAATATAAATTTCTAAAAGTTTTTAAGTGTTTATACTGATGTCTATACAAGTGTTAAATTACGTCCAATACATAATAATTCATTTAAAAAATATCAGAAAATGATAGTAATTTTGTAACCTAACAAGTGCAGTTTTTAGTTAAAAGTGTCTTTCGTATTAAACTAACTATATTTTCCAAGTTATTGCAATGGATTAAAAATATTGTCCAATCATTAAAATGATATTCAGGAAATTATTTGTTGAATTATGTAAAAAAGTATAATAATAATTGTTGAATGAAGGTACTATACTGGTGGTTTTAATGATGGATGTTTTTTAGGTGATTGACTTTATGGTTTACTTTTATCATGTTACAGAAACCATATGTTTTTGCAGTAGAGATGTTAGTTTAGTTACTAAAGTGGTGAAATTGTAGTTGGTAGTCAAACTTATGGTTACTAGCCCATTTGCATATTTTATAATCTATTATATATAATAAATGAAAGTTATTTGGGCCACGTGTCAACACCAGAGAGCCCCTAAATGCCCTTTTTCCCGCCCAACAGTGCCACTGCTCTCTTCTATTTATATCCTCCTTCATTTACTCATTCAGGGCTTCTTGCTTTCTTTCTTTCTCTCTCTGCTCTGCTCTATTTCCGATCGATGTTTATCCTCTCTCATGTTTAGCCTTCTTCTTCTTCTTCTCATATTCATCTCCTCAACAACGTACGGCAGATGTTACTTCTATTGGATACATCTTCGTTTGAAACCCTAAATCATGTACCGTCCAGTGGTTGAAGAAGAGAATAATCATGTAAGATCTACTTTTTTATCTAGAAATTTTATTTCGTTTTATCTATTTTGTCATACTAAACATGATGAACCCTTTTCTATCCTCAGAAGAAGAAACAGATCTCCTTATCGTACTCGATGAACGCTTTTGTACAACCTCCTCTTAATCGGTGACTCTGGTATGTTTGGTTTGTTGTATCATGTGATTACGAGCAGATTTATTTTGATATGTTTTGTACTTTGTCTTTCCAGACCTTTTTTGTTGGATTATAGAGTTTGTTGATTAGAAGCAACCTCTGCCGGACGGTTGTTGAGGAGCTGGAAATGGGAAAGGTTATACCAGGTGTGTTGATTCGTGATACCAGTGCAAAAGTTTAGGACATCACCAAGGTAACTTAAATTGGTGTGATTTATTTTTTTGGGTTTTTCTAACATTTTGATTTACTGTTTATTGGTGCATTGATTCATTTGTAATCCTTTGCAGATCTCCCGTCATCTCAATTTGAGCAATTAAACGTAGTTTTGTTAATCACTATTGGTGTTTTAATTACTAGCAGTGGTTAAAAAGTTTTCCATCAGCTATTTGACTTAACAATAGTTTGCGTTATTTATTCTAAATTCATCAATTTTTGTAGGTAAACTGAAGTTTCCACCAATAGGCACTGCCCAGCTAAGTTTCCTACATTGACAGTGGTTATAACAAGTTAATATGGCACATCACTGATCTGCCTAACAAGTGTTGGATATAAGGATGGTTGTACATAAAGTTTGATGAACATCATCCACTGTTCAATTATGAAGAACCACTGATCAAGACCAAAGTCCAGACAAGCACCGATCAACTAAATGTGAAACACTCTCCAACAACAGTGGTTCTTCATCAACAAAACATCTTCTATGTTTGTTTATGTTAAAAGTGTTTATTCTATCTTTGTTTATGTTAATAGTGTTTATATGTAACAGAATTTATACTATCACTTCAGTGTTTTGATCTGTACTATTAATTCAACAGTTGTTTCGTCTTTGTACTAATAAAATTCCTATACACTTGGATGAATATTAAGCACCTCATCTTGATTGTTTGAGTATAGTATTCTTGAAATTGGTTCAAACATTTGATTGTTCAAAATATTCCACTGCTGAAATACAACCACTGTTTCTTCAATCTCCATGTTGACCACTGATTGACCAAACATCAGTGTTTTGAAAACTGATTGGTATCCACTGATCGGAAAAAATCCACCAACTTTATTCTCATCAAAAAATTTAAAGTTAGATTAAAAAAAATTCTTGATGACAATTTGTTTCAAACAAATCACTATTTTAATGCTGATTTCTTGATCTTTTGACATTTGATTAAAGCAAATTTTGTATTTCAATTTGACGGTTATTATATGTTGATTAAAGTTAAAAGAAAATTTAAAAAAGTCATTATGGCATTTGCTATCAAATCAAGTCAGTAGTTACTGACAATATCAGTAATTTTGAAATTCAAAATATGTAAAATGGTAATTTAAAAGACTTTGTTTATATATAACAGTGTTTTCCGCATCAATGTTTTAAAGACTATTAGGTTGTTAGATGTCATCACCTCAGTGTTTTATATGAAACCATTTTTATGGTATCAGTGTTTATATGTAACAGGGTTTAGTACTTTTGTTTATATGTAACACTATTTATCACATCAGTTCGGTGGTTTGATCTGTATTATTAATTGAACAGTTGTTTCATCTTTATACTAAAAAAATTCATATACACTTTGATGAATATTAAGCTTCTTATCTTGATTGTTTGGGTATAGTATTCTTGAAATTGGTTCAAACATTTGATTGTTCAAGTATTCCACTGCGGATACACAACCTGTGTTTCTTCAATCTCCATGTTGACCACTGATTGACCGAACATCAGTGTTTCAAAAACTGGTTGGTATCCACTGATCGGAAAAAATAGCCGCTGCTCACTTTTACATTGTTGACAACCAATTACATATGAGTTCCACCAACATTATTTTCATCATAAAATTTAAAGTTAAATTAAAAAATAAAAATAAATTCTTGATGACTATTTGTTTCAAATCAAATCAGTAATTAATGCTGATTTCTTGAGCTTTGGACATTTGATTAAGCAAATTTTTAATTACAAATTGACGGTTATTATATGTTGATTAAAGTTAAAATAAAATTTAAAAAAGTCATTATTGCATTTGCTTTCAAATCAAGTCAGTAGTTACTGACAGTATCAGTAATTTTGAAATTCAAAATATGCAAAATGGTAATTTAAAAGACTGTGTTTATATGTAACACTATTTATCACTTCAATTTAGTGGTTTGATCTGTATTATTAATTGAATAGTTGTTTCATCTTTATACTAATAAAATTCATATAAACTTTGATGAATATTAAGCTTCTCATCTTGATTGTTTGGATATAGTATTCTTGAAATTGGTTCAAACATTTGATTGTTCAAGTATTCCACTGCGGATACACAACCTGTGTTTCTTCAATCTCCATGTTGACCACTGATTGACCGAACATCAGTGTTTCGAAAACTGGTTGGTATCTACTGATCGGAAAAAATAGCCACTGCTCACTTTTACATTGTTGACATTCACTGATATTGACCATCAGCGGTTTCCCTAAAAAATAGTCAGTGCTCACGTTTTTATTTTTGATGTTCTTAATTAGTGATACATTGAAATTATCAAATGAAAACTAGAATTACAATCAAATTACCATTTTACCTAATCTTTACATTCCAATTACATAAGAGTTCCACCAACATTATTTTCATGATAAAATTAAAGTTAAATTAAAAAATAAAAAAAAATTCTTGATGACTATTTGTTTCAAATCAAATCAGTAATTAATGCTGATTTCTTGAGCTTTGGACATTTGATTAACCAAATTTTGAATTTCAAATTGACGGTTATTATATGTTGATTAAAGTTAAAATAAAATTTAAAAAAGTCATTATGGCATTTCCTTTCATATCAAGTCAGTAGTTACTGACAATATCAGTAATTTTGAAACTCAAAATATGCAAAATGGTAAGTTAAATTTTTCGTTCTCTCTCTCTTTTTTTATTTTTTTTTATTTTTTCCTACAGTGCGTATCAGTTCTAATATTTAATTATTTTATTAAAGCAGCATATTACACTACTTTTACCTTTGAAATTAAATCTGAATTATGACGTCCAATAACAGTGTCAAACCATAACAGTGGTTCAGCATCAACTTTAGTTATTCTATGTTTCTTTTTATTTGTTTATGTTAACAGTGTTTATATGTAACAGTGTTTTCCGCATCAGTGTTTTATATACTGTTAGGTTGTTAGATACTTAGATGTCATCAGCTCAGTGTTTTATATGTAACCATTTTTATGGCATCAGTGGTTATATGTAACAGTGTTTAGGAACAGTTTTGTATTTCCAATCACTTCAGTGGTTTGATCTTTACTATTAATTGAACAGTTGTTTCATCTTTATTTTAATAAAATAAAATTCCTATACACTTGGATGTTAAGAGTGTTTAAGTGTTTATATTTAACAGTGTTTTTCGCATCAGTGTTTATAGTCTGTTAGGTTGTTAGATGTGATCACCTCAGTGTTTTTATATGTAACCGGTTTTATGGCATCATTGTTTGTATGTAACAGTGTTTATCACCACAGTGGTTTATATGTAAGCGTATTTATCACATCACTTCAGTGGTTTGATCTGTACTATTAACTGAACAGTTTCATCTTTATACTAATAAATAAGGTAACACAAAATACACTTGGATGATTATTAAGTTCCTCATCTTGATTGTTTGGGTGTTGTATTATTGAAAGTGGTTCAAACATTTGATTGTTAATGACTATTTGTTGCAAATCAAATTAGTAATTAATGCTAATTTCTTGAGCTTTGGACATTTGAGTTAAGCAAAATGTGAATTTCAAATTGACGGTTATTGTTTCTTAATTAAATTTAAAATAAAATATAGAAAAGTCATTATGAAAATTGCTTTGAAATCAAGTCAGTAATTTTGAAATATTGAAATGATAAATATACAAAATGGTAATTTAAAATTGACGTTCTTTCTCTTTTTTTGCCTACTTTGCATATCATTTCTAATATTTTATTACTTTAATAAAGCAGCATATAAAGATATACACTCCCTGCATTTGAAATTACATTTGCCACTGCATTCAGTTAAAATTTTTATTGGATAATCTGTAAGCTTGAATTTCAACCTTGATATTTTTTTTAAGAACATCCATGCTTATTGTATTATCATATTACGTTTAGCAATACTTATATTTTGCTTATTCTTTTTTTTTTTATGTACAGTCTTCAAATGGAGGTTGCAAAGGTTAGCATGCTTAACGATCTTAATACATTCTCAAACAACTATTCGATTAGAGTGAAGATTGTTAGCATTTCGAAGAAGATGATGAATGATAACAAAAATGAAATATATCGTCTTGATATGATCTTCATGGATGAGATGGTACCGTATATAGTTGTGTTATAATTTTTTTGGACATATGAATATCCAAATGAATATAACACCATTTTTATTTAATCGGATGTTTCATATTCTTAGGGAACTATGATACAAGCCAGCTGTTTGCATAAGATGCTAGGAAAATTCAAACACTTTCTTCAGTTGGATGAATGTCTTCTTATCACCAAACCTTCTCTTGCTACTAATAAGTCCTCTGCTAAGTATACCAAGAGAAACGACAAAATATCACTTTATTTCTATACTTCTGTTGAGAAATGCTTTGACTGGTCTGGACCGAAATACCGTTTTAATTTCGTTAACCTCAAGGATGTTGTTAAAAATAAATTTGAAGTTAATACAGTTATTGGTATGTAAATCACTACATGATATATGTCTATTGTTTTGTCTTATTGTTTTTTTTTTATTCTTATCACTTCTTAATGCTGTTTTCTTTTCACAATATATTTTTGTTTATAGATTGGACTGGTTATGTGGATGTATGTTTCAATCTAGAGGATACGTCAAAGAAGGATGGGAGCAAGGGCAAGAGACTTAATCTTAGACTTGAAGACCTTGAGTGCGTTCTTTTTATTAAGTTGTTGCATTTTGACGTTTAAACCATTATAAGGTTGCTTGATGTTATTATGTTTTATGTTAATATTTTAGAGGCCAAAAGTGTCCGGTTACTTTGTGGGATGGTTTTGCTATTGTCATGTTTGCTTACATGAATGATAAGAAACGAGAGAAATATGTTGTTATCCTTTGTCATTTTGGTATGGTCAACCTTTACAAAGGTACAATTTTAACTTAATTAGTTTAATTTTTTTATTGTTATAGATTTATCTTTAGATTTACTTATATGTTTTAAATTTGACACTATTTATATTGATCTACATTTGGTTTTAATTTTAAATTCAGGCAAGCGTGGCGTTGCAAACGGCTTTGAGCTAAGCAGACTTTTTATTGACACTGACATTGAAGAGATATCCTCTTTTAGAAAGAGGTATAGTTAGTATGCATATAAACATTGAACAGTATTATTTTGTACCTACATTTATTTTTTACGTTTTAATTTCATCACATGAATCTGTTTAGATATGTAGAGAAAATTTCTGCTACATCTTCATCAAATGATCATGTTGGTTCAAACGTCATCTCAAGTGTTGAAGATGAGTTTCTTAATAACCCTGATTTCATGCTTATTGGTTTCCTGGGAACCATATCAACGGTGTGTATTTTCTTATAAGTACTCTACATGCTGAGTTTTTTAAAAGTCTTTTCTAAGTGTTGTTATTTTTGTTTGATGTTGATAGACAAAGAAGGTTTTGGTTGTTGGCACAATCACAGCTATATGCACTGATAAACTTTGGTATTACAATGGTTGTAACCACTGTAAGTCAGGTGTGGAGGAAAGATTTGTAACGAAAGAAAATCCGGATGGTTTACCTGGTGTTGATCATGAAAAATCGTTGGTGTGTACAAATGATAAATGTGAAGGAGTGGACATCTATTCTATTCCGCGGTTTGAGATTACAGTTTTATTTCCTTATACCAAATACTAATATGAACGACACTTTTGTTTTTAGTAATACTAATGTTTTCATTTGTTTTTAACTTTGATAGGTTCAAGATACCTATCAGGGTGCAAGACTCTTCCGGTACTGTGTCTTTGACACTGTTTGATTTTGAAGCTTACAAGATTCTTAAGAAAACTGCCAAAGAATTAGTTTCAATTCAAGATCAGGTAACAAATACATGCATTCAGTTATTTGGCCATGTACTATATATAATTTAAAATTAATTTTTATAAAATTGTATGTTTAAATTATGGAATCATTCTGCTCATTGTAATTATATTAATTTTTATAAAATTATAGGTTGTTAATTATGGAGAGATACCGAACCCATATCCTGAGATCTTTGACAAATTGATTGGAAAGAGGTATGCTTTCATCATAAGTGTTAAAGACTATAACATTGAGCATCAGGTTGAAAACTATGGTATTTCAATGGCCACTAACGATGATGAGATCCTTGCCGCGCTCTGCGCCAAATTCAATCTTAACCAGGTCTAAATCTTCATTATGTCATTCTTTTAATTTCATATACATATCCTTTTAAAATATATTTATACCATTGTGTGTATTTTATGTTATTATGTATTATGTACTTAAAGCATGAGCAGTCCGAATCGTTGGATGTTCCAGAATCCTGCAGTTTGTCTACTCCTGTTGACTAGGGGTGTTCAGAATTCGTTTCGATTCGAAAAATTCGAAATTCGATTCGAATTCGATTCGATTATCAAGAATTCGTTTCGAGTCGCAAGAATTCGAATTCGAATTCGATTCGATTCGAGTCAAGTTAATCGAATACGAATTTACAATTTTAAATTCGATTCGATTCGAAATTCGAATAAGAATTATACATGTATTTTTATTTTTATATATATAATATATATAATTTAAAATTTAGAGTTAACTGCCATTTTCGTCCCTGTGGTTTTGTCACTTTGGCAATTTCAGTCCACTTTTCAAAAATGCGCCATTTTCGTCCCCCACGTTCTGGAAAGGTGTCATTTCAGTCCAAAAATCATAACCCAGTTAAGTCAGTTTGTAAATAAGGACTGATTGTGTAAATTTGTAACATAAAGGACTGATTGTGTAAATTTGAAAAATGGACTGAAATGGCAGTTAACACCACCACCACTAGCCCTGCCACCACCACCACTCCACTGCCACCACCGCCACCACAGCCACTGCCACCACCACCGCCACCACAGCCACCACCGCCCAGAACCATCTGTGCAAATTTAAACAAAGATTTTGAATAACATTATCATCGAAAGCATTTTAGAAATATATTATAAAAATAAGAGTTAACTGTCATTTTCGTCCCTGTGGTTTGGTCACTTTGGCCATTTCAGTCCATTTCTAAAAAATGCGCCATTTTCGTCCCCCACGTTCTGGAAAGGCCAAAGTGGCAGGGCTAGTGGTGGTTGTGGTGGCGGTGGTGGTGGCAGCGGAGTGGTGGTGGTGGCAGGGCTAGTGGTGGTGGTGGTGGTGTTAACTGCCATTCCAGTCCATTTTTCAAATTTACACAATTAGTCCTTTATGTTACAAATTTACACAATCAGTCCTTATTTACAAACTGACTTAACTGGGTTATGATTTTGGACTGAAATGGCACCTTTCCAGAACGTGGGGGACGAAAATGGCGCATTTTTTAAAAATGGACTGAAATGGCCAAAGTGACCAAACCACAGGGTCGAAAATGGCAGTTAACTCTCTAAAATTTAATACATATATAAATTAATTGGGCTATATAAAATTACCCATTTAAGTTATTACTAAGCCCATTACATATGATATGGGCATATGGCCCATGACATGATGAACCATCAAACAAATACCATATCTATTATTCGAATACGAAGCGAATACGAATTGAAGCGAATTTATTCGAATTCGAATCGAATTCGAATTCGATTCGAATTCGAATTTTTATTCGAATACGAAGCGAATACGAATTGAAGTTTTTATTCGAATTCGAATTCGAATCGAATAGTATGTGTCTTATTCGAATTCGAATTCAAGAGAAAAAAAAATTATTCGATTAATTCGATTCGAATAATTCGAAAATTCGATATTCGATTCGATGAACACCCCTACTGTTGACCTTATGAAGGTTATATGAGAATTTCCTTATTTGTAGTAAATTTTTTTAAACGTTAGTACTTATTGTCTTTTTATATCAGGATGAGTTGTCATACTGCGGTGAGAATGTTACACCTGCATCCCAAGCACTCGTAGGCACTAAGAATCCGTCTTCTGATGAAACAAAACGTAATATTCGTGAAGTGTTCGATGTGGATGATGCATTAGGTTGCTCCTCGACAAAGCGCCGCATCAGTGATGAACTCTCTCAGGATGAAGATGCTGGTGTTTCGACGCTTTTGATTCCAAAGATTGAGAAATAGTGTCTTCTGTATTTTCAAATACATTTATGTGTTGATTTCATATGCTGTTGCCATGTTGAACTTATGGTTTTCGTTTTATTGCTTTTGGGTGTTTGGTGGGTTATGTTTTGGACTGATTATGTGGTTTTGAATTCCTAAAAACTTATCTGATTATGTGGTTTTGAATTCCTAAAAACTTATCTGCTTATTAAATATTGAGATGTTCAATAGTTAATATTTATGTTTAAAACTTATGTGTATGAATAGTAGCAACAATTTATAATATATATTGTATATACCCAACTAACAACTTTTTTATCTACAAACATTTCTTATCTTTAAGCAATTTTAATGTTATTATTTTATCTCATAATTTATATAGGATTAACTGTGGATGTGGTTGTTCTTTATTGGTTTTTACCGTTATCCCTGCCCACTAAGATTTAGTAAGTATCCGTCATATGTTACAGTTTAAAAAAAATATATTTAATTTGTGCAATCTCATTCAATAGGTTTTTTATATACTTCAAATTTTCTCTAAGTCATTCAAAGAATGTTGTTTAGAAAAATCGTAACCAAGTATGAAGCGTAAATTCAAACCCATTTTATTTGGTTTTTTGTTTGCTTTATTGATCCATGTTTTATTTTATTTTTTTTCTTTGGTTTATTTGGATAACTGAAGAAAATACCGTTTAACTTAATTAGTTATTAAATAAAGATAGTAATATTTTATTTTAAAAATTATATACAAATAAACCATAAACCTAACCGATGAACATCCGATTTACATTCCACAAAGATTACAAAATTTGTTGTTAAGTTTTTTATCGATGTAATACATTATTTGGAATAATTAATTCAATAATATGAAACAATTTTATTTTACTTTTCATGAAATGAATTTTAATTACAAAATGATAAAATGCAATATTATAATTTATTGAGGTTATGTTTAATCCTTAGGTATTATATATTGTAATTCAAAATTTAAAAACCACTGTTTTCTTCTATTGTTTTAATGTTCCTGATCTTAACACTCTTTCTTCTTTTGAATGCTTCTCCTTCTTTCAGAATTAACAATGTCAAAGAATTCACGTTCATTTTCTACAACAGCTAATTCATCTCAACGAAATTTACATAGTAAGTGAAATTATAACTTCTTAACTCATCATTTCCGAAATCAAAATCAGCTTTTAGATTCAAATCATAATTCTACTTGGTTTTTTTGTAGGTCCTCTTATGAGAACTCCTGTTTCAGATATCTCTAACAGATCTCCTCTTTCAGATATCACAAATGGTAATAGCTCTTGAATTTGATTATAAGTATTCTTTTTTCCGTTTTATGTTTCTAAGTGGGCTGATTCTTGTGTTTTGAACATATTATATTTTCTATGTTTTTTAGTTATTTCACCGAATGAAAGGCGTAAGCTTCGAAAATTAATACTTGATAATAAGAAATTAAAGAATGCGTGGTCATCATCAACTGCTAATTCATCTCAACGAAATTTACGTAGTAAGTGTAATTATAATTTCTTAACTCAGAAGAACCCAAATCAAAATCAGGTTTCAGATTGAAATCATAATTCTACTTGCTTTTTTTGTAGGTCCTCTTATGAGAACTCCTGTTTCAGATATCTCTAACAGATCTCCACTTTCAGATATCACAAATAGTAATACCTCTTGAATTTGATTATAAGTATACTTTTTTCCGTTTTATGTTTCTAAGGTGACTGATTGTTGTGTTTCGTACATATTATACTTTCTCTGTTATTTAGTTACTCCACCTAATGAAAGGCGTAAGCTTCGAAAATTAATACTTGATAATAAGAAATTGTTAAATGCATCGTCATCATCAACGAATGTCTGTAGCATCTTTTCTGAGAATGCAAATATGGTTGAATGTTCTGATTCTACGGATCAACATATGTACTCCATTGCGTGTCGAGCAGTTAGAAATGCTACTGGTTCTTTAATTTCAACTACACCAGGTTTGTATTTTGTTTCTTTATTATTTGTTTTGATAAACACATTACTAAACCACATACCGGTCTTAACATCAATGTTTTAATATTGGATGTTCATATAATGGGATTAACATAGGTACACCAGCAGATAGCAAACGTCGATATTCCATTACTTCTAGCATTATTAGCAGCAACAATCAGCCGATATTGGGTAGTAACTCTACGCTTACACGGCTGTCTTCTGGTAAACGTAACCTTGAGCGCAAGAAGCGTGATAATACTCCTGTACGTATGCTCTCTTTGGATTCCGATCAAGAAAATGTGTTCTTGTGCACTGATGAAGATCCTTATAAAGGGATATCTAAAGGTTTTAATCTATTTTATTCTTTTAGGACATTTGTTGTCTTCTACCTGTAATATAACTCTCAATCACTTGTTAACAGATTATTTGGACCATGGTGACCAAGTGCTTACATGTCAGCTTTGTAGTGCAAAGTTATGGGCATCGGAAGGTGGAAAAGGTCGTTTAACTGTAAATAAGCTATGTTATGGTATGTGTTGTGGGTATGGTAACGTTCAGCTACCGCCTTTAAAGGATGCACATCCGTCTTATCAAAATTTGTTTTCTTCCTCAAATCCAAAAAGCAACTTCTTCCTAAAGAACATAAGGCGATACAACTCTATGTTCTCTTTTACATCTATGGGTGGAAAGCTTGATTCTAATATCAACAAGGGCAATGCTCCATTTATATATCGTATCAGTGGCCAAAACTATCATTGCATGGGGAGTCTCAAACCTCCAGCTGGAAATGAAGCTAAGTTTTGTCAGCTATACATACATGATACTGAAAATGAAATAACAAACAGACAGGCATTATTCAGGTACGAGTGATTTCTAAGTTCCATTTTTATTCTATTAAAGAACATCTAGAAATTTAACTATTTGTAGTTCAATATTAGTTGTTAAGTACCATCACTTAATCCTTAATCACTAATTCTCTATCCAGAGATTGCTACAACAGCAGTTGTTAACCATCAGTGTTTTAATCACCAGCAGTGCTTAAAAGTTTTTTTCATCAGCTGTTTGACTTAACAGTAGTTTGCGTTATTAATTCTAAATTCATCAGCTGTTGTAGGTAAACTGAAGTTTCCTACAATAAGCTCTGCCCAGTTAAGTTTCATACAATGACATTGATTATAACAATTTAATAAGGCAAGACACTGTTCGATATAATTACCTTTGTACACAAAGTCAAACTAACCCCGTCCAATGTTCAAGACCAAACCACTCATGCCTACCAAACCACTGTTTAACACCAAACCACTGAAATGTTACTTTTCTCAACATATTCTAAAAGTTTTGAGCTGTATCAACAGTTGTTTACAACCGTTCTTCCTTAAAAGTTAATTATTAATCACTGATTCTCTATCCACTGCTTATTACAATAGCAGTTGTTAATCTTATGTAGTTCACTATCAGTTGTTAAGTATCATCAGTGTTTTAATTACTATCAGTGCTTACAAGTTTTACATCAGCTGTTTGACTTAGTACTAATCTGTTTTTCTTTAACACTTAATTACTAATAACTGATTCTCTATCCACTGCTTATTAAAATAGTTATGTTATGTTAACGTTTTGTTGTTTTTTTTTCTTTTAACAGCAAAAGAACCAAACCTTCATCGCCTGCTGATAAAGAACTTGATGTTGAAATGATAAAGTATTTGAGGGCTTTATTAGATTCACAAAATATGTTGGTTAAGACATATAGGATGGTCAGAAACCATTTTCACCAATCTCCAGATGCCAACCTTAGTCCGCGACTAATTTATAGAAGAGAAAAAGACGGCAGGACATATAACTTACCCACCACATCTGAAGTTGCTGCTTTGGTTGTCGGAGACATAGATAAAGCTATAGACCATCGTGATATTGTTGTCCAGACGCAGTCGGGAATGCTGCAGCGTATTAGTGAATTACACCCATCGTATCTTGCTCTGCAATATCCGTTACTTTTTCCATATGGTGATGATGGTTATAGAGTTGATATTCCTCATAGAGATTTTATGTCCACACAAAAGAAAATAAAACCAAAGTGCACAATGAGAGAATTTTTTTCATATAGGATCCAAGATAGAACTTATGGCTTTTCCTTAATTTTAAATGGGCGAAGGTTGTTACAACAGTTTTTGGTTGATGCGTACACAATGATTGAGAGCGAACGATTAAAGTACATTCGTAGGCAACAAGCGAACCTTCGCTCTGAAACATTTGAGAATCTTCAAAAGTATAAATCGAAAGGTAAGGAAGTTTTAACAGATACTGGAAAGCCTGTTATACTTCCTTCTTCATTTACTGGTGGTGCAAGATTCATGCAACAAAATTACCTCGATGCAATGGCCTTATGTAAGTGGTATGGGTACCCTGATTTCTTCATAACTATAACATGTAATCCTAAGTGGCCTGAAGTAAAAAGATTTCTAAAAGATTCAACCATCAAAGCCGAAGACAGGCCTGACATATTGTGTCGATTGTTTAAGAGGAAGCTTGATTCGTTAATCAAAGATTTTAAGGATTCCAAGTATTTTGGTGAGATTAACGCTGGTGAGTTATTTTTTTTTCACATCTTATCCTCTGATGTATATTTTTTAATCAAGGTTATTAACTAATAAATTTTGTTTATTTTTCCTTTTTATTTAGTTGTTTATACAGTAGAATTTCAAAAGCGTGGTCTTCCTCATGCACATATATGCTTATTCATGAAGGTCGATCACAAACTTCCAACCATAGATCACATAGATCCATTTATTTCTGCTGAGATTCCCGATAAAAAAGAAGATCCTGAACTTTATTCTCTGGTGACTGATTATATGATTCATGGTCCGTGTGGGAATGCTAATTTGAATTGTCCTTGCATGGTTGATAAAAGATGTTCAAAAAACTTTTCGAAGAAATTCACACCACATACAAGTATTGATTCAAATGGTTTTCCTGTATACAGAAGAAGAGATTCAGGTCATACAGTTATAAAATCTGGTGTTAGATTAGACAACAGAAATGTTGTTCCTTATAACAAAAGGCTTTTGAAAAGATACCAAGCACACATTAATGTTGAATGGTGTAATCAAGCCGGTTCAGTGAAATATTTGTTCAAGTACATCAACAAAGGTCCTGATATGGCTACTGCGGTAGTTTCTGGTGATACAAGTTCAACCATCAAAGAAAAGCCAAAAGATGAGATCAAGGAGTATTATGATTGTAGATATATTTCAGCTTGTGAGGCATCCTGGAGAATATTCTCTAATGAGGTTCATTATAGGTATCCTGCTGTTATGAGGCTTCCCTTTCATTTGCCTGGCCAACAGAATGTTGTGTATGGTGCTGATGACGATATTGATAATGTTTTAAGCAAGCCTTCTGTTGCTTCTTCAATATTTATGCAATGGATGAAGTTGAACGAGTCAAATAAAGATGCTAGAAAGCTGACTTATGTTGAGTTTCCTTCCAAATTTGTTTGGATACTTAAAGATAGATGTTGGAAGGTACGTAAGTTGTACCAGTGTGTTGGCCGGATTCATTCTGTATCTCCTGCTTTGGGCGAACCTTATTTTTTGAGGATACTACTGAATAAAGTTAAAGGACCTAGATCATTTGAGGAGATACGTACAGTTAACGGTCAATTATTCCCGACTTTTAGAGATGCTTGCTATGCGATGGGACTTTTAGATGATGACAATGAATACGTTGAGGCCATTAAAGAAGCAAGTTTTGAAGGACATGTTGGGTATCTTCGAGCGTTATTTGCTACCCTGCTTTTGACAAATACTCTATCTAGGCCAGAATTTGTTTGGGAGAATACTTGGAAATACTTAGCTGATGATATTGTTTATAGACGTCAAAAAGAAACTAATATTTCAGGTTCTGATCTATTTTCTTTTATTTTACATACTACATTTTGATTTTTTATTTAATAATGTTAATTTTTTTATTTGCTAGGTTTAGTGCTTCCTGAACATCAGATTAAGAACCTTACTTTGTTGAAAATTGAAAACTATTTAATTTCCAATGGTTCATCATTACGAAGGTTTGCCACTATGCCGTACCCTGATGACGATTCCTTACGTGATGCTTCTAATCGTCTGATCAATGAAGAGCTGTCACATGACCTAGATGAAGAACAAGCTGAGTTTAACAGGTTGCATCAATCTCTTACAGATGAACAACGAGCGGTTTTTGATGAAATAATGGAAGCAGTTGTAGGGCGTAAAGGAGGCCTTTTTTTTTGTCTATGGTTATGGTGGAACTGGAAAAACCTTTTTATGGAAGACTTTGGCTTCAGCTGTTCGATGCAGAAATGGAATAGTTTTAAATGTGGCCTCAAGTGGTATTGCTTCGTTATTACTTTCCCGTGGAAGGACAGCTCATTCTCGGTTCCATATTCCCATTAATCTAACAGAAGATTCAATGTGCAATATTAAGCCAAATAGTGATATTGCGAGATTATTAAAGGAAACCCAATTAATCATATGGGACGAAGCACCGATGGTACACAAACATGCCTTTGAAGCTTTAGATAGGACCATGACCGACGTATTTTCGGAAGGTAGGAGTATTCGTTCGGATATTCCTTTTGGTGGTAAAGTTATTGTATTTGGTGGTGACTTTAGACAAATACTACCTGTTATTCCTAATGGTACTAGACAAGAAATTGTTAGTGCGTCTTTAAGCTCTTCATACATATGGCCAAAATGCAGACTCTTACGGCTGACTAAAAACATGCGTCTAACTATTGGAGCTGAAAGTTCGAATACGAAGTCTATCAGAGAATTTGCAAAATGGCTTATTGATATTGGTGAAGGAAACGTTGGAGATGATAATGATGGTGACGCCATTATAGAGATACCAGATGATTTACTGATCACTGATATTTGTGACCCAATACAAAGTTTAATTGACTTTGTATATCCTTCAATTATTCAACAATTTAGGATTGCTGGATTTTTTTCTGAGCGAGCAATTCTAGCACCCAAAAATGAGGTAGTTCATGAAATTAATGATCGATTGCTTTCGTTATTTCCTGGTGATGCGAAAGAGTACCTGAGTTCTGATAGTATATGTCAAACCGAACAAATTCTTGATTCTTTTCAAGAAAGCTTATACTCAACAGAAAATTTGAATGCTCTTAAGATTTCTGGCTTGCCTAATCACAGATTAGTTCTTAAAGTTGGTGTTCCTGTGATGCTTCTTCGAAACATTGATCAACAGAAAGGGTTATGTAATGGTACAAGGCTTCAAATTACTTTTCTTGGTAAACGAGTTATAGAAGCTGAGGTTATATCTGGTGGGAACATTGGCACAAGAGTTTATATTCCAAGGATTAATATGATCCCGTCTGACAAAAAAATACCTTTTCAATTTCAACGAAGACAATTTCCGTTATCAGTTTGTTTTGCTATGACAATTAACAAGAGTCAAGGACAATCGTTATCAAAGGTTGGTCTTTATTTGAAAGATCCTGTCTTCACTCATGGTCAGTTGTATGTTGCATTATCAAGGGTCAAGACCAGAGAAGGCGTTAAAATACTAATATTCGATGTTGATGGAAAACCAACATAAGACTTCTAATGTTGTTTACAAAGAAGTTTTTACTAGCTTGTAATCATTGTGAAGAATGTTAAAACGCTGTTTGATCAAAGTCAAACTACTTAAGTTAAAAGCTAATTATAATAGATAAAACACTATTTGAGCAATGTTAAAACGTTGTTTAACTAAAGTCTGTTTGACCAAAGTCAAACTACTTTTGTTAAAACCTACTTGATAAAACACTGTTTGACCAAAGCCTGTTTGACCAAAGTCAAACTACTTATGTTAAAAGGTACATATAATAGATAAAACTAAATTTTCCCTCGGCATTGCTTCTTGAGGTCATGAAACTTACTTATGTTAAAACCTAATTACTATTAATACATGATTCAAAGCATTCAAATTTTATGTTATGTTAATGGTTTTGCTATATGAAAAATTATTTTTCTTTGTTAATTTGAATACCAAATCAATTCAACTAATCATGTACTTTACTCTTGTATGTCAATGTAAATGTAAATAACAAATTTAAAAAGGGGTGTATGTGTAAATATTTTTCATCAGTTGAAAATATGGGAAGAGAAAAACACAACCGTCACTATTTCTTCATCATCATTACACATCAAACATATATCATCTCTTCTTTCAAAAATCTCTTCTCCCCAGTCATTTTCTAGGGTTTCAATTTTATTTTCCTCCGTCTTCTACACTTCAATCACCTGAGGTTTGATTATTTTTTCTTCATCAACTGGTATGTACATTCCTATTGTAATGAACTTTATATTGTTTAATCTATGTTAATTTAAATCCTATCTTGCTACTAATACGATTTTAAATGTTTATTGCTATACATTCAAGATTCAAGAAGGGTTTACTTATGTGTTTGAATCATTTGTTGAGAACATGTTAAAATAATTATTATTTGCAGAATAATTTTAACTCATACTCTGTTTCTATGATTAATTTCACTATATACTCTGTTAATACAAAAAGTTAATGTTCATTTTCGAAGCCAGCTTTTTAATTACAGTCTTTTAACATCTTTACTGATTCAGGTTTTATGATGTATACTACATTTGTTAAGTTTCTTCGTAACCCAGAATCTTTGAAACTGGTATGACATGTTTTTACATACATAATTTATTTGTATTGAGATATATATTTAACAGTTCTTTTATGGTTTATATTTTCTTACACTATTTAAAAATTATATACAGGATGTACCTATATTCTTTGCTAATCAAAAGTGGGGAGATTGTTGGCAAAAAAGTAGGTTGCAAGTATATCATGAGTCTGGTAAAAAATGGGTTGTTAGGGTCAGAACAGAAAATTCAACGCCGATAATAACTGACGGTTGGGACATTGTTGTTAAAGATCTCAATTTGCCGAGGGATACTTTGTTGGTTTTCAAACCGTTAGGTGATTTTGGACTTGAACTTTCATGTTATGTTAATGGCATGTGTGGGGAATCTTATTTCACCTTTAATCGTTATGCAAGATTTGGTTTTACGGTATGAGTATTGATCTTAACTTCAATTCTTTTGCATCTTTAACGTGTTAACACTTATTCTCATAAGATACATACTTCACGTTTAGTATTCATTATTTTTAATTTTAAGCAGGTAATTGAAGACTGCTTCATTGAACAATTTTACGTAAACAGTCCACCGAGTGGGAAATTTCAAATATGTTACAAAGGTTCCTACTGGAATGTTGAGGTGTCTAAAGTTGATACCCGCTTTGTATTTTCTAGAGGATGGCCGGAAATGTGCAACGATGTTGGGATACTTGAGGATGATTTGCTTGTGTTTAGCAGGATTGATGATTTTGTTTTTGAAATAGTAGTTTATAGAGATGAGATTGAGATTTGCTTTTTGAAGAAACCTGAATCTGATGATGATAGTGTAGTTGAGATATTGAAGGCTGATTATGTTAAAAATGCATTCAAGGTACTTAAGTATTTAGCATTAGCAATAAAAATTTTAATTTTTTAGCTTTATATTAATTATTTTATTAATGTTAACCAGGACATCTATGAGGATGAAAAAGTTGTTTCTGTAGGTGAAGGTACAACCGTTACTCAGGTACTTGCTAAATTATTAAAATTATTTATTTTTAATTTAACACATATAAGAATTTAATGTTTTTACAACTATTAGTAATGCTGTTTACTGATGTTATATTTATTCAATAATGTATTATTTACAAGAACTTACCAACCAATGCCGAATGCACGTCCAAGAGACGCATGTCTTCACGATTGAACCAAACCCAAGATGTAAGTTTACCATCTTAAAGATTGTTATATTACTATTGTTATTAAATTTACTCTATGACAACAGGTTAAGAAGAAAGCTAAAGTTACTTCTGAGAGAAAGGAGGCCGTCAAGAATAGGACTAAGGGAAATGCTGCCTTACCTGTCGACACAAGTGATCATACTGGATGTTCTTCGTCTGTTCATAAAGTTAAGGTATCTATACTTGCCAGTTAATTAGTATATGTTATATAAACTGTTTTTTTTTGTGTATATATTGATCATTCCTTTAATTCACATGTATATGTTTACTTTTTCATCAAGGGGAAGAGAGCTGCCAACGTTCAAAAACAGCTTAACCGTAGAAATAAGATTGCAAAGACTGCAAAAAAACATTCTGGACACCCTCTTGACCCTGAGTTCTTTCATTTTGATCGCAAAGGAGACTATAGGCTGGTATACCATTTTTTATAATAAACTAATGATTTACGTTTATTTGTCTGACTATTATTTTTTTCCACATAATACATGTAGCGTCTTCCTGCTGAAGTTGCGAGACGAGCAGGTCTTTTTCTTGATCTTCATCCTTTGAAAGTTCAAAACATGGTTGGAGTTGTGCAGGTTTATGATGTTAAGTTGGAGTTAAATGAATTGAAGCCACGTTATGCGTTGGAAGGTTGGCGAAAGTTTATGACTGACAATAACTTAAGGTTTGGTGATATGTTGCATTTCACATACGTTTCTTCGCAACAGAAGATAGTATTAAATCAAGTTACATCAGTTTAACAAACACATTTTAAGTCTGTTCTGATATCAGATACTAATTATGAATTTTTTGATGGTGATGTTGTAGGTTTTTTTTCTTAAATTATTAAGTTGATGTTTTTGTTGCTATGCATGGCTAAGATGATAAAACACTGTTATTAGCACTTTATGTTTTATATTTGACCAATTAGATTTTGTGTTAAATTATAGTTCTTTAAGTCATTGTTCCATTTTCTTGAATTCTATCTAATTTTTTAAAGAACTTCAATAACAAATAGTGGTTTGAACATCTGTTTGCCTTTTGGTCAATAGTTAATGGAAACCTATGTTAGGTTCAACAATGTTTTGAAGAGGAAAACTGTGTTAGAAAACAGTAGATCTTAACAAGTTAAACATCTGTTAAGGCTTAAACAGATGTTTGCCCTTTAACAGATGTTTGGCCTTTTATATCAAATGTCTAGACTTAAACAGTTGTTTGACCTTAAACACATGTTTGAACCTTAAACAGATGTTTTGCCTTAAACATATGTTCTTCTTCTATATCAGATATTTGGACTTAAACAGATGTTTAACCTTAAACAGATGTTTCGCCATAAACAGATGTTTGGTCTTAAACCAAACATTTGTTTAAGCTCAACATCTGTTTGACTATTTGTCAATATCTTATTGACTTTTGGTTAACATCTGTTTCAAATTTGGTCAACATCTTATTTTGTAAAAGAGGTACAAAAACAAAGATTTTTTCAAAATCTCAAATCCCCCTATCATGTAAGTGCATTGATGTAAAAGTGGAAATGATGTTATTCTTATGGTCCTGTTGTGCTTTTGTTTGTCCTCTAATATGAGTTCATGATATAATGTGGTGATTTCAAGACATTTTTGTTGAATTGATGAGATGGTTGATGTAATGCGGTCGTATTAATAACAAATAGTAATTAATTAATCTAAATAACTTTCCCGAGCCCGGGAAGCAATCCCGGGTAAAAACCTAGTTAAGTACATATATACATATCATACCAATAGCAAAGCAGTAGAGTCTGAGGATGGTAAGATGTATACAGCCTTACCTCTATCTTGTAGAAATAGAGAGGTTGCTTCCGGTGAGACCCCCAACTCGATAGTAGTTTTGCATCAAGCCTTAGACATAAGGGACATAGCACTCAGCAATTGAGACAAACGCCGATTAGTGCATGTACCCCATTGTCTTTCGGCTATCAACGCCACCACATGATGCATGATTAACCGTCCGCCGTTTTTAGCGTCATTTTCACGAAATTAGTAAAATAACGTTAAAATTAGTGCACTTTCACTTTTGTCCCCGAGCGTCCACACATATATACATTAAGTGAATCAGGATAATAGAAAAAATTGTAATGCTTATAACGATATTTTATAATTAAGTAAATCAAGATAATAGAAAAAATTGTAATATTTGGTATGAGATAATGCTTATAATTTTTTACTTGAAATTGGTTACGTATTGAATGTCTATTTTTACGTGTGAGACATGTTTACTTAACCATAGTAAACAAACCAACATATATACATGTGTGAGACATGTATGAATGTTGGCCATTAGATCTACCATCTATGGTTATATATACTTTTGTTTATTTTTAGTAATCACGTTGTTATATGTACTAAAGATGTTTAACGTCTGATTTAAGAAATGGAATCCTTTATCAACTATTCAATATGGTTTTTGAGAGCAGATTTTTGTTGTTGTTATTTACACCTTCAAACTCACTCTGTAGTAGGGGTGAGCAAGAAAACCGAAATAACCGAACCGTAACCGAATAACCGAAATAACCGAACCGAAACAAAAACCGACGGTTCGGTTTTCGGATTTTTAATAACCGAAAATTTCGGTTCGGTTTCGGATAAACTTTTTCAATAACCGAAAAAAACCGAACCGAACGGATAAGTTACAATCCATATATTTTATGTTTAAGTTTAAATTGTTTAAGTGTTTAACCCAATGCTAGTAGAAAATGTTAATTTTATTTTTGAATGTTAAGTGTTTATAATAAAAACATTATAATTGAAATGATTTATTATTACCTATAAGATATAACAAAATTTAATATAAAAATTAAATTTAATAAAAACTTTGAAGAAACATAAAAATATATTAGAAGGTTAGGTTTATGTAAACAATATTAATTAAAGAGGTTAACTATAATAACTTAAATATAAACATATAAAAAGATTGTTATAATATAAATTATACTTTTTGTTTTTTGAATCTTACATAATTTTGTTCCAAAAACCGAAATAACCGAAAAACCGAACCGAACCGACGTAAAAACCGAAAAACCGAAACCGAAAAAAACCGAAACCGAACGGTTTTTAAAACCCAAAAACCGATATTTCGGTTTTGATTTTACCCAAAAACCGAACCGAACCGAACCGTGCACACCCCTACTCTGTAGTTTTATCTTAAAACCGGACTAAAAGGTTTGGTTAGCGAATTGGTTTTTAAACTTACCGGTATCAAACTACCGTTTGCTTAATCGTAGCAAATAAACCAACATATGTTGCACAATCCTAAAAGTTTTCTCCTTACTCCTGTAAAATATTTTTTTTCTTTACTTAACGTTGTTTTTTCTTCTTCTAAAAATATGTCAAATGATATGTTACATGTATCTACCGGGTCAAACCAACGCATGTCATAAGTTAATTGTTTCTAATGTCTTGTAATCCCAAACTATGAAAGCACTTCGAAACCAAATGTATTAATGGTTTGTTTTAGGTTTGCTTAGATAACAAACACTTACGTAACAAACATCCGTTGATGGTCTAGTGTCGTCAGGTATATAAACCCATTAGAGAGGTGAGCGTTCGATTCAAATCTCATAAAGTAAGCAATAAATAAATTTTATTTTAAAAACATAACTTAAAAAAGTTTTGTGTTACTCACTAAAAGAAAAAAAAAAAGAAAGAGACCATCCCAAACTCCATAAACAACCATCTCTAAAACCGAACATTTAGGTATATGGGTCAAACTCCATAAACAACCATCCCAATTAGTATGGACGGCGATCTCTTTATGGGTCAAAATACATCTCCCGAGATATTTGCTCAGCTTGGTCGAATTATTGGAACATATTGAGTCTTACTGTTCGTTGAAAGAGAAAAAGAAGGCATTATATCTAGTAGCTGCAGCAACTTGTTGGACCCTATGGCGGATTCGAAACAACCTAATCTTTAATCAGAAAACAACACACGTATCAAGGGCGGCCGGAGATGTCAAGGCACTCTCTTTTTTATGGATGAGAGCAAGGGCTGGAAAAAATGGAGCTGAATTGGAAAGAATGGGGCAAATTCAATTGTTTCGTGTAGTAGTTTTTGTTTAGTTTACTTCACTGTTCTTGTTCCTTATTCTTCTTTTTTCCTAACTGTATTGTACTATGGCGTATAGCAACTTGCTAAGGCTTTTGTCTTGAATGAATTGCACTTTTTTTTTTTTTTTTTAATTTCAAAGTTGTTAATTTTATATTCAAAGTTCTTTTTTTTTTTAATTTCAAAGTTTGGTTTGTAAGTTTCCTACCGTGAACTGAACCCCGAAACTATTTTTTTTTCAAATCATAATAAAGGGTAAACCGAACTTTCCATTAAAGCATGTTATTATTTGTCAAACCGAATGCATGTGATTATTTTTTAAATCGAACCATTATAGTATGTTAGACCATCAAAGCAACTTAATGTGGTATAGGATTGTTTCCTAAAATAAACTGTTTGCTTGTTTTCATTTTTTAGTGATAGTCTATAGTTTACAACAACAAACCTTCTAAGACTTTTAGGAAATATACATCGCTCAGAATAGGAGAGATAATGTGCTCGTAAGGAAGATCCGACCTCAAATATCACCAACACATTTTGGAATTATTGGTCGTGGTTAAGATGGGAACTTCGCAAAAGTGTTCTTAGATGAGAGTAACTCCAAGATGGGTAACGTACTGAGAAATCCCCACCCAGACAAGCAAAAAACATAGTCATGAGTTCATTGTAGGCAAAAGTGCAAAACCAAGGGTGTAAACGAGGCAAATCGCTCGTGAACTACTCTTGTAAGGCATAACGGATAATATTGCTTGGTTTAAGAGGTCGGATGTTACTAATGGTATATATCATATTCATTCATGTTTAATTCGGTACGAGTGCACATGCATTATCAAAAATGGCGAGTCCTTATAGATGTTTTGGTAACACGTTGGACAAATCCCACATCTCCGAGTCTTGATTTGATCAAATCTCATCAAGAACTATAAATCTACAACTCTACAAGAAAGACATGATTCTAGCGCTTTAAATCTCATATATAATAACTAGGGTTGCTAACAAACCGAATTAACACGAACAAGACATTGTTCGTGTTCGTTTGTTAAGAAATATATGTGTTTACAAACTGTTCTTGAATACTTACTGAACGAAATTTTGTGTTCGTATTCGTTTGTTAAGAAAATGAATTTGTTCGTGTTCATTTGTTAATTTTAGGCTACGAACAAAAACAAATATTAATGAACACAAATGAGCACAAGCTAATGTTTATGAACACAAACAAAAACAAACAAACACAAACAAACGTTCATGAACAAAATATATATAACACACTGACACGTATCAAATATTTAATTTGTCGAAATTTTGAAGTATTTAAATAAAATATAAAAAACAAAAACATTAATGAACTATCGAACAAATACAAACACGTTAATGAATGTTCACGAACATAAATGAACGAACGCGACCACTGTTCATGTTTGTTTATTTAATAAACGAACAAATATAAAAAAAACTTACTGCTGAATAGTTCACGAATTATTCGCTGAACATTTGGTTTGTTTGCAGCCCTATAGAAATAACTATAAAATATAGCATATATTAAATTAAAATGTCAGAAAATCAAACATAATTATTTTACTACCAGAGAAGTTAGGGTGTAGGGAGTGGTTAAACACTTTGAGTGGCAAACCAAAAAACCGACCAATCAGAGCGCGCCATGTCAATCAGTCAAAAGTGTTTAAACTTTGGTGAAAAGTGTTGGCAATGGTTTAGACACTTGGTGAAGTGGTAAACTATTTAAAAAAAAAAATGTGTGATTGGTTGAGATTGGATTGGACCCCACCCCACAATACCCTCTCTCTCACCTCCCGCCCCTCACCGATTCGGCATGCCACCACCGATTTGGCAAACTTTGGTGACTAAACACTTGTTGGCGGTGGTGTTTACCGATCGGTAAAGGGGTTTGCCACCCTTTACCGATCACCACACCGTACACCCTTATGGACTCTTATCAGAAGACTGCAACGGTCCCATCTTTATTAACACTGAAAAAAAAAATGAAAAAAAACAATCAGACCACCCGGTATGGGGCTTGTCCCCGGGCCGTCCCCCGTCGCACACCGCCCCCTGGGCTCCGTCGCGTCGCTCCCGTCTCCTCCAAGACGCCGGTGACGAGCCAATGGTGGGCCCCCTCTCCTCCCTCTGACTTCTCTCTCTCCACTTTAATATATATTGATTTTTTTATTAAAGTTGGTAGTCCCCCTACACCCTTGGATAGTCCCCAAGAGGATGCTCCTCCTCCCGTGGTAATGTGACGTCTACATGGCAAGTAGTCTCTTTGGGACCATCCAAACCAAACATCATCATGGTATCAAAAAGGAAAAAAATGAAAAAACATGTGCAGGTGAAGATGCTAGTCTGGAGGATATATAATTATAGTTTGGAAGAGAATATGGACCCACCGGAGATAGAGTGTCGTATAGAGAATGACGACGGTGGGGCCACCGGCCACCGCACGCCACCCAGTCCTCACCAACCACTTTTTCAACCGACCCACTTCACAAATTCTTTTTTGTTTTCTTTGATAAAAGAGTTAAATGTGATTTTAGTCCCTCTGGTTTGGTCTGTTTTTCTAAGTTTAGTTTAAAGGTTTTATTTTTCGCCCTATAGGTTCAAAAAGGTTTCATCGTTGTCATTTTAGTCCACTGAGTTAACTTCATCTATTTTTTTTGTTAACAAGAAAGGCAATTCGGTCATTTTATATGTAATTCCGTTAACTAGAAGGGCAATTCGGTCTTATAAAATCACCAAATTGCCCTTCTCGTTAACAGAAATAATGAATGAAGTTAACCCAGTGGACTAAAATGACAACGATGAAATCTTTTTGAACCCACAGGGAAAAAAATAAAACTTTTGGACTAAATTAGCAAAATGATCCAAACTACGGGGACTAAAATGACATTTAATTCCGGATAAAAAAACACTCATAGATGACGTCATGCATTCCTTTAATTTTTTGTTTTCTTTTGCTCTATTATTTATATGCTTTTATTTTGTTTTTGTTTTCTTTGATCAATTATTTATGTGCTTTTTAATTTCATTAGGGTCACGCAAAATGAGTGGTGAAATTACAAGTCCAAAATCCATGTCATATTTCCATGTCATGATGAAAACATAGTTGAAACCTTAACATCATCTAACAAATAATTTAACTTTTTTTTTGTTTGCATTCTCAAAAGTCCAAAATCCATGTCATATTGTGTTGTCAATGTTAGTATTTAAAATAAAAATAAAAATGTAAGATTAAATTGAAAACATTCCTTTAAGTGTATGTGTTATGCGATGACGCCCGTGTCATGTGGCATGAGCGACTGACGTTAGTAGCGTTAAACGGCAGCCCTGCATTGGCGTGAAAGAATGGGGTGTGGGGGCATTTAGGTTTGCACGGTTTGTTCGGTTTGATTATTAGCATTAAGCGTAACTGTAAGCGAAGTCATTGGTTAATTCGATTAATTTGTCGGTTTCTAGTTTGGTTCAGTTACTTTCGGTAATAACAAATCAAACAAAGGTTAAAATTTTTGCTTAGAAATACATATAATTGAGGTATAAATAAATGAAATTGAAGTATAAATAAATGAAATGGAGGTATAAGTACATAAAATGAAAGTATAAAACATGAAATGAAAGTGTAAAACAAGAAATGGAGGCATAAAAGCTAGAAATATATGAAAATATAAATGGTTCGGACTGGTTAATTTCAGTTAACCGATGGTAAAAAATAACCGACTTTCGGTTAATTTGGTTTCGGTTAATTTCGGTTCATTTTCCGATTCGATTTTAGTTAAAAGTTCAAGTATTGCACAACCCTAGCATTCACAGCATGATATGTCACAAACTTTCTCTTTTTGCCAATCACAAAACAACAAATTACAAATTTGTTTTTAATCTTTTTGAATTTATTTAATTGAATCATTATTTTAATAGGATGATGGATACTGATATCATTACACACTTAAATGAAAAAAAAAAGTGAGTGAAAACCCTCTTGCGAGGTAGTAGCCAGTTTTTTACCTGATAATAAAAACTAATGAAACCATAACATATAGGCTGCGTAACGGAAGATGCGAGTGTTTAGTTGTTAACAACGAAAAAATAATTTACAGAACTTTATAAACAATTGAAAGAATGAAAAATGTGTCAATCCCTTAACAACTTTAATAGCGTTACTATGTGAAGTATTATTTTCGTCTAGTAAAAGAGCAAAGTCTCATCATGAGGAGTACGCAACGAATATGTACTATGTAGTCTTAAACAACATTATCTGATACACAAGAATTGCTCATTGAGATAATCTTGTTCCATCAAGAGTAAGCGCACATGATTTTTAATCACATATGATAAGTGTAAACTTGCCGGTCATAATGTGAACGTGACCCTATTTTGAGAATCTGTGTTAATTAACTCATGAGAACTTATTCTAACGTGGAGAGATTGTTGTAACTTCTTGTGTTTATAATGTGTTGTATTGTGTGTGTGTGTGTGGGGTGGGGTGGGGGGGGGGGGGTTGTATGCTTTAAGTCATCAAAAAAGAAACTTAACTTGTAAGCATTTGTATTGTACGCCCACTGGCATATTATATGCTCGTGTGCAAGCAAATACGCTTAAATTCACCATCATACGTTGCCATATACGCCACCAGGCCAAAATGGTGGTGACGTATAACAAGTCCAACCCAATGTATTATATATCACTTTGAATATATTCTTGAGTTGCTTTTAAGTATAGGATTTCTTGTTTGGGTAATTGTAATCTCACTTAGCTATATGCTAATATTGTGCGCATAAAATTCAAAGTAATATGCACATTGGTTAGTTATTGACCAAGTTCATGGGCGAGATTAGAACATCAAAGTTTTTGAGAAGTCATCTTTTTTTTTTTAGTTGTAAATGTAACATGGAAATTATGTTTGATACAAGTAATTAACCAGTTGAGACCTGTTTTTTTAATAATCATGTATTCTAGTATACAATTTTTTTGGTGTTATGTCATCCTTATCTCAAATTTGGCCACCCATCTCACCACCACAAGTCACATCTGGTAAACCACCACTATGAGGTCGATTGTATGAGGCAAACCACCACAATTAGCCACCTATGTGCATACACATATGGCGGACCACCACAAGTCGTATGTTATTGTACACGTTATGCAACAACCACCAAAAGTTACACCTTGGTTGTTTATAAACATGAGGCGAACCACCACTACGTAATGTAGCAACACCAACCCATGCCTTCGCTTTTTAGGAACTCGCTCTTGTAGATGATGACACAAATACAATTACAAACAATATATGTGTGTTTTTAGAGAAGCATGTGAATATACAATATTTCTTATGCGTGCACGTTTGTGTATTGTAACATATAATATTTTGTTTTTGGGTTAATTAACGGATACAATTTACATTAAATACAAAGTGTATATCATCTTAGTTTTTTTTTTTTTTTTTGTAAATAGTTGTTGTAACCATAACTTTCTTTTTACATGTAATGCACTTATGGTTTGATCTATTACATAAATTGACTAGGTGTACAATGTACACTACATGCCCATATGCATTAATATTTTTTATACCTTTTTTAAAGCATGTACTTATAATGTGATATTTATATGCAAATAAAAATACACTTTATTTATGCACATGTACATAGTTGCAAGCAATATAATAAGAAAAACAAGAGGAAGAGGGGTGAGAGAGGATCAGAGAAAGAATAAGATCAAGAGAAATAAAAAAGGGAAAATCATACTATTTTACCACTTTATTTTACAAAAATTAATTATATAGAGAATCACATTTTAAGATTTTATATACAAGTATTTAAATGGTTCTCGTATTATTTTAAGATAGTTTTCATTTTGCACAGGAGACACCCCTTTATGTACATATAAGATTACTAGTGTAACTTAGATTATTTTAGCAAGAGTAAACTGCCATTTTGGTCCCTGTGATTTGGGCATTTTTGTCATTTTAGTCCAAATCTCAAACTTTTTTAAATCTGGGTCCCTGTGGTTTTACTTTTGTTGCCATTTTAGTTCAAAATTCAAAAACCCTCTATTTTGACTGTTGAAACCTGATTGTTTTGTCTTTTTTTTTGCAGGGGCATTTTGGTCATTTTGATTTACTCTTCTAATAAATTAAAACAAAATTAATTATATATTATATAATATATATACAACTCTCTCTCTCTCTCACTAAAACACAGATCATTGTCTCTCTCTCTCTCAGTTCCCTCTCTCTCTCTCTACACAGATTAACCGCCATCCACACTCCTCTCTTCCCCTCTAGTTCCGGCCGTCGGATTTCCTCTTCGTGCCATTCCACACACACATCTATATTCAGAGGTGACGAGGATGATGCCGATGATGAAGACGGTGAAACACAGAGGATTTGCGGCCGGTGAAAGGTAGGCGGTGGCGGTGGCGATGTGGCAGTCATCTGCAAACCATCATCTAAAACACCCCCTCTTTCTCTCTCTAAAACCTAAAACCCAAGCTTTTACCCTCTGTTTCTCTCTCTAAACTCGTTCTAGGGTTTGTGAAAGGTAGGCGGTGATGAGGATGATGCCGATGATGAAGAGGGAGAACGGAGAACGAGCCACGTTTTGATGAAACGGGGGTCTGCATATGTTGATTGTTGACCAGGTTAGGGTTTGTTTGAAGAAGATGATGGTCTGCAGATGTTGTTTGTTGTCCAGGTCCAATACTCGTTCAGCGTTTGCGATTGCGGAATTGATTAGGTTCAATAAGGATGTGTTCGTAGGTCAGGTTTTGATGAAACGGGGGTCTGCAGATTGAAATTGGGTTCAGGTTAGGGTTTGGGTTTTGATGAAACGGGGGTCTGCAGATGAAACGTTTGGGAAGATGAAACGGGGGTCTGCAGATGTTGATTGTTGTCCAAGTTAGGGTTTGGGTTTGTTTGATGAAGATGATGGTTTGTCTGCAGATGTTGATTGTTGTCCTCTTGCTTTAAAATGCCCATGCACAAAAAGACAAAACAATCAGGATATCCTAAATCCAAAATAAAATTTTGAAGTACCCCTAAACTTATCTTTTATATCCGTCACTCCACCACACCATGTTTGTTTGAGGAAATTTACTTATTTATTAAGTATAACTTAAAATAATATATGCTAATATACATTTATTATATTACTCCCTCCGTCCCATTTTAAATGTCCAAATTTCCATTTTTGGTTGTCCCAATTTAATTGTCATTTCCAAAAATGTAAATATAATTTCCAGTTTTGCCCTTACCATTACAAACTTCTATTTTTGGTTGTCCCAATTTAATTGTCATTTCTAAGGACATTATTGTCATTTTACAACCCAAAAAATAAAATACTCAAGTATTCCTTAAGATGTGAGCTTTGGGTCCCATGACATCTAAATAGGGACGGAGGGAGTATATTTTAGCTAATCATATCAAAAGTAATACTTGTAAAGTTAATAGGATTAGAAAAATATAAAGAATAATTGGTCATATAAGACCAGTTCCAAGGCTGGTTTAGCATACAAAATTTGAAAGCTTCTTTGTCAATCAAATTTCATTAAATTCAAGCTTTAAAATATTTATAAAACTATAAAACTAATCGAGCCTTGATTTTGCACGTGAATGAGTAAATTCCAAACGCTATGTCATAGTTGACGAGCTCGCCTCTCCTTCTCGAACCAAATTAGCCGAATAAGTCCTAGCATATTAACATTAACATTTTATTAGAAAATAGAACAAACAATAGAGTTATAGAAAATATAAATGATCGGGTTCTCGCTTTAGCGTCGGTGAAAACCTTGGTTTGCGCGGTTTTGGAAACATCCGGTGAGGTTAAGTGTTGGGGGGATTCAGTTTCGGATAGTGATATTTTAAATCCACCTGTCGGGACATCTTTTGTCTCGTTGGCGAATGGTGATCAGAGATTGGAATGAATCTGAATTGCTTATTTATTTATCTTTGTTTAGTGGTTTGTACTTGATGGGGTATGGTATCAGACCCAACCCGAACGACCGGACATATCCGTTATTTATCGCCTTTTATTATAATATTTATTATTATTGCGTACTAACCCGCGAAGCCTAGCGCGTCGTAGTTTACACTACACTAGGTTGTGGGCTTGTAGAGATAACCCCTAACTGGGCCTGGCCCATTGAGGTTAGGGGAGGCCCATATCTCCTATATAAAGAAGTGTTCACCTCATTATTAGGGCACAATATATGGAGCCGCCACACTTTTGTTACTGGAAATAAGAGATTCTTCTCTTACCGGCCATCTCTACATCCCCATGTTTCTTTCTTCTCCATTGCAGATCTAGGTTCAAGAGGAAGAACAAGGTGTGATTCTCCACCCGCTCAGAGAAAACGGTCTAATCATCCCAGCGGTGATTCCGTGTTTCTTCAGTACTATTACAAATTTTATGCTTCTTACATGCAGATGTGTAAGTTATGCACATAAAAAACCATGTTGTGAATGTTTTTTTAGTTTTGTAGCGTTTGGTATATATATATATAAGTACTTGTTAGTAATATAATTTATTAAATATCGGGTTTGTGATCTCACTGGTAGCTTGTTCGTAATATAATTATTAAATATCGGATTTGCAATCTCACTGGTAGGATATTCTCAACGAATTAAGAAGTCAGAAGTGTAAAAGTAAGCTAAATTAGCGAAATATCGACGCCAAAAGATACATGTGTTAAAATGGAAGTATTTTTATATGAAATTGCATACAAACTTGTTTAGCAAACACTTTTAGTTGTCTCACTGTGAGCCGGGACCAAAACTCTTGTGCTTGTACAACCGGAGTTTGCGTAACAAAAAGTCTTAATGATTAATGACAATTAATTTGATTTGCCTATAATTGTCTATTAAGTTTGTTAAATTGTTATTAAAAAGGTCAAATACAATTTAATATTTGTGTTTATCTACTTATGCGATTGAACATTTTTCTTTTCAGAGCTAAGTATTTTTCTATTTCAACTCTTGTACCATGAGAAACGCTTGTGTGTTTTGACGAAAATTGTTTCGTGAGAATTGTGTCAAACACCATTATGGTGTTCAATTCACCACCAACTTTTAGATTTATTTTCAATATCCACATGATGCAATTTAGGGGCGGTAGTTCTTAATACGACCTGAAGATGATGCAAAAAAGACTAGGTTTTGGAATATGAGTCAAACCGATCATACTCAGGCAGGGGCGGTTCTTAGAAGGCCACTGGCAGGGCCACGGCCCGGGCAAGTTTTTCGGCCGTAGTGCTAATTTTTCGCATTTCAATCGAAATTTTTTATATATACTATGTTTGGCCCGGACTTGCTCGGGCTTTTTTTAGTGCTCGTGTCTTTCGGCCCTGGCACGTTCAACGGGCAAGATCCGCCACTGTACTCAGGTTAACCCAAATTTATGTGGGTGTAATTAGGGTAGAAATCTTTTACATATAAATTTGGGTCAACCAGTTTAGTCAAAAGGTTTCATTTTTCGTCTGTGGGTCCAAAAAGGTTTCACTGTTGCCATTTTAGTCCACTGACTTAACTTCATCCATTTTTTTTGTTAACGAGGAGGGCAATTCGGTCATTTTATATGTAATTATGTTAACTAGAAGAGCAATTCAGCCATATAAAATGACCGAATCGCACTCCTCGTTAACAGAAATAATAGATGAAATTAACCTAGTAAACTAAAATGGCAACAGTAAAACCTTTTTAGACTCACAGACAAAAAAATAAAACATTTAGACTAAACTGACAAAATATGTTAAAAGTGGAAGGTAAATAGAAATAGTAAGTCAAAAGTAGAGAAACAATTATTCAACAATTTGTCTCATTTCACATTTTGTGAATATCAACTATTCAACTCTCCTCCTCCTCCTCCTTGATGTACCTTCCACTTTATCATTAATATTTTATTATTTTTATTCATCATCATCATCATCATCATCAAACCGACAGCTCTCTCCAATTCACAAAACGGCAAAACCCACACCACCCTCTCTCTCTCTACCACAACAACAAGAAGAAATCATAAAAAGACGAACTACCGTTACTTCTAGAAACTACCGCTGCCAGATCAAGCTGTCATGGGGTAAATTCGAGGCCCCAATACCCCTCTTTATTCCCTATAATTCTGTTCATCCAGTTGCTGATCACAACCCAATTTCAGTTTTCCGGTAAGTTTCTTCAATTCTTGATGAGATGTTGATGAGTTGTTGATCACTTGTTTGGAGTCTTAGGTGCCGATCGGTGAAGAATTTATCGGTTTTTTAGGTTAATTGTGTGGTGATCATGATCGATCGGAGTAGAGGTTTTGGATCTTGTGTTTTAGGGTTTGTAGTTTTTGGTTTTTGTTGATTTTGGAGTTGGGTGTGGCTAATTAAAGTTTTATAAGTGTTAAAAAATCATGATTAATATTTTTTACAATAAAAGTTTTTTTTTTTTTTTTTTTTTTTTTTTTTTAACGTCCAAAAGATAGTTAAATACAACCCACATCTGAATTTACAGAAATTTTGAAAATTTTAGCTATCATTTTTTTTATTTATATATATATATATATATATATATATATATTTTTTTTTATAAGGCCAATAGATAGTTAAATACCACCCACATCTGAATTTACTGAAATTTTGAAAATTTTTTACATCAATTTTTTATAATTTTCTTTGTTTTTTTTAAGGCCAATAGATAGTTAAATACAACCCACATCTGGATTTATAGAAATTTTGAAAATTTTAGCTATCAATTTTTTTTTTTGTTTTTTTGTGTTATGGTTTGTGTTTGATCTGAATTGTTATGGATTGAAGCTTGTTTGTTTGTTTTACAGGAAGGATACTGGAAATTAAGGTTTTATACTTTTTTATCAGTGCTGAATTGTGGGTTGATCTAAACAAGTTAATACTTCTGTGGTGAGAAAATTGTGCTGTAGCGATTCGGATTAAATTTGGAAGACGTTGGAACGAACAATGGCGTCTCTGTCGAAGGCGGATTCCAGGCGTATGTATTCGTGGTGGTGGAACAGCCATATCAGTCCCAAGAATTCTAAATGGCTTCAAGAAAATCTTACAGGTATGAGTTTTTGATTCCGTAAGCATATTCGACATTTCTGTTGGTCCTTGTGGAAGTTATTAACATGTTCCCAGGAGAAGAGATGTGAATAATTTGATTGATTTCCGTATGCAAATGCAAGAATGTTCGCCGACTGTAGCAAATTTTATCACAATAAACCGTGTTGCGTTAAAAGTTTAAAACTTGCAAGCCGTCGGCTTTCTTGATTAATTCGACTAGATTTTCTTTGTTGGGACTTTGGAAATGAATAGAAATTAATTGAAAAAACGCTTTAATTTAGCAAGACGGTGTTTGGATATGAAAATCTGTATGAAGATGTTATTGAACTTTGAGAATATTTCAGTTGGTATCAAGATAATATGGTATGATTACGCAAAAGTAACGGTTTGAACCAACGATGGTTCAAGACACGTGCTTTGGTCTAAAAAATGATTTGAATGTTACACGGTTTACGCGAGTTGTAAAATTTACGCGTTATAAAATGTTAATATAGTACTTGAATACATTTAGGTTTTTTGGGATTTTTTTTTACATAAATGCTTTCTCAACTTCCATTTTAGGTTCAGTTCTTTATATAGTTAATTATGCAATTTGTTTAAAATGTATACATATTGATTTTCCTTGTGTGCATGAACAGATGTGGATATCAAAGTGAAAGCAATGATAAAACTCATCGAAGAAGACGCCGATTCATTCGCTAGACGCGCAGAAATGTATTACAAAAAACGACCCGAGCTTATGAAACTGGTCGAAGAGTTATACAGAGCATATCGCGCCTTAGCCGAAAGATACGATCACGCAACCAGGGCCCTCCGCCAGGCCCACAAAACAATGACCGAAGCATTCCCGAATCAAGTCCCCGCAGGATGCGACGACTCAGCGACTAATTCTCCGTACGATACCGATCCTCAGACCCCAGATTCGAGAACCACCCGAAACCCGTATTTTGACCCGGATGAGTTACAGAAAGACGGGTCAACAGGAACTGCAAGAAAAGCGCTTAACTTCAGTGATTCGGAAGATGTTAGCAATGATAAAAACGGGACCCACGATCGGAACCTAGAGAGTGTCGGTGTGGATGATAAAGAGATCTTGTTATTAAAAGAGGCCTTGGCTAAATTAGAAGACGAAAAAGAAGCAGGATTAAAGCAGTACATCGAGAGTTTGGATAAATTAGCGAAACTCGAGAACGAGATTTTAAAATCGCAAGAAGAATCTAGCGAACTCGCCGATCGTGCAAGTAAAGCCGAGGCTGAATCGCGGGAATTGAAAGACGTGTTGCAAAAGTTAGAAGCGGAAAAAGAGGAAATTCTTGAGCATTACCGTCAGGCGCAAAAGAAAATCGAGGAAATTAACAAGCAAAATTTGAAGGAAGAAATCGATAGATTGAAAAATGAACGGGATGCGGCGTATGATCAGTACAAACAATCGTTGAATTCAATATCGGATTTGGAAAATAAGTTACGAGAAGCAGAGACGGAAATCGAAACGTTAAAGCTAGCGATTGCGAAATTAACCGAAGAGAAAGACGCGCAAACGGTTTTATACCAGAAATGCATGGAGACCGTTGCGAGTCTGGAACTTCGACTTGTATGTGCACAAGAAGAAACAGAAAGGCTGAAAACCGAAATCGATAACGGAGTTTTACGATTAAAGGAAGCGGAAGAACAACGGTTAGTTCTCGAAAAGTCAAACAAGAGTCTTCACATGGAACTGACGTCAATGGAGGTCAAAATTGGGAGTCAAAGTCAAGAAATTACCGAGAAGCAGAAGGAGTTAGGGAGGTTATGGACGTGTATACAAGAAGAGCGGTTACGGTTCGTGGAGGCCGAAACCGCGTTCCAAACATTACAGCAATTACACGCTCAATCGCAAGAAGAGTTACGATCAATGGCGGGAGAGTTACAAAACAGGGCACAGATCTTACGCGAAATCGAAGCGCGTAACGAAGTTTTGGAACAAGAGATACAAAAGCAAATCGAGGAGAACAAGAATCTTAACGCGATCAACTTATCTTCGGGTGTTTCGTTAAACGAAATGCAGGCGGAGATCAGTAGCTTAAAAGAAGTCAACGGGAAGCTCGAGGAAGAGGTTGACCTTAGAGTTGACCAACGAAACGCTCTTCAGCAAGAAATATACAGTTTAAAAGAGGAACTAAACGAATTGAATAAAAAGCAAGGGTCGATTTTGGAGCAGGTTACGTCTGTCGGGTTGAATCCCGAAAGCTTCGAGTCATCTGTAAAGGAGTTGCAAGACGAAAACGTCAATTTGAAAAACGAATGGCAAACAGAAAAAACCGCAAAAGAAGCGTTACTGGAGAAATTGGAAATTATGGGTCAACTTCTCGAGAGAAACGTGGTTTTGGAGAATTCGTTATCGGATTTGGGTGCGGAGTTAGAAGGGGTACGGGGAAAGTTAAAGTCACTTGAAGAATCGTATCAATCTCTTTCGGAAGAAAAATCGAATATCGTTGTCGAAAAGGCGAATTTATTAGGGCAGTTACAAGTAACAACCGATAATTTGAGTCAAGTTTCGGAGAAGAACACGGTTCTCGAGAATTCCCTTTTTGACGCGCATGTCAAACTCGAAATCTTGAAGCAAAAGTCGAAGAGTTTCGAAGATTCGTGTCGGTTGCTTGTGGATGAAAAGTCTGCGCTTATTAGCGAAAACGGTACTCTTGTCTCACAGATGGAAATTACCGAAAGAACGTTAAAGGATCTAGAGACAAAATACACAGATTTGGTAGAGAAATATTCGTTAATGGAGAAAGAACGAGAATCTACTATTCAAAAAGTCGAAGAGTTGAACGTATCATTGGCGTTACAAAATCAAGAACATGTTATTTTTGCCGAAAAGAACGGTAAACAGTTGCATGCAATGAGAAGCGAAATTCAACGCCTGCAAGAAGAACGTCGAAATAAAAGCAAAGAATTCGAAGAAGAGTTGGATAAAGCTTTCGATTCGGAAATCAACATCTTCGTGTTGTCGAAATGCGTGCAAGATCTCGAAGAAAATAACCTTTCGTTGTTCAATGATTATCGTAAACTCCAAGAAGCGTTACAGTTGTCCGAAAGTCTCGTTCGTGTGTTGAAGCAAGAGAAAACCGAAAGCCAGATAAAGATAAAATCTTTATCCGATCAAAACAATCGGTTGAAAAACGGGACGCATCAGTTGTTGAAATTTGCGGGTATTTCTTTACACACGGGATCCGAAAACGGGCAGGAACAAACGTATTTCGATAGTATACAGAAAACGTTCGAGGCTACAAACCGTGCCGTAATCGAAAACGAAGAAAAAAACATGAAGTTGGTTGTTGAAACATCGATTCTAGTCGCACTTTTGAGGCAGTTTAAAATAGAAGTGGTGGATCTCGAGGCGGAAAAGCGCGATATTCAACAGGAGCTGCGTGTTCGGTCTGAAAAGATTCTCGGGTTGGAGAACGAGGCCCAGAAAATGTCGGAAACGAATGAAGCATTAAGATGTAAAGTGATCGAAGGCGATATTAACGAATCGGGGTTACGAACTCAGCTAGAGAATATACAGTGTGAATTGTCAATTGCTCAAGAAGCTTTCCGAATGTTACAGATGGAGAATTCGGCGGTTCTCGAAGAAAAAACATCTTTGTTGAAAGATAATTTCCATATCAAGAGCAAGATTCGTGCTTCCGAAGAGGAAAACGAAATCTTTTTGACCGAGGTTTTAAGTCAAAGCATTCTCGCACAAGCTTTGAAGAATTACATTGATGAAAAACACGAAGAAATGTCGATGGTTGAGAAGAAATTGGAAGATGCGGGAACGGAAAACATTGATCTTAAAAAGAGTTTGGAAAAATCCGAACATGAGTTGAAAACCGTTATATCCGTTCGTGATCGACTAAATACGGATTTAGCAAACACAAGTAATTTGCTGCAAGTAAAAGAAAAGGAACACAAGGAAGCGGTCGAACAAATTATGATGTTAGAGAATGACAAAAATGAGTTGTCGGAGATTTTAGCCAATTTGCGGAGAGAAAACGACGAGGTTAAAACGACAAACGATCAACAACGGAAACAAATTCTCGAACTTTTACAAGAAAATGATCATTTGCGTATCGAAAACCAGATTTCTGACGTTAAAATGCAAGAATTGACAGAAAATCTGGAAAAAACTGAGGAAAAGGCTCGGTTTTTGGAAACCGAAGGATCGTTAGTTTACGGTGATTTGCAGACGTCTACGATGTATCAAGTTTTATTGGAAGAGAAGATCCGTGAACTTACAAAAGTTTGTTTGAATCTTCAAGAAGAATATAACACCAAAGACGTGAATCATGAACTTCTTAAAGAAAAAACCGACGTTTTGGAATGTGAGAATAATGATCTTAAAGCTCGTTTGGCTGCTTACGGTCCGGCACTTGAATCTTTGAAAGATAGCATCGTATCATTGGAAGATCATATATGTATCAGAACCAAAGTTCCGGAATCCGATAACGAGGATGCAAAGGTAATTGTCGAATATCTGATGAAAGTGAAGGCCTGTAACCGAACCGAACGAACATGAACAGGGGCATGTCCGTGTTCGCTTATTTAACTTTAACCGAACACGAACACAAACACATAATTGAACAAATTTTTGTGTTCGTGTTCGTTCATTGAGGAAATGGGCATGTTCGTGTTCATTTGTTTAAAACCTAAACGAACAGTTCACGAACATAAACAAACAAACTTAAACGAACATATTTTAACAAACATAAAACAATACAAATGAACATAAATGACCAAACATAAACGGGCATAAAGTAGTTTTTTATTTAAATTATTGATTGATTACGATAACCTCTATTGGAAAGCGTTTTTATTACTGGAAATCCTAATTATCAATTAGTCATATGTATATAAGTAGTTAGAAAACCTCTTTTATGTTTATATTTGTATAAATACAACTCCATATGTATTTGTTAAAATGTAAACTAACAAACATAACGAGCATTAACGAACGTTCACGAACATAAATGAACAAACAACACGTGTGTTCATGTTCATTCATTTAATTAAACGAAAGAATAAATTTGTTCATTTATTAAATAAATGAACATAAACAAATTTAATTAAACGAACATAAACAAACTTCCCGCCGAACAAGTTCACGAACGTTCGGTTCGTTTACAGGTCTAGATGAAACCGTACTGTTAACGTTTCAGGTAATTAATGATTACTATTTTCAGGGTGGTGAATCCGCAACAATGGAGCGAGATGCATTTGTTGAGTTGCAGGATCTTCAGAGTAAGGTTAAAGTTATCGAAATGGCAGTAATCGAAATGCAAATGCGGTCAATGCAACAGAAGTTAGATTCAGATGCAAAGCTGGAATCCGCAATGCAGCAGATCGAAGAGTTGAGTTCGCAAAAGAGTTTTCGTAATAAACCGAAATCACGATCGGAAATCTCGGAAGCCGATCCGAAAGATATCATGTTAGACCAAGCGTCAGAATGTTCGTCATACGGTGTAAGCAAAAGAGGAACAACCGAAGGTGAGGTTTGGGAAACCGCGAATGATTCGAAAAGTATGTACATACACAATCCAACCGCTTCGGATGTGTCTCTCGATAACATAGTGGATAAGCTAGAAGTTTCTAGAAGATTCAAGGAGTCTCGTGGTGATGACGAAAGCAAGCGGAAAGTTCTGGAACGATTAAACTCCGATGTTTTAAAGTTGACGAATCTTCAGATCACGATCGAGGATTTGAAACGGAAAGTCGAGATCACGTTACGTAGCAGACGAGGAAAAGCGATGATCGAATGCGAGACGCTAAAAGGCCAACTCATGGAAGCCGAATCCGCGATCCAGAAACTATACGAACTGAACGGAAAATTCGTAAAACAAATAGAAGGTATCGACGACGTTGGAGAAAGCGAAAGTATGAGAAGAAAAAAGGTGTCGGAACAAGCAAGAAGGGTGTCGGAAAAGATCGGTCGGTTGCAGTTAGAGATACAGAAGATACAGTTTGTGTTGGTGAAACTCGATGATGAAACCGAAGCAGCAGGAAAAACGAGGTTTATGGATAGCAGTAAACGGGTGCTGTTGAAAGATTATCTTTATGGCGGCGGGAGAACAAAAGCGACGGTTAGTAGCAGCAGGCGGAAGAAAGGCCATTTCTGTGCGTGTGTCGAGCCTTCGACTAAAGGCGATTGAGTTTTTCGTTTACGAGTTGATTTAGTGTGTGTGTTTTTTGTGTTTGTTATATAATACTAATGAATAACTTGTGGTTTTTGGGTTTAGACAGGAGGGATCTAATCTCATTCAAGAAGCCATTTTAGAGAGCTTGTTTAAAGTTGGCCTTTCATTCTAGTAAAATGGTTTTTTTTTTTTTTTTTTTTTTTTTTAACTCTGGTTTTTCATATACATATACTTATTCTCATGTCGGAGCTTGGTCAGAGGAAGAAAGCGTATCTTGTCGTTCCGGTCAAACACTACAAAGTACAAACCCTATGTGAATCCTCATTTGTTTTCTACATGCTCTTTAAAGGTTCTTTAAAGGTGTATAGTTTTGTTATCAACATGACCAAAAAAGTCAAAGATGTGGTTCACATCTATTTTCTATGTTTTTTTTTTTAAAGAGAACTTCATTAAAAAAAAGCTATACATTAAACCAACAACAACAATAACTCACAGGAGACGGATGCGAGGCGATGATGTGGCCACGTGGGATCATGCTTCCTGAACCGAAATATTTTCAGTACCGACTTTTGGCGTCAATATGATGAAACTTGACATGTTATTTTCTCAGTGTATGAATCGTGAAATGAGTATAGTGAAAATGGCAACGAGGGATGGAGGAATGTGAAATGAGTATAACAAATAGTATAAGAATTGTTATCGCAAGGTACATCGAAAAACATCGACTAATCACATCAATATGATGATGAATCATGACATGTTATTTTCTCAGCGTGCGAGAGAAAATAAAAAAAATAAAAAATAAAATGCGAATATGACAATCTCAAACTACACACCTAACGAAAACCGACCCGCTACAAACAAAATGAAAGCTTCAAATGAGATAACATATTGAAATCGGCACACATTTGATCGTCTGCTTTATTAATACACCTTCACTTATTTTATTCTTTTTTTTTTATTTTTTTATTTTTTTGTCATAATCACCATAAGTGATATGCTTGCCGACAATCAAATAATTTTGTTATAATGATTGAAACTAAACGGGAATAATAATTAATTAAATTAAATACGACTAGTGCACGTATGTCTAGATTTCTTTTTTTTTTTTGAAAAGAGAACTTCATTAAAAACAAACCTCCGACCCAAACGGGCAAAAGGCAAAACAAAACACACACACCCCGACCCAAACGGGCAAAGGGCAGAAAATTACAACATATACATAGGATATTTACACCAATCACCCCATCTAATATCATTATATGACGTTCTACTTTTAAACCAGGAAAAACCTCTCGACTTAATCTCCCTCACAATCTCCTGCGTGCTACGATTTGTTTGCTTGAAAACCATCTCGTTCCTGCCTTTCCATATACACCAACACGAAATAATCACCAACCCTTGAATGATTTTTTTTGCCTTCTTTCCAACTTGAGAATATTTGGGTACATCCAGAATGTCTTTGAAGTCGAAAGCATATATTGGGGGGATTTTACACCAAACATTGATCTCCGACCAAACCCGAATCGCCATTGAACAAGCAGTAAAAAGATGCTCCACTGTTTCCTCAAACTCATTACAGAAAGGGCACATAACAGAAATGATGTCCACATTCCTTCTTCTTAAGTTCACTCTTGTAGCTAGTCTATCCAAGTTACCTCTCCAAGCCACAATGTTGCATTTAATAGGCACCCATTTTATGATTGTTTTGATACGCCGACAATTTATAAAGAACAATATATTATTTAGGATTAATGAAAAGTAAAAAAATAAAAATTTTTAAAAATTAAGTATATGGATCGGTATATGATGCGGGTAATCGGGTATTTGTTTTCGGGTGATCTGCCGATATCACCGATCCCACACCCGTGAAAAGTTTCAAAATTAGTCCACTCGGTCCCGCCTGAATACTTGTCTCATTAATGTTTTAGGTTTCGAGTTTGTCATCGAATTCGAGTTCAATTGTCACATCAGCATTATGCAGCAGTGGCGATGAACGACAACCCGCTGCACACTCTAAGGTTGCATGGTGTGGGATAAAGCATCTTGCCTCATCCGCGTTACGTAAGCGATGAACTTTAGGCTTTATTGTTAACTTGCAATGTGTGAAATAAAGTCACCTTTAACTATATCTATACTTATATATTACTAACCTAAGACCCCGCGAGCTTCGCGGATGGCTAAACACCAACTAAACACATAAAATAATTTAAACATAAAAGCGTTAAAGTGTGATTTGTTAAGCCTAATATTTTGAGAGATTTGAGCACGTCCCAATAGTACATCTACATGATGTTCGTTACACATTAAATTTTTGTATATGAAACCTTCATTACGATATTTTCATGCCTTTTGTCAAAAATGACTTGCACCGGCAGTGTGAACATAAAAAAATACATTAAGAAATGAAGGTAGAGTAATACATAATACAAACTTATTCATCTACGTAAAGGTACTAACGAACATTGTGTCACAAAAGTTGTAAACGAAATGCGTTAATGCTATGCATGATATGATTAATATTTAGTAGAAAGCAATTTTAGGGAAAAAGGTAAAAACAAAAACAAAAGAGTCTAAAGTGAGATTAAGATAACAAAACATATATAGTAATAATTGTTCCAAAACTGTTACCACACATACGACATGCTTGGTAACGATATTAATTGTTTACTTCTGACGTCATCTGTCAATAGATACATCCCCTAGGGGTTAGGATTAAGAATTCGCAACGTGTTTTGATTCCTATCATATCGCAGCAAGAACTGAGCTCCATTTTCCAACCCAGCCTGAAGCATGAAGTTGTGCCATCCTCTGAAAGCATACCGAGGTCTCCCACGTGCCGTTTCTTGCCGGATCTCTAGTGTCATTGAAAACCCGTCTTCAGTTTGAACTACCATCTCATCAAGGACAGACAAATCTACATTTGTTGCAAATGCCTTTGGGAACCGCTGCATTACAGTCCGATAAAATAAACAAATTAAGAAAATAATAAAAAAAATACAAACTTCAGAGCGTTACATAATATTAAAATAAAGCATTTAAAGTATGAAAAACTTACAAAACGAAAAGATAGACACCATGTTAGTTCGTACTGGTTGGCTTGATCAACAACGGCCGGAATCTGTGGAACGTCAACAAAGTCTGGTTCCAACACAGGATCCGCTTCAAAGACTGGCACATCATGTTCAACGTCTACAATGTCATCTTCCAATACATGCTGCTCTTGAAATGCTACATCAGCATGACCATGGCCGATAACTTCTTCTTCATAATCCATGTCTTGATTCTCCCCGTCTAATAACAAATCTTCACTAACATCAATTTCTTCTGTGTCTTCCTCTTCTTCAACACCAACACTATTGGCAACCTCGGGAACAACAGACTGTATTCCATTAGGACGGAAAAGCAGAATGTTGAAAATACGTCTCGAAACCAACTCAAAAACGATTACATCACCTGATATGAGATGAAGTTCCTTGGTAATTTGTGAGAAATCTTGAAAAAAGTAGTTTGATCCCCAGAGCCTATTCACTTTGACATTTCACATGTGTGTACCTCCAAAACGAATTGTAAAGTTATCGTCCAAAGTGTCGGTTTTGAAATACCTGTTCATAAACTCTTTCGGCAACCACTAAATCAAGAATAAATGCACTCGTCAATAAAAATGTCAGTTGGTATGAAAATAAGTAGTAAAGTATAAATTACCAAGTTAGCGTTCTCGGGAAATAACATCTCTAGAAAAAACTTGTTGTTTACACCGGAAAGACAATCAGCCTTAAAATGAGTGAACTTTAGTGTCTGAGCATCAACAACATGGAAAACAATAACATCATTATCCTCCACGCCAACATCACGAACCATTGCAGACCAACCATTCGATAAACAATACCCAGTGGCAGTAGATTTCACCAAAACAGTCCACTCATTGCCCTCTTCATTTGTAATAATCACAGGACCAATCGGATAGCCCTTCAAGTTGTCAAACTTATTATACCATAAAGGGAGAGACTGTAATTTACAAACAGATTACATTAGTTGATGCTAAGACGCTCGACAGATTACAAATAACACTTCATTAAAAAACCATTACCTGTTCGGTTTTTGAGGAGTCCGCAATAACAATATAAAATCCTCGGTCTAAAAGAAAACCTTGCACCTCATTCTTAATGGATTCCACCACTGGTACAGCAAGGTCCGGACTAAGCGACTGAAGACCGTTAGGACGGAACAGTTTAATCCTAAAAACATAATCATCAACCAACTCGAAAACAATAACATCACCAGTTATTAAACATAGATCATTGGAAACTTGAGAAAAAATCAACAAAGAAATGGTTGATATCCCAGAGTCTTCTCATAGTAACAGTTCACGTGTGGTTTTTGTCAAAAACAATAAGACAATTGTCAAACAGATTATCACCGTTGAAATGGTCTTGACTGCAGTTGATTAAAAAACCATTGAATAAGTACAAAATGTAAATCTTTACTGAACATAACAACTGTTTAAAGCATACGAGATTCTGGTTCTCGGGGTGTAATATAACAATGTGGAACTTTGAACCTTGAACCGTGTGTGGATAACTCTTAAAATGAGTTATTCTAAACGTCAATGCATACATAAGTTCAAATACAACATAGTCTCCATTGTCTACTTCAAGCACATTTATAAGAGTTGACCAACCGTTTGAAAGACAATAACGGTCCGTAGACTCCTTGATTGTAACATTAAATATTGCTTTATCATCAGTGATTAACAAAACAGTTCCAATGGGATATCCATCTAAGTCATTCAGCTTGTTATACCAAGCTGGTAAAGGCTGCAAACATCGTTTAAGTCATTAAATAATCAAAACACAAAAAAATACGGTTAGGTTGTCACTTAACAATATAATAATATATAAGACGTTATAAACAAATGTATTACCTGTTCTTCTAATTTCTTGTCCTCGATGTAAACAAAAAAACCACGATCCATATCTGTCAAGAAATTTATAAACAACATTAATATAAATAGAATAAGGTTATAAATCCACGACAAACGAAAATAAAAAGGGAAAAATCATATAAAGATAGGATCTAGAACACTATTCCAAAAAATGAAAATTTATTAAAACATTGCAGGCCCTTTTTTAAAATAAAACAATAACATTCACTAATAAACGGCAATCAAAACAGTTAAAATGAGCAGGAAGCCTGTTATCTATTTTAGGAAAAAAATTTAAAGAATGTGAATTCGGATACAAAAGTTAAAGAACCTACAAAACACGTATGAAAAAAGGACCAGTGAGAAACATAAATGTATATTAAAACTTGTTTTAATCTAATACACATAACTTTAACTGATCTCATACAATGTTTAAAACGTCAAGTAATCGTAAAGTATACTTTTAACGCATCCAGTGACAAATTTTAAAACACTTAAGTGGTTGCAATATGTAATAAAATACAATCAATACAACCAAATGCAGAGTATACAAATATATTATCCTAATTGGAAAAAAAAAACATCATCAACTAAAGTGTTAGATTATGGGCCGTCGCCGATATATTATCCTAATTGGCTACGGGAAAAACTACGGGCCGTCGCCGACGGGCCCTAGGGCCGTCGCCGACGACCTCCCCAAGTCCAAAAGTCTAAAAATTTGTTATTTAAGTTGATTTATGTATCGTAGGCTTCGGTTTGTTATCCGTGGACTACGGCGGACTTTCTAAACATGGTTTTGATTGATCCTTAGATGTTTATGGACTATAAATCAAAGTGTAAGTCCCATGTAATTAACGTATGAGTATGTAAGAAGTATGCAAGATCTTGTACGTGTATGTAGATGTGTATGTATGTATGTATGTATGTATAAAGATATGTATGAGTGTATACATGTATGTAAAGATGTAGGAAAGGTATGTACGTATGTAGATGTGTATGTATGTATGTATAAAGATATGTATGAGTGTATGCATGTATGTAAAGATGTAGGAAAGGCATGTACGTATGTAGATGTGTATGTATGTATAAAGATATGTATGAGTGTATACATGTATGTAAAGATGTAGGAAAGGTATGTACGTATGTAGTTGTGTATGCATGTATGTATAAAGACATGTATGAGTGTATGCACGTATGTAAAGTTGTAGGAAAGGTATGTACATATGTAGATGTGTATGTATGTATGTATGTAAGTACGTAAGTATGTATGATTTAGACACGTTGAGTGTTAACGTTATTAATGGTGTACCTTGAGAATGAAAAGTAATGCAGGTACGTTATTGAAGCCTCACCAGGAAATGGATACGCAGATGAAATGCTTAAAGTTTGAAATGTGACGAAATGTGAAGTGTACGTGAATGAATCTTGTTTATATAATGTGTGCTAATGTTATGAATGTATGTGGTGAGTGCAGGTGGTATTGATCACGGGCGATTATCACAAGAAATAGAGATCGAAGACCGAGTCATAAGATAGATTGTACGGGAATAATTGAGTATGTACTATTAGTAAGCAGGACTTATGCTTTATCTTTGTAGAAGATACATATTAAAACGAACTTTCAAGTAAGTCAAGACGTTTGAAATGAAAAATTTTTATGGCACGAACTTCCGATGCGACTTTTTGTCAAATACGAATTAGGGTCTTACATAAACTAATTATGTGAATATAGGTTCGAGTACCAATATTAGCTCCAGATATTATTTCAGCCTCTATTACATGGTTATACAACTTTGTAACCTTCAGCCTTATCCCATTGCACAAACCATTTTTTTGGTCAATGTTACGTAACAACATGACTGGCACACCAACTTTTAGCACTAACTTGTGATTTGGTAAACCTGAAACTTTAAGACCATTGAGAACATCCGGTGTGTATAATCTTTCTTGTATTGAACTAACATTTTCACTTGCACAAAGACAGTCGGAGCTTAGATACTCTCTTTCTTCACCGGGAAACAACGCTAACAACCTATCATTAATCTCGTTAACAACCTCATTCTTAGGCGCAAGTATAGCCCTATCACTAAAATAATTAGGACTGCCGAAGTTCTCAAGAATCGAAGGATAAACAAATTCGATCAGGCTACAAATGGGATCGGAAGTATCATTAATTATAAGATCAGATGGCACTTCAATTGTCGCTTCTCCGTCATTAGGACCACCAACATTTCCCTCTCCTATATCCAAAAGCCACATAGCAAAACTATTTATTTCCTCAACCTCGGATGGAGATCTTCCGATGGTTAACCTCATATTCCTTGACAATGTTAGCAACTTACATTTACTCCACAAATAAGAAGAATTTAATGATGCGTTCACTGTCTCTTGTCTTCCACCATTTCGAACAACGGGAAGGACTTGTCTAAAATCTCCACCAAAAACAATAACCTTACCACCAAATGAGATTTCAGAATTTCTTGAGGTGTCGAAATTGAAAATGCCATTCATTGTTCGGTCCAATGCTTCAAACGCATGTTTATGGACCATAGGTGCTTCATCCCATATAATAATAAGTTTGGTTTGATGCAACAATTTAGCGACATCACTATCTGGTTTTATATGACATACCGAATCCTCATTAAGATTCAAAGGAATATGAAATCTGGAGTGTGCAGTCCTGCCGCCTGTCTATAACAGCGATGCAATTCCACTCGAAGCAACATTTAATACAATTTGGCTTTTTGATCTAAGTGCCGCAGACAACGTCTTCCATAAAAAGGTTTTCCCGGTACCACCATATCCGTAAACAAAAAACATCCCTCCAGTGTTACCATCAACAGATTTCATTATCTCTTCAAACACCGACCTTTGTTCATCAGTTAACATATTCAACAGATTAACATATTCCTCTGCGAGACTTAATACGTCGTAAGTACGCTCCTCGTTAATCAGACGATTGTCGAGATCAGATAACGAAGAAGAATCTGGAAAAGGAATTATTGAGAAGTTCCGTAACAATGAGCTATTCATACCTAAAAACTTTTCAATTTCCACCAAAGCATAATTTTTAAGTTCGTCGTCTGGAATTGATAAACCTGTTACATGTTGAAATACAGATACATTGAGTATGAAATTTGATTTAAACGATGTATGAAAAAAATGGAAAAGCAAAATGGCTATTCTAAAGTTTTATAATATAATATTTTATTTACATATTCATCATGGATAGGTGAGCGATATAAATATGCAGTGGCGGACCCAGGAATTTTTTCATGGGGGTGCGGAAATTTTTTTAAAATTTTAGCCGTCTAGATATATATATAAAAAAACCGGTTCGGGTCGGGTCGGGTCATGTAAAAAAAGAACATCAAACTTAAATTTATATAATCATAAAAAACGCGTCAAATATTGTTACAAACATATTTAAAAAGTCGCCCTACGGGTTTTCATTTTTTGAAGTCTATCCAAAACATCATCTAGAGGTACTTTCTTAAGCAAGTCTTTCTCTATATAACATATACAACTATCACTTAAATTCTCATCGCCAATCCGATTACGCAAGACGGTCTTCACATTCTTCATTGCCGAAAAACATCTTTCAACGGTTGCGGTTGCGACGGGTAATACGAGAACAAGCTTCAATAAACGATATACCAATGTAAAAGTTACGTGAATATTTGTTGAAACCATTAACCTTACAAGACTTGACAAACCATCCAAGTTGGCGAATTGTTTATCTTTTTTCACAAAATCAATGTAGTTTCCGAGTTGAACCGGAAGCCTTCGTTTTTCGGCTTCATCGAAATCATATGGATACTTTCCGGCTAACTTTAGTATATTTGGAATGTCAAACGCACTAAAATTATCACACGGACTCAAACAACTGATACAAAGAAGTAGTTCCGATGTTACCTCGTTAAAACGGTTCCCAAATTCTTGAATTTGCAAATCTAGAACCGCATTGAAGCAATCATACTCGTAATAGTGCCGATTTGAGATGTTCGTTTTTCTTCTTGGCCATCTTGGGTTAATATATTCATCGTCTAAATTTTTCACCTCAAGTTCATACATGTCACAAAAAGAGTTAACCTTCTCCAAGAACTCAGTAAATCCTTCCAACCTAAACTTTTCAAGTTGGTTTTTTGTGGAAGAAACCAATTTAACCGCATTCATCAAATCTTGTTCTTTTCTTTGTAGACATTGGGACAATGTGTGTGTGATGTTTAGAATATGCTCCATCAAGTGTATGTAAAATACAAAGTCGTATTTTTTCATATCCTCTAGAAGTCCGTCCGCTTGTCTACTACAAGGAAGAGTTTGACCCGTTTCTACTATACATCCAAGAACTTCCATAATGTTTGGATATAAAGTAATCAAACGCGAAAGCGTTTTATAGTGGGAATTCCAACGTGTATCTCCGGGTCTTGAAAGTGTCATTTCTTGATTCAACCCACTTCCGGTACAAAGCACGTCTTCCATTTTTTCCAATTGTCTTCTTTGGCTTTCACGAAGCATGTCTTGTCGCTTAGAAGATGCACAAACGGCATTTGTTAAACATGTTATCGTTTCAAATACTCTCCAAATAGGTGTGTGTTTGTGTGCAACCGCCACAACAACTAATTGAAGTTGGTGTGCAAAACAATGAATATAGAAAGCCGAAACATTTTCCTTTAAAATAAGAGCTCTTAAGCCGTTAAACTCACCCGACATGTTACTTGCCCCGTCGTAACCTTGGCCTCTAATCCTTTTCAAACTCAACCCATAACGTGCCAACATATCATCAATAGCCGATTTAAGTGTTAATGCGCTTGTCTCTTTGACATGAACAAGCCCAATAAAACGCTCCTTAACAATCCCAACTTTATCAACATAACGAATAACAACCGCCATTTGTTCTTTTTTTGAAACATCACATGATTCATCAACTAATAAAGAAAAAACATCATCACCAAGATCTTCAAAAATTTGTTTAAGTACCTCTTGAGCATAACAATGTTTAATGTCCGCTTGAATTTTAGGACTAGTCATTTGGTTATTCGCCGGTGCATTCTCTAAGATAACCTTACCAAGCTCTTCATTCATTTCACCCATTAGTTCTAAAAGCTCTAAGAAATTTCCTTTATTTAATGAATCTTTTGACTCATCATGACCACGAAACGCCAAACCGCCATTCAACAACCTTTTTCCAAGTAAAGTAGAAGCACTTAATCTAAGTTTGTAATCACGTTTCTCCTTAGGGGTCCTTTTGTCCCATTGTGTGTTTACCGCTTGCTTTTCGTTAAGTAAATCGGCACACTTTTGGAAACATTTGTTGTGGGCACTATTAACTAACCAAACATGTTTTGTAAGTATCTCATGTACTTTTTTCCAATTGTTATACCCGTTCAAAACAAATGTGTCTCTATGATCACCAAATTCGGACCTAAACAAGTAACAACATAAGCAAAACACACGATCCGATTTTATACTATACTCTAACCATCCCTTGTATTCCTTTCGGTCATACCATTCTTGTTTGAATTTTCTCGACTCTTTACCTTGAAACGTTGATGTTGGATATTTAATACCCGTTGGTTGACATGGTCCTCTTAATAGGTATGCCCTTCTAACATCATCTCGTTGATTCACGTTGTATGATGCTATCGCCTTGCGATCATGAGGATCCGAGGGAAGATCATTCACATCAACAAAATCGGAAGATGATCCAATTTCATCCGCTTTCCTCTTGTTGAGAAATCGCGCCATAACATCTTTACTCATTGTGCATATTAATCACATACAAAATAAACAATTTAATATTTAATCAACAATCGGAAGATGATCCATATTCCAATATAAACATTTTATTATTAAATATTAAATTTAACATTTAATAATGAAATCAATTAATCAAGTTGAACCTATGGCTATAAATCAACAGCAAGTCAGCAACCTTTTTTTAATAAACCATTTGCCGACTGCCGTAACTTTACAACAGCAACTTTATCAATTATCAACATTCAACAAGACAACAACCCTATCAAAAACCTTATCAAAACTCTTGAAGAATAAAATCAAGGAGTGGTACCTGGTCGATCGAAGCCTGTCTGCAGGTTGATCCTTCTTCTTTCTTGGTCGCTGCAGCAGAGAGGGGAGGGCGGGAGAGATGAAAGGTCGATTGGCCGATTGGGTTTATTTGGGTAATTGGGTTATGTTTTGTTAATTGATTTTGTCATTTGGGTTGGGTTTTACCATAAACTTATTCAATTGGGCTTGATGTTGGGTTATAGAAATACAAATTTTATTTAAAGAGATTTGTTTACATAATTGGGTCGGGTTTAAATCCGTGTTCACAATTTTTTTTATATAAATTTCTAACATTTTTTTTCTAAGGGGTGCGGTCAGAATTTTCCAAGGGGTGCGGTCGAAATTTTCCAAGGGGTGCGGTCGGGATTTTTCGCGAAAAATAACACTAATTTTTTTTTTCAAGGGGTGCGGCCGCCCACCCACGGACTAAGGTAGGTCCGCCCCTGTAAATATGTACCTTCAACACGATGTAATTTACTGTATCTGTATATGAAGTCATCTGCCATGTATTTCCACGTGCTTTCCCATACAATCTCCGGTCTCGACATAGTGTTGGACAATAGCATCATGGCAAATAAATTTTGGACATAAGAAGTTGTTGCTGTTTCGTTTGCTTCTTTAATTGCTTCGATGTACTCTTTGTCATCATCTAAAAGACCAAGTGCAAAACACGCATCTCTAAATGTATCATGTGCATGACCATTAACAGTTTTGATATCATCATATGACTTAGGTCCTCTGACCTTATTAAGCAGGATTCTTAAAGAATAAGCTTCTCCAAGCGAGGGAGCAACATTATGAATTCTGCCAATTGAGTTACCTTTTTTCTGAGGTTGCCAACAACGGTTTTCAACCTTCCATACATACCAAGTTGGAAACTGAACATAAGTTAGTGTACGCGCCAAATGGTCATCCGGGTCTTTGTTACGTTCCATCCAAGACAGAAACATAGAATGCTTGACAGATGGTCTGTTAAGAACATAATTGATGTCTTCGTCTGGTCCAAAGACAATCGGTTGTAGCCCTGGAAGATGGAATGGAAGCCTGATAACAGAAGGATATCTGTAATTTACATCGTAACTAAATATCCTCCATGATGCCTCACATGCTGAGATATACCTACAGTCATAGTACTCTTTAATCTCATCTTTTTCAGGTTGTTCATTCTGATTATCGCTATGCAAAACAACAACTGTTGCTCTATCAGGCCCTTTGTTGATATACTTAAACAAATACTTAATTGACCCAGCTTGGTTGCACCACTCAACGTTTATATGTGCCTGATACTTTTTCAATAACTTTTTGTTGTATGGCACAACACTTCTATTATCTAACTCGATCCGGTTCTTGACAACTATTGCTCCATCATCTCTCCTTCTGTATAATGGGAAACCATTGGCGTCAATTGTGGTAGCATCTTGAAATCTTTTTGGAAAACCTTTTAAACACTGTTTATCAACCATACATGGGCAGTTCATATTAGCATTACCACACGGTCCGTGAATCATAAAATCCTTCACAAGCGTATACAACTATGGGTCATCATCTCTGTTTGGAATTTCGGCACATATGAACGGATCAACTTGGTCAACAGTGGGAAGTTTCGCTTCAGGTTCCATGAATAAGCACAATGCGCATGAGGCAAGCCACGTTTTTGAAACTTGATTGTTTAAATAACTGCATAAAAGATAATTAAAAACAATACATGAAAATGTAACAAATATATTAAAAATAAAAAAGAAACCAGGTTACATACTTGCTGCTGCTTTTCCCAACATATGATGTTCCTTTAAATCTTTACAAATCGCATCCAGCTTCACTTTAAATAACCTTGATAGGATATCGGGCCTATCTTCTGGATTAAGAGTGGTGTCTTTAAGAAACCGTTTTACCTCTGGCCACTTGGGATTGCATGTAATGGTTATAAAAAAATCAGGATAACCGAACCATTTACATAAAGCCATAGCATCTAAATAGTTTTGCATCATATATCTAGCTCCACCGGTAAACGAAGAAGGCAATATAAGAGGTGTACCAACAATAGATATATCTTGCTGACCATTATTTCTCAATTTCCGGAGACTTTCATAGGTATCAGATCTTAGATTTTTTTGTTGAAAACATATATATTTAAGTCTCTCGCTCTCAATCATCGTATAAGCATCAACCAAAAATTGTTGGAAAAGTCTCCTTGAATTTAGAACTATCTTGAATACGATACGAAAAGAACTCTCTCATCGTACAATTTGGACGCTTCTTGTTGGTTACATCTATCACACCTCTATGAGGGATGTCAACTCTGTAACCATCATCTCCATATGGGAAAAGAATTGGGTATTGTAGAGCAAGGTAAGAAGGATGTAATTCACTTATTCGTTTAAGAGTCCCTGATTTAGTTTCAACAACAATATCTCTGTTCTCAGTTGCGTTTTCAAGATCTCCAACAATTAGAGTAGCAACATCGCCACATGTTGGTAAGTTATACATTCGACCATCCTTGTCCCTTTTTCCAATAAGACGTACCTTAAGACTAAGCTGAGGATCGTCATGAAAACAATCTCTAACCATCCTGTAAACTTTAACCAATACATTATCGGAGTCTACCACAGAATTTATATGTCGGATCAACTGACGATCAAGAGAAGCAGAAGAGGATGCAGGTGACTCCTTAGAACGACTGTTTGGACATATTGTTTATGAACGAATTATTAATAAATAATTTAGAAACAATTTAAACAAATTATACTGCACGATACTTACCTAAATATCGATTCTCTGTTTGAAACCTCGTTTTCAGTATCGTATATGTACAGCTGGCAAAACTTTGGTTTATTGGCATTCTCAGGTAAAAGACTTCCAATACTATGATAGTTTTCACCGCTAATCCTGTAGCAAAATGGGCCGTTACCTCTATTAACAGTCGGATCCACCTTACCACCCATTGAGGTGAATGCGAACATAGAATTATAACGGCGAATGTTTTTCAAAAAATGCTTGCTTTCGTTATCCAAAGATGTAAAGAGTTTCAGGTAATTTGGTTGTGCATCTTTATAATCGGGTAGCTCTACTTTGGCATAACCACAACATGAAAAATAATTGGTTTTCCCATTCTCGGTTCTGCCTCTTCCCGTTTCTACATCCCATAACTTTGCATTGCATACTTGACACGTAATACACTGGTCACCATGATCTAAGTAATCTGTAGATTAAATTGGAAATAAAATAAATGAAATTAATCCATGTATTTCAAAATAATACAATGCTATACAAAATAATGTCGTAAATATACTACTTAAGCGACTACCTGATGAAACACCTTTGTAAGGATCTTGATCTAAGGCTACCTCGGTAGTCAAATCAACCATTGGAATAGGAGATGTAATTCGTGGTCTGCCTAATAACTTACATTTTCCAGGAGATAGCCTTGGAGACGTTTCGCGTAGAATAGGAGTTGAAGTCGCTGATGTTATGTTTGGAGAAATAGAAAAGCGACAGATACTTGTTGAAGGTGTTTGGTTGTTTGAAGCAGAAGTGACATCACCTAAATAATACAACACAAATAACATAATTCATATGTTTTTTAGTTGTCGCTATTGATGAAAAATACGACTTTCGAAAGTGGGGTATAGTATTACTTGTAAGTATTAACAAAAGGATATAATTACCATTTTGTGTGTTGCAGTGAAAGGATCTTGTATTAGAAGAAGATTGTAAAGTGTTCATAGCCATGGATTTGCCTCGTAAGATAGGAGATTTTTTACTATCTAAATAAAGTCTCCTTAATCTCCGCCTCTCTTTAGTGTAACTTTCATAACTTTGCGTGAAAACAACTGATAAAAGAAACACGATATATAAATATTTTTAGACATATATATGTATCAACATATTTAAGTATGCAAGTTTAAATAGTATGTAAAGTTTAAAATAAATAAATAAATAAATCTGGCGAAATAGTAGACGCATATTGTGAAATAGTCGGAGTGTGCAACAAAATGGAAGACGAATTAGAAGTCGACGATTCTTTTGTTTTAGAAACCGGTAAGCCGTGTGATACATTAGATCTTTTACTATCCAAATACAATTTCCGTAGCTTACGCCTCTCCCTGCACTCGTCTTGTGTAACTGCTGGAGTTAAAACTGTATTAATATGAAAAACCAAAGAAACGATATAACAGCATTAGTTGTCTAAAAAAATAAGTAAAACTTAAATCCATTAGTACAAAGAAAAGTTAGTTAATATTGTAACATTATATAAATATGTTACGATATTTGATTTATGTAATTTAGGTAAAAAAATAATAAGTTAATTGTAAACTTTGATACTAAAAGATCAATATCAATAACAATATATAAAATTAAAAAAAACAAGAGGGACAAATCGGCGGCTCATACTCAATCAGATTGCATGGCATCTTGTGTTGAAAGCCCTATTGTGATAGCGAACGGCGTATCAGATAGTCAACATACACTAATTACTTGTCCATCATACTTCATCACCTTTATATCTATCATTCCATCAGATGATAACTTCATTTAGTGGATTTCAATAAGGGTTTCAAGATTGCTCTCATATGCATTCCTAATTTGTCCATCATACGGTTCATAAGTCTACGAAAATCAGGTAAAATAATTCTTTTTTTTCAATGTTCATGTTCATCTGCCATGTCTTGCTTGGATTTCTTTAATGAAAATGAAAATCTGTATACAGTAACCTAAATGTAACTTGTTTCGTTGACAGATTTACCTTCATTCAGTTAGGTAACATACATGATGTTCTTAGTGTATTTACTGCATACATGTCTTCGGGTATGAAAAAAACAGATTTAGGTTGTCATTTGAATACAGTGACATGCTCGAAGTCGTTAAGTATACGATGCACACCAGGTGTTCGAACAAATGATTGTATGAAAAATGTTGTATTTAACGAAAGTATCATTATGTTAAAGTAGAACAACAAATAAAGATGAGGTGTTTAATACGATTAGGTTGTAAAGTTAAGTTGTTTTCGTCTATCGACTTATTGGGTAAGATGAAATACAACAACAAAGATTGTTAAGCTTACTTTTTTGTTTTTAAACTGTGTGTAGTAAATGAAATTAGTATGCTTGTCTAAAAGGAATTAATTTATGTTATGAATTTCACCAGAAATGGGTTTGTGTAATTTAGATTGATTAAAAAGGGTTACAAATATAGGATATGTTTATGTAATAAAAGAAAGTTAGTCAAGTAGAATAGAAATGTAACATCAACATGAATTACCATATTTAACGTATGTATGTTTGTCATTCCTTTAAACTACAACAAAAAGATTGCATTATATGTTATGACTTGATGTTTTATTTAAAATGGGTCAACGTTTTAAATGTTTCTTAGAATGGCTGGAGCTGAAAACAATGTTGTCGTCATATCGGATTCTGAAGACTCTTCGGCTGAATCAGAGGAGTTTGATGATGATGAAACTGGTCCGCTGATATTTTTTGTGCCATACACCAAACGCTTTGTAAGTTCCGACAAAATTATATGTTAATAGGCGTCTAATATGTTTACATAATTTGGCTAAGTTTTGTATTTTTTAAATACTTCAACATCATTAATGGAAATTATTATGTTTTGTAACTTATAGTGCATACCAGTTGCAGTAGCACGGACGACATGAATTGACGAAACCTTGAAAGTTAAGATCGCCAACAGGCAGAATATGGAGACAAAACATGATGTTAGGGCGGAGCCAAATAAAAACAGTATTAAGTACGTTGTCAAAGGCTGGGCGAAATGGCTTAAAGATAACAACATAAAAGAAGGTGTCATCGTAAGTTCTAGTACTTTCCAGATATTGGTGTTTTGTTCCTTACCGATGTTTTCCGCTAGTGGTGATGTTTGAAACTTTGAAACAGGGTTGAACCATAACATATGGTTGTTTTGGGTAATGAAGAAAGCTATCATAACTTATGTAGTGTTAAAAGTTGTTTTGTAGTAGCTTTACATGTTTGAAAGCTACGATCTTTATGTAGTTTGGACTGCTACTATGTAACCGTGTTATAAATATCTACCTGATCTAATTTTAGTTTATATGTTATATTTAGTACATAGTTTATGCATTCAAATCAATTGACAACTATAAAATCGATACACTCTAAGGTTGCATGGTGTGGGATAAAGCCTCTTGCCTCATCAGCGTTACGTAAGTGATGAACTTTAGGCTTTATAGTTAACTTGCAATGTGTGAAATAAAGTCACCTTTAACTATATCTATACTTATATATTATAATGCATGAGTGAGGGGTATTTTAAGATACCCAAAAAATAAGAATCCCCCCCCCCTTTATTTATAGAAAGACCCCTAAAATGAGGGTAGTTTTGTCTTTTAAACTTTATTTATTTTTTAGCCCCTAAACTTATTACACTTAAATCCCTAAGGTTTTATCTAAATTATAGATAATTAGTTACAATTCACCTATCCACAACAAACTTATATTTTTTTACGTATTCTTGGCGTATCTTATAAACTATACTGTTTAAAAAAAATCCAAAGATAACATGACGACCTACACATTTTTGTCGACGTTTCGATAGTTGTCTTGTTCAATATCGACGCACGGATTAAAAGATACAAGTCGATAATGTTTTAATGTGCAAGTAATTAATACTTGTGATCTAATGTACCTAATCTACAAAGATGGGCTCCATCTATGCAAACAAAAACAAAAAGAATTAAAAGTACCGTAATATAAAATGAAGATATTACGTGTCACATTTTATTTTATTAAAACTGCCTAATATCTATACTTAGATATACCTTATAAAAACTTAAAACTAACCACATTAAACTTCCTAAATAAAGGGGAGGGAAATCTAAAATTAAACCCTAATGCATTTCTATGGTTACTACTATAAATATATAGCAAGATACCCATGTATCTATTGCTAAACAAAGTTAAAAAACGGATCCAGTTCTGAATTCAATTGTTGCGAAAAACCAAGCATGCGAGATTGAAAATTCTAAGGTTAGTTCTGTTATATCGCAGCAATGAATAATTGTTTTCTTTTGTTTACTTTTATGACAATGTTAACTTATTTGATTTTTCAGATTCAGTTGCATGATGAACATGCCAATTTAAACAACCCATTTTTCGAACAAACTTCTAAGGTATTGATTTTGCTGGTTTTTAAGTATTATTTTTGCGTATATCATTCATATTAACACATTCGTTATGTTATTATATGTGTGTTTTATTGCAGGGTGATGGTGATAAAAGTGTTGATATTATTTCTTATGGTGCAATGTTTAGTCCATACAAGTCTAATCTTCAACGTGAATTTAGTGAAGAGGTCATTTTAAGATTTGTTTAATCTTTTTTTTTAACTTTTGTATTTAATTTTTGTCTTTTTTTAAGGATCAGAAGTTTGAGACCCAAAGGAAGAGACCTAAGAGACTCTCTGAATGGAAATGGAGTGAGGTTATTAATTGGACGATTCTGATGACAATGACAAAGAAAAGGAATTAGAAGATACTGCCGATTCAAGCACAAACAAGAAAACCCAATTAAAAATACCTCCAGTGTCAATTTAGAAGCGGAACAGATTTCATGCAGTCTAATATGAAATCTATCAAGTGTTTTTATGATTTTTCTTATTTTCAATTGTTATGTTTGATTTAGACGTATGAATAAAGTTTATTTTATATTTGAACTTTATTTTTGGTGTTAATATAATGCAGTTATTGACCATATTAATAAAGTTCAAAATAAAGTTAGTATCCTAAATTTACAAGTCAACTGAACTTATATAAGTTAATATCCTAAAGTTGCAATAAATATATATTGTAGTTAGATATAGTCAAGCTGAAATTAAAAATTATTGCAGTTATTCTTGGATATTAATCTAATGAGTAAACTGCCATTTTGGTTCCTGTGGTTTGGGCAGTTTTGCCATTTTAGTCCAAATCTCAAACTTTTTAAATATGGGTCCCTCTGATTGCATTTTGTTGTCATTTTAGTCCAAAACTCAAAATCTCTCATTTTTTACTATTTTAAGGTCCCTTTTTTGTCTTTATCTGCAGGGGTAGTCTGGTCCATTTAATTTTCATTAAACCAATTCCTTTATTAAAAAACCCCAAATATAAATACCCCCTTATCATTCTCCTTCCCAATTACATCATCATCTTCAACTCCAGATATAGTACCAAACGCATACGAAGTGGCCGGATTGTACTCATTTCGCATGAGTTTATCTCCATCGGCATACCAGGCAACCTCATCTCCCCTCTGATACTTTCTTTCACTACAGTCACCACAAATTCACCAGATCAATACAGCATTGTCTTAATACCATACAAATTCAACCAAACACTTCATTTACTACTCAAATCAATTCAAATAAAGATCTGAAACTAACTGAACTTAATCAAATTACCTCAAAGGCCTAAACCAAATTGTAACAGAAATGCTATCACCTCTTCCGGATCTGAAACTAACTGAACTTAATCGGAACATCATCAATCGGCTCATCAATCATCTCATCAGCAGACGGATAACCTACAGGCGAAAGCGCGCCGTAACCGCCACGAGAATACATCGAATCGGAAGTAGTGAGGTTAAAATTATCAGATCTGGAACCGTAACCGTTTCCGGAGCCTCCGTAAAATGTCGATGCAGATGCGGATGATTGAGGTACAGTCTGCTTGAACGAAGAAGACGATGAAGACGACGAAAACGGACTTGAAGGTTTGCTGTTATTGTAGAACGATGAACTTACTGGTCCTCTCGAAGAGGAAGCTGCCATTGACCAATTCAACTCACCAGATTCAACAATCTGACAAAAGTTCCGAACAAATCACAAAGTTAGGGTTTGTCAGAGATCCACATGCTACCAGATTGTTAGAACCGAATCGAACATTGTTTGTCACAGTCGGTGAGTGATTAAAAGGTTTCTAGAGAGAGAGAAAGTAGATTTGAAAGTTGAAACTATTCTAAAGAGAGAGAAAGTGTGTGTGTGACTGTGTGTGTTTGGCAGGGTTGAAGATGATGATGTAATTGGGAAGGAGAATGATAAGGGGGTATTTATATTTGATGGTTTTTTTAATAAAGGAATTGGTTTAATGAAAATTAAATGGACCAAACTACCCCTGCAGATAAAGACAAAAAAGGGATCTTAAAACAGTAAAAAATGAGAGATTTTGAGTTTTGGACTAAAATGGCAACAAAATGCAAACCACATGGACCCAGATTTAAAAAGTTTAAGATTTGGACTAAAATGACAAAACTGCCTAAACCACAGAGACCAAAATGGCAGTTTACTCTAATCTAATAATTTGTATTTCTTAATTAAAAAAATAATAAAGTAATAAACTTTAAAGCTAAACTAAAAAACTGAACTTACTATGATATAAAGTTAATAAAGATGTAAACTCTTAACATCCTATTTTTTATAAAAACTATTTTTAAAATTTTATAAAAATATAAATTATATCTATATATAAACAAAATTTAACCATTAAAATTAAAAGGTGTAAAACGTACTTACGAGTTAACTACTATTTTTTTATTTTTATAAACACAAATTTTAAACTAAAATTTTATTGGATGAGTACCATGTGGATATTTAAAAATAGTTATGAACTTTAAAGAATAAAATTATAAACTTTATCATTTAACCAACAAAATAAACTTACTTTACAACTATAACAACTTAACTTTTATTTTTTGTCATTTGATTATTATTTTTTTATTAAAAACGAAACTTTACAGTGTAAAACAGTTTTTTTACTTTATTTATAAACAAAACATTTTATTTTTATAAAAAAATAATTCTTTATAAACATTTTTTGTAACAAGTAATATAAATAAAATACTCCAGAAATTTATAATATTTACTAGATAAATACTAATTTGTGTTACAAATTTTTAGAAAATTATAAGTTCAACTATATTGTTATAGATAATATTAGTCAGTTTCAAAAGAATTCTTTACCAATTTGACTAGATACATAGTAGACTGTGTTGCATATTTTTAGGGATTATAAGCTAAAAGTAGAGTCGTATAGATAAGATTAGTTAGGAACTAAAAATCTGAACTTAGTATGATATAAAGTTAGTAAAGATATAAACTCTTAACATCCTATTTTTTATAAAAACAGTTCTTAAAATTTATAAAAATATAAATTTTTTATATCTGTAAAAAAACCGAAATTTAATAATTTAAGTTAAAGCTCTAAAACGTACTTACGAGTCAAATACTATTTTTTATTTTTATAAAAACGAAAATTTTAAACTTAAAGTTTATTGGATGAGTACTATGTGGATATTTAAAAAAGGTTATGAACTTTAAAGAATAAAATTATAGTTTATAATTTAACCAATAAAACAAACATACTATCTTTTGTCTTTTGATTATTAATTTTTATAAAAAACAAAACTTTACATGTGTGTAACACGTATGACATATATTCACTACAATAACGTTATCATAAATATTATACGAATAAGAAAACTATCAGAAATGAGTGCCGCAATGCAAAGTGTCGCCCCCGGCGCATCCCACGGGCACACTACTAGTATATATTATAAAGTAAGAAATTAAAACAAAAAGGAAATCTGATTGGTTATGCAAGTGCGCCCCACACATCATCCTCCATAGTGGCCGCTATGCCTCTGGTGAAACCCTCCATAGTACCCTTAAAACGCTCAAGCAACATTGTGCAGGGCGCTATGAGGGTGACGTGGCTGGAGGCACGGTTCCACATAGTGTGGCCTAACATGAAAAGAATACGTACAATTATTTTTTTATTAAATGAGAGAATTATTAAGTAGATGTACATTTATTTCTTTTATTAAATGAGATAATTATTAAGTAGACCAAGATTGACTACTCCGGATTTTGAATTAAAGGGTCCATCGTCGTCACGAAGATAATGACCTTGCATAGGAACAAAAAATAATAATAAAATATCTAAATTCTTTTAAATTTAAAATAAATAATTGGACGGGTTACAATTTATTCTAACTAGATTTACTACCCGCCGCGATGCGGCGGGATACAAAGTTGGATGTCTATTACACAATAGCACCTATTATTCTATAACAAACCAATGTCGATGACAAACTATTGATACCATAACACAAATAAGAAGATAGATAAATAGGACCAACCATATGCTAAACCAGTCACCTTAACAATGAGCAGATCAAATAGCAACAAAAACAGTGTTCGTAACCAAGCAAGTCAAACCAACCAACTAAAAAACCTAACAAACTCATATCCCGTGTACAAAGGTTACAAAACAATAGAGCCAACATACGACATTCATCATAAAAACAGGAAACGTGTATCGCTACTGCAATAACGCAATATGCGACAAACAAATAGCAGCATACCAGCAACTTAGCCACCTGAAAATAGCAAATAAACACACCAATTTAAAAAATTACAGACACAAACACAAACATAACCACATCCTATATGGATTATTTTGTATTCCAAAAGGCTAAACTAAACATGCATTTCATTAGTTTCAGTATTCTTAACAATCTCCAAGTATTTTTGCTTCCGCTATCGAAAAAATCAAACTGGGATATCGTGCACCAATAACTGGTTGGAAATTGGATATTCAAAACCCCAAAATTTAAAATGTCACAGCCGTCGTCGCAATCCATGCACCCAAGAAACCATAAACTTATACAAAATTGAAAATTACCCGTAGTAATTTTGCTAGACAACAATGTAAATTCCACAATTGACGGGCTGATACCAGCAAAGAAACACAAAAAACCCCCAAACAACACACCTTCTTCCGAAAACAAAATTATAAGATAATCAAATAACAAAACAGACATCACAAAATCTAAAACATACCAGTCGGAATTATGGCCCAGAACATCAACAATTTAATACCAAACAATCACCAAACAGCAAAGAAAAACGCCCTAACCAGAAGAAGAACAACGAATGAATAAAATAAAAATGCACCCTTTGGTAGACGAATGAAATTACCTATCGGAAATTGAAGGAATACCAGCTGGAAGATAAAGCAAGAAGATGAGCAAAGGGCAAAGGTGTCGTAAGCAAATTTGTACGCAGAAAAGCAATTATTACAGGTCAGAGGATATACCGCCTCATAAGGAAGATTTACAAACGAAAAAAACCAAGCATGCAAAAACCCGCTTCACAAAACAACATTTAAATGCCAATAATGCTAATTATAAAATGTTTAGCATCTAACATCAAAAGAAAATGATCAATTAGTTACCTTTTTACCCTCAGATTGATGCTTATAGAAAGACAGCAAAGGCTACTGTAGTACACACAATGTTGTAACCTTTTCCGATCTATGTCTTCTACACGCTAACACTTTGTAACCATCTAAGTTTTTTTACATGTTAACCCTTTTTGCGAACTATTTGGTTGGTTAGACTATGCAAATAGTTGGTGATGTTTACACACTGGACTTGTGTTTCTCACTGGTTGGAAAGATGTACTTGTTAAATGTATTACAACCTGACGACAAAAAAAAACAATACAATATAGTGTATCAGTACAAATATGTAACTTCCTAATATTTATAATATTGCCACCAAACAATTATCATATTCCTTTAATGAAATCAAGGACTATTATATTCCTACTCTTAAAAAAAACACTTTTTTTACAGTAACTCATATGTATATAAAAGCAATCTTAATAAAGTAATGTACTCTTTATTTACACCAACTCTTTGACTAAAAAGGCTTTGGCCTAGTGATATCTTATTGTGTAGTAAGGTGCCTATCTGATTGAGGTCGAGGGTTTAAGTTCCATAGTGAACGGATCATGATGCAACAATCTAAATAAATCTAAGTAGACTTGTACATTTAATTGAAGAGAAGACAAAGGTAATGTATGTATGATAAGAAGAAAGTGAAAATACCTTAAAAGTCAGAATGGGGACTTGTGAGTTGAGGCCTGTAGTGAATTCAACCCACAACAAAAAAACTATCATAACTACCAAAAACGAATTAAAATAAGACTCTGCAAATAGCAAGTATACCTATCATCATCCATTGAAGATTTGCAGCGAATCCGTGATTCTCGAGTGTCGCTTGGAGCAAAGCCTAGGTCGCTTGGAGCCCATAGGAGATGAGTTTTTGCTTCTTGAATCTTGCTGGACTCGCGGCGCCGGTGGCACCTCCGGAACCCTAATCCGTCGTGAGCCACCACCCAAGTCCACCCCTTCATCAACCCCTTCCTCACCGTCGTCGCTGCATCTGCCGCCCCCCTTCGGCTCGGACCCAATCACCATCACTCTAGCCGCACCCCACAACCTCTCGTCACCAAACCACCGCCATAAACCACCATAGTGGCGCCACCGTGACCAAGTGGCCGGCCGGAAACCGCCACTCCGTCTTGTCACCGTCGTCATAGTCGGTCGCACACCGGAGAACCCATGAACAGCGAAGAAAGTTGAGCAGGGGTGGTCCACCTCGATGGCAGGTGGCGTCGCATTCTGTCTTCCATATGTATCTCTGACTCAAACGCCGTTACCGTTATTTCACTATTGTTCGGTTATGTTTCAAATTGTTTCAAACTAAAGCTCAAGATTATACAACGACAATCGGCAGCAACACCCTTTCTGTTGGTATATAAATAACACACTTAGTTTTTTAGATAAGCATCCAAAAAAAGTATTGGAAAATCTGAAAAATGTATAATCCTTTGTTTTCCATAGTTCATTTAAACACAAACTGTAAAACTGCAGTGATGAAACAATATCTTTACCTCGACTAAAACACCTCCAACGACGGGGATGATAAGAATTCGAAGCAATAGGGAGCACCCCTGAGAAAACGATAACCACCGCCGAACACAGAGACAACAACCTCGTCTTTACCTTGAAGGTTTACTCGTGTGAAGAACAAAAACTCAATCACAAATAGATCGCTTTCCCTAATATTCAAAGATCAACTGTTAATAAACGAAATCTTACTCATATAGATTGCTTTCAGTAATAATAACAATGGCTCAAACCGATTTAGATTAGCTAGTCGAAATGGACAACGAATCTCTAGAAAATAGAAGATGGAGGTTGTCTTTAAAACCCTTGGTAGACTCACCACACAACAGGATTCAGGAGGATTTGATAATCAAGTTTTCAGATTTGAGAAGGGGGTCAACGTACCGGTACATCGGAGCTCTGCCGGAGCTCCCCTGCCGCCACCGCCCGCGGTGTCGCCGTCATCATCACTTGCTCCTGCTGTCTCTCTCTCTCTAACTTCAGTCTCTCTCTCAAGTGGGAAAAGGGGGAAGAGTGGGTGTGCGGCTGTTCATGTAGGGTTTTGGTTTTAACAAAAGCTTGCTAACGGCCGTTACCGTTAAAACACTGTTGCTACTGTTGCTCAGTTATGTGTTGAATTAATATATACTAGTAATTAACTCCGCGCGTTGCGCGGAAGACATGTACATGTAGAGAACTAAAAAACGTGCTCCTTGGCTTCTTGAATACCAGCTTTTTTAAGAACTTGGTATACATCAAACGCAATTTCTTTATTCGTTTTTGTGAACTCGGCATGTATCAAGCATGATTACTTAGAAAAATTGGTATGCATGAAACATAATTGTAATCCAGTTGTGCAACTCCTTTGGAGTTCTGTTCCTAACATTGAACATATTACTTGAATTCTAATGAAACTGTGATTAATCATATATTCCTAATTCTAAACTATAACAATTCTACCAATAATAGTTTTCAAGATGTAAACAATAATCAATACACGTTACACCTACTTTCTTTCAAGTTTTTTTCTTCTTTAAAATAGCTTAAGTGAATCAGAAAGCAAAAGGACTATCAAAACAAAATTGAAAACACATAGCAAAGAAGAACAATAATGTCATACCTGAAAATTTGGACTGATCTAGTCGTGCTCTGTATTTTGGCATTCTGCTCTGTTGTATCATGTTCCCCAAATCAATTCGATTAAAAGTTTGAAGTTCAACCAAAAGTTAATCAAAAGCTCTTTGTTCCCCAGAGAATGCAAAACACACTTTATTAATTCATTGTTTCCTGCTTGACAAAGAGAAAACTAATCAAAATTAGAAATAAGCATTCCTCATTTTAGTCGTGATTGCTATGCAAAAAAAATAAAATAAACTGTAGATCTAGAGAACCACTAGGAAGTGCTTGTCAAGAACTTTTCGAAAATCGAATAATAGGGCGTTTTGGTATTGACATGTCAGCTTTTCAGTTATGTTTTAACTCATCATGTGCTTGATTCTTATACGTTCCGGCCAAGAAACGTTACCTAAAGAACACCCTCGGTCACCATCATCGCTAAACAATCCAACCATCAGCGACCAATCCAGCCATCAGCCTGCAAAATAGTGGTGAACGTGCCGGAAGAGGTGTGTTGTCGGAGCACAACAATGGCTCCGCTTTCCGTTGCTAGCGGCTCCACCCGTTCACAACGGAGTAACCGGTGGGAGGAAATCCATGTCTTCGTACGACACAACTACAATCATCACCGGCCAATTGCGTAACCGGGGTGAGGAGTCGGCCGGAGGCCATGGTCGGCTCCTCCTCCATCACTCTCTCTCTAGATATTTCCTGTCGCTCTCTCTTCCGTATCTCTTTCTCACTCTACTTTCTGGATATCAAAGATACTAACGGCCGTTATAGTTAATTCACTATTCATCCGTTATGTTATAAATTAATATAGTTATACAATATATGAATTAAAAAAGGGGTGCCTTATTCCCACATACCCTATATCTTATTTTTACATCCCCTATTGTATACGGGCCGTATACAATTATACGGCTCGTATAGAATGTTTTTTAATAGAAAAATGCGCAGGGAATGTTTTTTTTGTTTTATTATATACGGCCCGTATACAGTTATACGAGTCGTATACATGTGTATACGATTTGTAAAACGTATACGGCTCAATTGATTTATTTTTGTGGGTTTTTTATGTTACCACATTTATACGGGCCGTATAACTATATACGAGCCGTATATATTGGCGTTTTTTCAAGTATCACGTTTTATTCCCGTAAAAACACAATCATTCTAGGGTTTCTAAACTCTTCATCACCTTTAACAATGTCGATAAACGTTGATCGAAACATGCCGCTTAAATCGGAGCACAGGTAGAGTAACGTTACCGATCAGTCCGTTGATGAAAACCTTAGCGATCGCAGAGATCTTCGTGTTGGTTATTTATCGATTCCGAGTAACTAGCAGAAGAACCTGACACAAACAAGTTCTCCACAGTTTGTTATTCAAATCTCTGTTCGGTCATCTTTCCAAACTACAACACACTATACTTTTAATAAGCTGTCATAGTTGTCAAATTCGATTTCAACAAATCTTTTCCTTTTCCTTCAATTTCTACGGAAACGATGGCTATGCGAAATACAAACCGCAACCGTTTTTTACTACGAAAACGGTGGCTATGCGAAATACAAACCGCAATCTTTTGTGACTATGGGAAACACAAGTTTTCTTTTTGAGCTTGATGGATGTCCGTTATCTCAGTTGAGGCGGGCATTGTTTAAATCTTAATATAACTAGATGTTACGTGTATCAGCGTTGTTTATCACCCTGTGTGAGCATTGGAAACCCAACAAACAGTCTTGACAACTGTGACAGCTTATCTATCTATGTGTGTCACATCCATCCTGTTATAGCAATCGATATGATTAATTTTACAGATTTTTTTCTAATTAGCGTTGTTAACTACCAAAAGAATGCATACACAAATAGTTCTAGTGGACGAAGCAAAGAGACCGTTGTGTATCTGAATCAGGTTCTCAAACAAACACTACTAAAGATGAGTTGGTGATAAATATCGGAGTTGTTATCTCGGTTGTTCAGTACTTTCGTGATAATAAAACAAGCAGGCATTGATTTTGCCAAGATTGAAGGAAAGAATCTGGCCATAAGCGTTGTGGATTCTTAGCGTTATTCGAATGTAAGTGGATCGAGTGATACGCTTATCTATTCTGGTCAAGGTGGGCATGGTTTGTTCGGGAGTAAATCACCACCCAAAGATCAACAACTTGTGATTGTCGGGTTATGCTAGTTATTCGGAATGTTTCGAATCATCACAGAAGACGTGTTGGTTTGCATATTCAATCTTCATTGCTTCATTAAAATTACAACACACGATAAAATGCTTGGAAAATTGCATCAACTCTCCAGATCTCTGTTCGATCATCTTTCCAACATTAACAACATTGGATCTTCATTCTGTCTCTTTGTGTGTTGACAAAGCTGACAAACACATTGGTATTTTCTCAAAATGTGCAAACTTGAAGAATCTCACATTAAAGGAGTTTGCAACAACGAGATCAACGTATACAGGTGCAAGAGAATGGCGAGTTATTTTCAGTTATTTCTGTTGATCCACAAATTCCATTGTTTAAATCAGAATCAGGTTCTCAAGACAAGGATAGTTCTAATAGATTAAAGAGAATAAACCATTTTTTACCATTTTTTACCCATAGTATACGAGCCGTATAATATTATACGGCCCGTATACAATCATCGTATACATTGTATACGATCGGTAAATTTGTTTTTAACCGTGAGTATACGGCCGTATAAACGGTATACGGCCCGTATACATATGGTAAAAAATGGTAAAAACCTCTTTAATCTATTAGAACGATCCAATAAACGAAGAACAAAGGCTATTTACAAAACACAGGAACCAAAGGAAACATCTGCTTCCTGGATCTGAATCAGAGTGTTAACTTTGAGTCAAATCCAAACCCTCACCCTCAAAATCAACCAGAAACCAAAGGAAAAATGGCTGATAGCATTACTAACGGTTCAAGTAAGTGTCTAAAATGACATCTAGCATTACTAACGGTTCAACTTGAAGAATCTCACATTAAAGGAGTTTGAACCAGTTGTCCATCACTTAAGACCTTGAAAGATTTGTTGAAATCGAAGCATTCATGAACCACAATTGACTCAGACTCATGTTCAAGTAAGTGTCTAAAAATCTGAAAATTCAGGTTCACCTTGTTAATTTCTCAAAACAAACTCTCGTTTCTTCATCTTCATCTTCAAGAACAATGATGAACACATGATGTCAGATAATACTTCATTTGTCGAGAAACCATACTGTCAAGAAACCATACTGTGTATCTAAATCAGGTTCTCTGCCTTAGATCGGTTATTCCTTGTGATACATGAACGTTGTATTCTTGTCTTTCAGAAGAGTTCGTATTGAATGGCGAGTTATTTTCAGTTATTTCTGTTGATCCACAAATTCCATTGTTTAAATCAGAATCAGGTTCTCAAGACAAGGATCGTTCTAATAGATTAAAGAGAATAAACCATTTTTTACCATTTTTTTACCCATAGTATACGAGCCGTGTAATATTATACGGCCCGTATACAATCATCGTATACATTGTATACGATCGGTAAATTTGTTTTTTATCGAGAGTATACGGCCGTGTAAACGGTATACGGCCCGTATACATATGGTAAAAAATGGTAAAAACCTCTTTAGTTGCTTCTCTTGTTAAGTTTCTGAACCAACCGAAATCCACAAATTCCAACAGTTTCTTCGTAGATTCCGTCCGGTTTCCAAACTATTTCACTCAAACTTAATATTCACTGTAGTGGATGCAAGCATAAAGTTAGAAAAATACTCAAGAAGATTGAAGGGTACACAACTTAAGCTCAACTTGAACTGACGATATGAGTCAGGCGTTGGAAGGATTGTAGTAGTAGGACATTGGTACCACTGTGAAAATTGCATCAGGAAGCTCAACTTGAACGAACCCATTATTCGACCGAGTAATCAATTGTATTTTTTTAGTTGCTTCTCTTGTTAAGTTTCTGACCCAACCGAAATCCACAAATTCAAGTCAAGGATCGTTCTAATAGATTAAAGAGAATAAACCCTCGTTTCTTCATCTTCATCTTCAAGAACAATGATGAACATATGATGTTTTTTTCACAGAACGTGGTGGATTGCGGTGGTTTGGGTCTAGGGTTGTCAGAGAGAGAAAAAGAGGGGAGAGAGTCTGATACAAAAGGAGGGGATTGCGGTGGTTTGGGTCTAGGGTTCGCATAAACATATATTCGTTTCATAACCTCCTCCTATAAATCAACCACAACTGACAAAGAGCCTGTATTAGAAACCATCCTATGTCTTTTACCAACCGAAGAGGCAGCAAGGACAGATAATACTTCATTTGTCGAGAAACCATACTGTCAAGAAACTAACATCTTTTACTCATAAACCCTTAAATCCCAACGCTTCATTTGTAACCGTAAGGATGATGCAAATTTGTACGTAAAGATCTCTACACAAACTCTTCTACATCTTTTAACCAATGGACTCAGACTCATACTACTCACCCTCCCCTGAGTAAAAGTTTTCCCGACGACTCAAGAAAATCCACAATCCTGTGTATGTGCTTGTGCTGTAGAAACCGGTGATGAATTTGTGTACACAACTGAACGTTAATTGATATTGTTTTAGACAACAACATATAATGAACAAATTGTTGGTGGATAACGCAAACAAGTTCTCCACATTTTGTTATTCAGATCTCTATTCGGCCATCTTTCCAAACTGCAACACACGATAAGTTTAAACTTTATAGTGTGTGATTTGACCATGAAATGATTGGAGGTGAAGGTTCAGTGCACGAAAAGTTTCTTACGAAATGTACGTGACAAAACAAGTATGTTGGGAATTAAACGCATGTCCTTACAACTCTCATCAAATGCCTCACCCTTCCTTTTATTCTATAAATATTAAATAAAGAATAACACCATGCCCTTAATTCCGCGTTGATAGCTTCCGTTTTATTACAGTCATACGACACGTTTTCTTGTTCTTCAATCTTTGTTACTTGTTAATGTTTTATTTTTTTCTACTTTTAGAAAGGTTTGAGCACCTCACGACTGTAAAATATCTAGTGTGATTTACACCTTAAATCCCTTAAATACTTGAAAAATCAATTTTTTCGTTCCATACGGGCCGTATAAGAGTATACGGCGGCCCGTATACACGTTCGTATACATTGTATACGACCAGGCAAACTTATTTACACATGGTGTATACGGGTCGTATACTGTTATACGGCCCGTATAGAATAAAAACAACTGACAAAGTCTGCGCCAGCAGACTTTGTCAGTTGTTTTTATTCTATACGGGCCGTATAACAGTATACGGCCCGTATACACCATATGTAAATAAGTTTTCCCATGTGTTAATATTAGGACCCTTAAAAAATAATTTCTACAATTCAAGGTGAGATGCGGCTGTGTGCTTCTGTCCATACAAAAATATTATACAATTTTTAAAGCAATTACATTTTATTTTTATTTTTTTTTTATAATTTGAACTTTGTTTTTTTTTTTTATATGTTGTTTTTTGTGTAAAAAGTTATTAATGTAGGACTAAATTATACTATAGGCGTGAGGTTAAATCGTATTTAAGATTTCTTTCTAATTTCGAGTTAAACAAAATATCAAACCATCAATATTCCCAACTCATACGTTGTCTCTCTCGCAAGTTTTTACGATGATAACATCATTTCCTCACAAATATTCACAATCAACATCGTCTTCCATGAATTCTCCAACAAAAGTGAGGATCCTCATCACCAGTGGCGGATTTAGAATAAAACTTTAGGGGTAACGCTAAAAAAATTTACCGTACATTTATACCATGTAAATGAAACAAAAGAAAACACAATAATAAATAAAATTAAACATTTATCTAATAGATTTCTCCACCTGTGAGTGACGGATATAGAAGAAAAATTCATGGGTATCTCAATATTTTTACCGTACATTAGAAGAATTTTTTTACAATTCGTTCATGCCCTGGTTTTAAAAACCTTGAGGCGCTCCGAGGCTATTCGGTCCTAAAAGCCGAAGCTCAAAGCACTACAAGCAAGACGGGAGCTTCACGTATGTGAGGCACCATGTATCCATATAATGTTGATATTATAATTCTTTAGAAAAAAAGTATGTTAATCTTAAGTATCCGAAACTAAGATGATTATACGATAGACACCTAATATAAAAACATATGTCAATATTATTATTCTATAGAAAAAAACAAAAGATAATACAAAAGAGATAAGTAAAAATACATTTAGGTATTATTTATATTTTAATTATCATAATACAAAAAATAAGGACTAAAAATATGTAAATACTAAACTTTAACCCAAAATCCGTTTCTCAGTTTGACTCAGTCTAACAAATAGGAAAAGAATAGTTCGATTTTTAATACTAAAATGTTAATTTAGAAGGGAAATACTAACAAGAAGGAAAAATAATAATTGCCAATATGGTAATGACCAGTTGGTCAGGGGGTTTTCCACTAAGTGGTTTCCTTCTGGTGAGGTCTTAGGTTCGATTCCTACCAAGTGCAAAATTATGTTAATATGGGAGAACACATCTGGGAGGGATTAGAACTTGGGGTGAGGGGTTTAAACAGCATGCTGGCCCTTTGGACCTTTGGAGTCAGCTGGAAATCCAGTTGATCTATCGTTAAAAAAAAAAGGAAAAATAATAATTTGATTTTTAATACTAATGTTAATTTAAAATGGAAATAACAATTAAGACTTTTAATACTAATGTTAATTTAAATTGTAAATAACAATTAAGAGCTATTTACGTGATTGAAAATTTTCAATCAGGAACAATTACCATTTCAGTTAGTAAATTTAGCAAAAAACAAAAAATTGAACGGCGTAAATTTAGCAAATTACTTAACTAAATCTTTGATTTAGGCATGAATTATGTAAAGCTGTCTATTTTTTTTCTTTATATATTTTAGGGTCTACATATTCACACACTCTAGTCCTTATTTAGACACCCTCGTATACGCCTCGTATAGGTCTATACGTAGCGTATAACCTTTTTCAATTTCCAAAAGAATCTATGATTATGTCATATTTTGTCTTATATGCCTCGTATAAGCCTCTTATAGGCCTATATGGGGCGTATAGACGAAAAAGACCATTTTACCCCTGAGTTAGGCCTATACTGGGGGTAAATTGGTTTTTTTTGCCTCTCTTATATGCCTAGTATAGGCATGTATGAGGCGTATGTCTATAATGCAAAATTACCATTTTAACCCTGAATTAGGCCTAGATTGGGGGCAAAACAGGGATATAATGGTCTTTTGGACCCCACTATACGCCCAGTCTAGCCCTATATGGGGCATATATATATATTTTTTTTTGTTTTCTCTTCTTAATATCCATAACACTAATATTAATTATAAAAAACTCATATTAATATCAATAACACTAATATTAATTATGAAAAACTCATATTAATTATAATAACACTCATATTAATTATAATAAACTCATATTAATATCAATAACACTAATATTAATTATGAAAAACTCATATTAATTATAATAACACTAATATTAATTATAAAAAACTCATATTAATTTCAATAAAACTAATATTAATTATGAAAAACTCATATTAATTATAATAACACTAATATCATGTACTTGTTATTTTTATTTATTTAAAATAGAAAGGGTAAATTACACTTTTGGTCCTTTATGTTTGTATCGGATTGCAATGGATGATCTTTAACTTCAATAATTACAGTCACAGTCATTTATTTGTAAAACTCATTACACTCTAGGTCCTTTAGCACACTAACCTAGTTAATTTTAAAAGTTAAGTTATGTCACGTGCACTTCATGTGAGGGCATTTATGTCCTTTTACCCACTTGATTCTTCTCCCTTGTAAACCCCTCTTTTTACCCTATCTTTTTGAACACGCTCTCTCTAACAGAGAGCACCACAACAGCTTTGGCTGCCATCGTCGCCTGTAACCACCGGGCATCGGAATAACCACCAAATCCGGCACCATTTACATCTCCTCTCTCTGGCAAACAACTTTGTGAAGAATGAAGGTGGTGGCGTTGTGGTGTTCCAACCAATAAACTCTAGATCCGGGCTGCCATCTCAAATAACCACCATCATACCCATCGGCTTTCAGGTCTATATTGTTTTTTCGAAGCTTTCCGTTGTTGAGTGGACTTCAAAGCTTTTAGATCTGTATTCTTCTCCGGTAATATCTGAACGGTGGCGATGCAACAAGATGATGGTGGTGACCAGGTCGTATTTGAACGACGGCGGTGGTGCTTTGTTAGCAACTATAAAGATTTAGAAGAAAGTTTTTAGGCTATGTATATGGGTCGGTGGTTGTACAAACAAGGAGCATTTGATTGCTTTGTAATTTGGGTCAAATTGTTGTTTTTAAATTGTATTGTTGTGTACAGATCTTATCTCTTAGACGAATGTTGGGTAAAATTGTTGTATTTTTGTTTTTAAATTGTAATTTGGGTAACCGTGGATGAAAGGGTAATTGTGGACTCAACGAAAGTGTATGTTGTTGAATAGGGAGTGAGGCTTTTTAGTTAATTTTTGGTTATATGTAAGGTTAGATAGAAATTTGCTGAAGTGATCTGATAAAAGCATATATATACGAATGTATCAATAGGCGAATCCAGATATTGTAGGTGGAAGTGGACATGGTGGTGATGTGGTGGTGGCACAGGTGGACATGGTGGTGGTGCAGGCGAAGAAGAAGAACATAAGAACTACGGGTTTTAAATAAAAGGGTTGGGTTGGGTTGTTTTCTTTTATTGTTAAACTAGGTTTTTACCCGGGATTGCTTCCCGGGCTCGGGAAAGTTATTTAGATTAATTAATTACTATTTGTTATTAATACGACCACATTACATCAACCATCTCATTCGATTCAACAACAATGTCTTCAAATCACCGGATTAGATCATGAACTCATATTAGAGGACAAACAAAAGCACAACAGGACCATATGAATAACATCATTTCCACTTTTACATCAATGCACTTACATGATAGGGTGATTTGGGATTTTGAAAAAAAATCTTTGTTTTTGTAGCTCTTTTACAAAATAAGATGTTGACCAAATTTGAAACAGATGTTAACCAAAAGTCAATAAGATATTGACAAATAGTCAAACAGATGTTGAGCTTAAACAGATGTTTGGTTTAAGGCCAAACATCTGTTTATGGCCAAACATCTGTTTAAGGTCAAACATTTGTTTAAGTCCAAATATCTGATATAGAAGAAGAACATCTGTTTAAGGCAAAACATCTGTTTAAGGTCAAACATGTGTTTAAGGTCAAACAACTGTTTAAGTCCAAACATTTGATATAAAAGGCCAAACATCTGTTAAAGGCTAAACATCTGTTTAAGCCTTAACAGATGTTTAACTTGTTAAGATCTACTGTCTTCTAACACAGTTTTCCTCTTCAAAACATTGTTGAACCTAACATAGGTTTCCATTAACTATTGACCAAAAGGCAAACAGATGTTCAAACCACTATTTGTTATTGAAATTCTTTAAAAAAATAGATAGAATTCAAGAAAATGGAACAATGACTTAAAGAACTATAATTTAACACATAATCTAATTGGCTAAATATAAAACATAAAGTGCTAATAACAGTGTTTTATCATCTTAGCCATACATAGCAACAAATTATCAAGTTAATAATTTAAGAAAAAAACCTACAACATCACCATCAAAAAATTCATAATTAGTATCTGATATCAGAACAGACTTAAAATGTGTTTGTTAAACTGATGTAACTTGATTTAATACTATCTTCTGTTGCGAAGACACGTATGTGAAATGCAACATATCACCAAACCTCAAGTTATTGTCAGTCATAAACTTTCGCCAACCTTCCAACGCATAACGTGGCTTCAATTCATTTAACTCCAACTTAACATCATAAACCTGCACAACTCCAACCATGCTTTGAACTTTCAAAGGATGAAGATCAAGAGAAAGACCTGCTCGTCTCGCAACTTCAGCAGGAAGACGCTACATGTATTGTGTGGAAAAAAATAATAGTCAGACAAATAAACGTAAATCATTAGTTTATTATAAAAAATGGTATACCAGCCTATAGTCTCCTTTGCGATCAAAATGAAAGAACTCAGGGTCAAGAGGATGTCCAGAATGTTTTTTTGCAGTGTTTGCAATCTTATTTCTACGGTTAAGCTTTTTTTGAACGTTGGCAGCTCTCTTCCCCTTGATGAAAAAGTAAGCATATACATGTGAATTAAAGGAATGATCAATATATGCACACAAAAAAAATAGTTTATATAACATATACTAATTAACTGGCAAGTATAGATACCTTAACTTTATGAATAGACGAAGAACATCCAGTATGATCACTTGTGTCGACAGGTAAGGCAGCATTTCCCTTAGTCCTATTCTTGACGACCTCCTTTCTCTCAGAAGTAACTTTAACTTTCTTCTTAACCTGTTGTCATAGAGTAAGTTTAATAACAATAGTAATATAACAATCTTTAAGATGGTAAACTTACATCTTGGGTTTTGTTCAATCGTGAAGACATGCGTCTCTTGTACGTGCATTCGGCATTGGTTGGTAAGTTCTTGTAAATAATACATTATTGAATAAATATAACATCAGTAAACAGCATTACTAATAGTTGTAAAAACATTAAATTCTTATATGTGTTAAATTAAAAATAAATAATTTTAATAATTTAGCAAGTACATGAGTAACGGTTGTACCTTCACCTACAGAAACAACTTCTTCATCCTCATAGATGTCCTGGTCAACATTAATGAAATAATTAATATAATGCTAAAAAATTAAAACTTTTATTGCTAATGCTAAATACTTACGTACCTTGAATGCATTATCAACATAATCAGCCTTCGATATCTCAACTACACTATCATCATCAGATTCAGGTTTCTTCAAAAAGCAAATCTCAATCTCATCTCTATAAACTACAACTTCAAAAACAAAATCATCAATCCTGCTAAACACAAGCAAATCATCCTCAAGTATCCCAACATCGTTGCACATTTCCGGCCATCCTATAGAAAATACAAAGTGGGTATCAACTTTAGACACCTCAACATTCCAGTAGGAACCCTTATAACAGATTTGAAATTTCCCACTCAGTGGACTGTTTATGTAAAATTGTTCAATGAAGCAGTCTTCAATTACCTGCATAAAATTAAAAATAATGAATACTAAACGTGAAGTATGTATCTTATGAGAATAAGTGTTAACACGTTAAAGATGCAAAAGAATTGAAGTTAAGATCAATACACATACCGTAAAACCAAATCTTGCATAACGATTAAAGGTGAAATAAGATTCCCCACACATGCCATTAACATAACATGAAAGTTCAAGTCCAAAATCACCTAACGGTTTGAAAACCAACAAAGTATCCCTCGGCAAATTGAGATCTTTAACAACAATGTCCCAACCGTCAGTTATTATCGGCGTTGAATTTTCTGTTCTGACCCTAACAACCCATTTTTTACCAGACTCATGATATATTTGCAACCTACTTTTTTGCCAACAATCTCCCCACTTTTGATTAGCAAAGAATATAGGTACATCCTGTATATAATTTTTAAATAGTGTAAGAAAATATAAACCATAAGAACTGTTAAATATATATCTCAATAAAAATAAATTATGTATGTAAAAACATGTCATACCAGTTTCAAAGATTCTGGGTTATGAAGAAACTTAACAAATGTAGTATACATCATAAAACCTGAATCAGTAAAGATGTTAAAAGACTGTAATTAAAAAGCTGGCTTCGAAAATGAACATTAACTTTTTGTATTAACAGAGTATATAGTGAAATTAATCATAGAAACAGAGTATGAGTTAAAATTATTCTGCAAATAATAATTATTTTAACATGTTCTCAACAAATGATTCAAACACATAAGTAAACCCTTCTTGAATCTTGAATGTATAGCAATAAACATTTAAAATCGTATTAGTAGCAAGATAGGATTTAAATTAACATAGATTAAACAATATAAAGTTCATTACAATAGGAATGTACATACCAGTTGCTGAAGAAAAAATAATCAAACCTCAGGTGATTGAAGTGTAGAAGACGGAGGAAAAGAAAATTGAAACCCTAGAAAATAACTGGGGAGAAGAGATTTTTGAAAGAAGAGATGATAGATGTTTGATGTGTAATGATGATGAAGAAATAGTGACGGTTGTGTTTTTTTCTTCCCATATTTTCAACTGATGAAAAATATTTACACATACACCCCTTTTAAATTTGTTATTTACATTTACATTGACATACAAGAGTAAAGTACATGATTAGTTGAATTGATTTGGTATTCAAATTAACAAAGAAAAATAATTTTTCGTATAGCAAAACCATTAACATAACATAAAATTTGAATGCTTTGAATCATGTATTAATAGTAATTAGGTTTTAACATAAGTAAGTTTCATGACCTCAAGAAGCAATGCCGAGGGAAAATCTAGTTTTATCTATTATATGTACATTTTAACATAAGTAGTTTGACTTTGGTCAAACAGGCTTTGGTCAAACAGTGTTTTATCAAGTAGCTTTTAACAAAAGTAGTTTGACTTTGGTCAAACAGACTTTGGTCAAACAACGTTTTAACATTGCTCAAACAATGTTTTATCTATTATAATTAGCTTTTAACATAAGTAGTTTGACTTTGATCAAACAGCGTTTTAACATTCCTCACAATGATTACAAGCTAGTAAAAACTTCTTTGTAAACAACATTAGAAGTCTTATTTGTTGGTTTTCCATCAGCATCGAATATTAGTATTTTAACGCCTTCTCTGGTCTTGACCCTTGATAATGCAACATACAACTGACCATGAGTGAAGACAGGATCTTTCAAATAAAGACCAACCTTTGATAACGATTGTCCTTAACTCTTGTTAATTGTCATAGCAAAACAAACTGATAATGGAAATTGTCTTCGTTGAAATTGAAAAGGTATTTTTTTTTCAGACGGGATCATATTAATCCTTGGAATAAAAACTCTCGTGCCAATGTTCCCACCAGATATAACTTCAGCTTCTATAACTCGTTTACCAAGAAAAGTAATTTGAAGCCTTGTACCGTTACATAACCCTTTCTGTTGATCAATGTTTCGAAGAAGCATCACAGGAACACCAACTTTAAGAACTAATCTGTGATTAGGCAAGCCAGAAATCTTAAGAGCATTCAAATTTTCTGTTGAGTATAAGCTTTCTTGAAAGAATCAAGAATTTGTTCGGTTTGACATATACTATCAGAACTCGGATACTCTTTCGCATCACCAGGAAATAACGAAAGCAATCGATCATTAATTTCATGAACTACCTCATTTTTTGGTGCTAGAATTGCTCGCTCAGAAAAAAATCCAGCAATCCTAAATTGTTGAATAATTGAAGGATATACAAAGTCAATTAAACTTTGTATTGGGTCACAAATATCGGTGATCAGTAAATCATCTGGTATCTCTATAATGGCGTCACCATCATTATCATCTCCAACGTTTCCTTCACCAATATCAATAAGCCATTTTGCAAATTCTCTGATAGACTTCATATTCGAACTTTCAGCTCCAATAGTTAGACGCATGTTTTTAGTCAGCCGTAAGAGTCTGCATTTTGCCCATATGTATGAAGAGCTTAAAGACGCACTAACAATTTCTTGTCTAGTACCATTAGGAATAACAGGTAGTATTTGTCTAAAGTCACCACCAAATACAATAACTTTACCACCAAAAGGAATATCCGAATGAATACTCCTACCTTCCGAAAATACGTCGGTCATGGTCCTATCTAAAGCTTCAAAGGCATGTTTGTGTACCATCGGTGCTTCGTCCCATATGATTAATTGGGTTTCCTTTAATAATCTCGCAATATCACTATTTGGCTTAATATTGCACATTGAATCTTCTGTTAGATTAATGGGAATATGGAACCGAGAATGAGCTGTCCTTCCACGGGAAAGTAATAACGAAGCAATACCACTTGAAGCCACATTTAAAACTATTTCATTTCTGCATCGAACAGCTGAAGCCAAAGTCTTCCATAAAAAGGTTTTTCCAGTTCCACCATAACCATAGACAAAAAAAGGCCTCCTTTACGCCCTACAACTGCTTCCATTATTTCGTCAAAAACCGCTCGTTGTTCATCTGTAAGAGATTGATGCAACCTGTTAAACTCAGCTTGTACTTCATCTAGGTCATGTGACAACTCTTCATTGATCAGACGATTAGAAGCATCACGTAAGGAATCATCATCAGGGTACGACATAGTGGCAAACCTTCGTAATGATGAACCATTGGAAATTAAATAGTTTTCAATTTTCAACAAAGTAAGGTTCTTAATCTGATGTTCAGGAAGCACTAAACCTAGCAAATAAAAAAATTAACATTATTAAATAAAAAATCGAAATGTAGTATGTGAAATAAAAAAAAATAGATCAGAACCTGAAATATTTGTTTCTTTTTGACGTCTATAAACAATATCATCAGCTAAGTATTTCCACGTATTCTCCCAAACAAATTCTGGTCGAGATAGAGTATTTGACAAAAGCAGGGTAGCAAATAACGCTCGAAGATACCCAGCATGTCCTTCAAAACTTGCTTCTTTAATGGCCTCAACGTATTCATTGTCATCATCTAAAAGTCCCATCGCATAGCAAGCATCTCTAAAAGTCAGGAATAATTGACCGTTAACTGTACGTATCTCCTCAAATGATCTAGGTCCTTTAACTTTATTAAGTAGTATCCTCAAAAAATAAGGTTCGCCCAAAGCAGGAGATACATAATGAATCCGGCCAACACACTGGTACAACTTACGTACCTGCCAACATCTATCTTTAAGTATCCATACAAATTTGGAAGGAAACTCAACATAAGTCAGCTTTCTAGCATCTTTATTTGACTCATTCAACTTCATCCATTGCATAAATATTGAAGAAGCAACAGAATGCTTGCTTAAAACATTATCAATATCGTCATCAGCACCATACACAACATTCTGTTGGCCGGGCAAATGAAAGGGAAGCCTCATAACAGCAGGATACCTATAATGAACCTCATTAGAGAATATTCTCCAGGATGCCTCACAAGCTGAAATATATCTACAATCATAATACTCCTTGATCTCGTCTTTTGGCTTTTCTTTGATGGATGAACTTGTATCACCAGAAACTACCGCAGTAGCCATATCAGGACCTTTGTTGATGTACTTGAACAAATATTTCACTGAACCGGCTTGATTACACCATTCAACATTAATGTGTGCTTGATATCTTTTCAAAAGCCTTTTGTTATAAGGAACAACATTTATGTTGTCTAATCTAACAGCAGATTTTATAAGTGTATGACCTGAATCTCTTCTTCTGTATACAGGAAAACCATTTGAATCAATAGTTGTATGTGGTGTGAATTTCTTCGGAAAGTTTTTTGAACATCTTTTATCAACCATGCAAGGACAATTCAAATTAGCATTCCCACACGGACCATGAATCATATAATCAGTCACAAGAGAATAAAGTTCAGGATCTTCTTTTTTATCGGGAATCTCAGCAGAAATAAATGGATCTATGTGATCTATGGTTGGAAGTTTGTGATCGACCTTCATGAATAAGTATATATGTGCATGAGGAAGACCACGCTTTTGAAATTCTACTGTATAAACAACTAAATAAAAAGGAAAAATAAATAAATTTATTAGTTAATAACCTTGATTAAAAAATATACATCAGAGGATAAGATGTGAAAACAAAATAACACACCAGCGTTAATCTCACCAAAATACTTGGAATCCTTAAAATCTTTGATTAACGAATCAAGCTTCCTTTTAAACAATCGACACAATATGTCAGGCCTGTCTTCGGCTTTGATGGTTGAATCTTTTAGAAATCTTTTTACTTCAGGCCACTTAGGATTACATGTTATAGTTATGAAGAAATCAGGGTACCCATACCACTTACATAAGGCCATTGCATCGAGGTAATTTTGTTGCATGAATCTTGCATCACCAGTAAATGAAGAAGGAAGTATAACAGGCTTTCTAGTATCTGTTAAAACTTCCTTACCTTTAGATTTATACTTTTGAAGATTCTCAAATGTTTCAGAGCGAAGGTTCGCTTGTTGCCTACGAATGTACTTTAATCTTTCGCTCTCAATCATTGTGTACGCATCAACCAAAAACTGTTGTAACAACCTTCGCCCATTTAAAATTAAGGAAAAGCCATAAGTTCTATCTTGGATCCTATATGAAAAAAATTCTCTCATTGTGCACTTTGGTTTTATTTTCTTTTGTGTGGACATAAAATCTCTATGAGGAATATCAACTCTATAACCATCATCACCATATGGAAAAAGTAACGGATATTGCAGAGCAAGATACGATGGGTGTAATTCGCTAATACGCTGCAGCATTCCCGACTGCGTCTGGACAACAATATCACGATGGTCTATAGCTTTATCTATGTCTCCGACAACCAAAGCAGCAACTTCAGATGTGGTGGGTAAGTTATATGTCCTGCCGTCTTTTTCTCTTCTATAAATTAGTCGCAGACTAAGGTTGGCATCTGGAGATTGGTGAAAATGGTTTCTGACCATCCTATATGTCTTAACCAACATATTTTGTGAATCTAATAAAGCCCTCAAATACTTTATCATTTCAACATCAAGTTCTTTATCAGCAGGCGATGAAGGTTTGGTTCTTTTGCTGTTAAAAGAAAAAAAAAACAACAAAACGTCAACATAACATAAATATTGTAATAAGCAGTGGATAGAGAATCAGTTATTAGTAATTAAGTGTTAAGGAAAAACAGATTAGTACTAAGTCAAACAGCTGATGTAAAACTTGTAAGCACTGATAGTAATTAAAACACTGATGATACTTAACAACTGATAGTGAACTACATAAGGTTAACAACTGCTATTGTAATAAGCATGTTAGACCCTAATCACGTTTAACCTTAAAACGACGCAGCGGAAATTCGAGTCTGAAAATTTCTTTCATGACATACATCTTGACATTCTAAAATTCATTTTATGATATAAGAACATAACTTATCTACACTAAATTACATATTTAAACATTCCCGTACAATCCATCTTGTGACTCGATCCTCGATCTCCAATCCTTGGACATCCTCATGACTGGTACTACCTGCGCTCACCACATAAAATTCACACATTAGTACGCATTATAAACATACAAGGTTTGTTCACGTTTACTTCTCGTTTCATTAACTCTTTACATTCCAGCTTTTCCATCTTGTCGTACCATCCGTGGTGAGACTTCTTTGCCATTCCTGCATTTCACTTATAACTCCAGGTACACGAATAAACAACGTAAACACTTGATCGTACCCAAAAACTTACATACATACCTAAGCTTCATACACATTATCTCCATACATACATACATACACACACACATGCCAACCTACATGCAAACTTACATATATATACATATCAATCATTCTATACGTATCTACATATATACATACCTACATCGTTACGTACGATCATGTCATCCCACATATATACATACACACACACATACATACATACATACATACATACATACATACATACATACATACATACATACATACATACATACATACATACATACGTACGTACATACATACATACATACACCTTATTACATGCCTTCACACAAACCTACATACGTGCATACATTCGTACATACTCACTTGCGTACATATACATACTACCTACATACACCCCTACATACGTACACTTAGGTTTATAAAACATACATACGTACATGCCTACATACTTACTTACATATATATTTATAATCACCTGTTTCAACATACCCAACTCATACTTGCCTACTCATATACTTCTTCATATATCTTCGTGTACTTGATTCCACCCTTTAAACTTACATACGGTCGCACATACATACTTACATAACTTCTACATAAGTGTACCAATGCATACAAACATACATACTTGCTTATCTACATAGGTGCATACCTATATGCTCATGAGAAGCTTTACGAATCATCGGGTCGAAAAACGATACACCGGGATGCGTTACGGATCATTTGGAAGTGCAAAACTAAGAAAATCGGAGAAGTGGGCTAGACTGCCCGTCGGCGACGGGGTGGGTACCCGTCGGCGACGACCTCTTAAAATACCCGTCGGCCAAAATGACCCGTATCCAGTAAGATAGGGCGTCGGCCAAATAAGTGAATTTGGGAGCCCGTCGGCGACCGGGTGGGCACCCGTCGGCGACGACCTCTCTAAAACACCTTTTTTCTGCAGATTCGTTTCGTCGTCCGAACGCACTCAAACGTGCATAACTTTTGAACCGTTTACCCGTTTAACCTCCCGTTTCTTCCTACATGCTTGTAAATTCACATTCTATCATACAAACTTAAAATCCCACATCCGGATTAATGAAATTCTTATCTTACGCCCTATCGACTTATTATCACATTCTAATTATTTGACCCGTTAAGGGTATTTGCGCATTAATTAGTTTATGACATACCAAGACCATACTCTTCGCTCCCATACTTGTTCAAAACATTATACTCATCAAATAACTTGTTCCTAAACTACTTGTTAAGATCGTTTGCCTAAAATACTCATCAAGGGTATTTTGGTCAACTTTAAATCCCATCCTTTACGACATAAGACTACGTCACATATTTGACCTCAACCATCATGTTTAGTAAATTAAAACACCATATCAACTATCCGAACATAAGAAGTGATTACAGAAATCACTTACCTTGTGCGTCCGTGCTCGTATACGATTCCTTGCCTCATCTTGACCCGTTAACACCTCCTTCTTGAGTCCGTCACGACGTGATTCCTATACTTTCATTTCATCGAAACCACGCTCTTATTAGCATACTCATTTGTACATGTAACATTCATATCATTCGCGTAATTCACACTTAACTTTCCTTAGTCATTTCTAACAAGCATTAAAATACATAATCAACTTCATATAATCATATCCGTATACGTTAAACTCATGTAACTCATCATGTCATTACATTTAACACGGATTGCTATAACATGTACCATACGACTTCCCATCAACCTACATTTACGACAACGAGTCAAATCATGTTTCTTATACTTAGTTGACTTTCAAAAGTCAACTATTAACCATACTCAACTATCGACTTATCACCATATACCCGTAACATCATAATCGACTATACGGACGACACTATATACATTTTATCATACACTTGATGTGAGTACTACCTTTTAAGCATAACGTACAACTATTTCATGCACAATTCTTCTAAACTCATACATAACCCATCAAAACCAACTACTAATCATCATGTATCATTCCAAATGAACATTAAACATAACATCATCATATTCCTATACTTTCATCTAACAATAATTCATCATACCCACATAATACATCAATCATTCAACAAGACTTGAACATAGGAGGTGATTCTAGTCATCATCTTCACCCTAACTAACGGGTGTCACCTCTAAACATCAAATTAACGCAAACCATTCATAACCCATGTTCTACACGTGGATTCTAACCCTTGTACATGATCAATTTCATATTAACTCACGAATTAGAACATAACCCACTTCACCCATGATCACCAATCTTAGATTTAAGACATACCTTATGATCTCCTCGTGTTGGTGATCATTAATCCATGCTCGGTTATGGATTTCAGCTTCATCTTGCCTTCCAAATTTGAGCTTAAAGGCGATTTAGGGTTTGAGGCTCCATGGGAGCCTCCTGATCTTTCTCGAACACACACGTATGTGTGTGTTTGTGTGTGTGTTTAGTTACTTTATACCTTAACTTTCATTTGTTCCATTTTAGCCCCTCGGGTTTACTTTTAAAACATAACTGACACTATCTTAATCATTTAAGACTTTTGACCATACCCCTTAACTAGGTTAAATGGCCTAGTTATTTATTTCCTGACGTGTCACATAATAACATACAACAAATATTACTATTCAGGTTTTGGGGCGTTACAAAGCAGTGGATAGAGAATCAGTGATTAATAATTAAGTTTTAAGGAAGAACAGTTGTAAACAACTGTTGATACCAGCTCAAAACTTTTAGAATATGTTGAGAAAAAGTAACATTTCAGTGGTTTGGTCTTAAACAGTGGTTTGGTAGGCATCAGTGGTTTGGTCTTGAATATTGGATGGGGTTAATTAGACTTTGTGTACAAATGTAATTATATCCAACAGTGTTTTGCCTTATTAAAGTGTTATAACCAATGTTATTGTAGGAAACTTAGCTGGGCAGAGCTTATTGTAGGAAACTTCAGTTTACCTACAACAGCTGATGAATTTAGAATTAATAACGCAAACTACTGTTAAGTCAAACAGCTGATGAAAAAAACTTTTAAGCACTGCTGGTGATTAAAACACTGATGGTACTTAACAACAGATAGTGAACTACAGATTGTTAACAACTGCTGCTGCAATAAACAGTGGATACAGAAGCAGGGATTAAGGATGAAGTGTTAAGGAATAGTAGTGGTTAACATCTGCTGATACCAGCCCAAAAGTTATAAAATATGTTGAGAAAAAGTAACATTTAAGTTTAGAGTAAAATTCAATTTCCGTCCCTGTGGTATGTGTGAAACATCAACTTGAGCCCCTAAATTCACTTTTTGGTTTTTTGAGCCCCTGAGCTTATAAATTCATAACAGTTTAAGTCCCTCTGTCACACTTCCTTCTGTTTGACTGTTTGACAATTGTGAATTATCCTTTATACCCTTAAGGATAAAACATATAATCCCTAATTCCGTAACACCGATCACACTTCTCAAAAATATCTAAAAATCTCTTGTCCCAACACCGATCAACATCTTCATCTTCATCATATTCATCTTCATTGAATCTCCTCACCGACCATTTGTTATAACAATCCAAGGTAAATCACATACCTAAAACATGATCGACACTATGGTTTACCCTCTGTTCTAGTTAGATACTTGTGTAACCCTATGTAAGTTGATGTTTAATGATGTTTGATGATATCTCATTTTTACTACATAAGGAAGGGATTGTTCAGAACTATCAATTGCTAAAACATAAGCTGATTGGTGCACATGAATGAATACAACCCCAGTGGCAGATATGTAATTAGCGAGGTTGGTAATTTCAAGGAAAATCGAAGAGCTAAACTAAAGGAGGTTATCAGCTACATTCCAAAGTGCACCACTCATTCCTTGAGTTTTCATCACAAAGAAGTTCAAAAACTCGTTGTATGTTACAGTCTTTTGTTATCGAGTCTGTAAGTTCCGTCAAGTATACCTAGTTAGATATCCTTCTATCTTTCTTGGTATGACGTTTGGTGTCCATATTGTATGTTTAACATAATGCAAGTGTGCATTTGTGTTGGCTTTAATTGTAATTGTATATTTAAAATGAATTTAAAATGAATAAAGCAAACTACTGTTAAGTGAAACAGCTGATGAAAAACTTGTAAGCACTGCTAGTAATTAAAACACTAATGGTACTTAACAACTGATACTGAACTACTAATGGTTAACAACTGCTGTTGTAGCAATCTCTGGATAGAGAATCAGTGATTAAGGATTAAGTGATGGTACTTAATAACTGATATTGAACTACAAATGGTTAAATTTCTAGATGTTCTTTAATAGAATAAAAATGGAACTTAGAAATCACTCGTACCTGAATAATGCCTGTCTGTCTGTTATTTCATTTTCAGTATCATGTATGTATAGCTGACAAAACTTAGCTTCATTTCCAGCTGGAGGTTTGAGACTCCCCATGCAATGATAGTTTTGGCCACTGATACGATATATAAATGGAGCATTGCCCTTGTTGATATTAGAATCAAGCTTTCCACCCATAGATGTAAAAGAGAACATAGAGTTGTATCGTCTTATGTTCTTTAGGAAGAAGTTGCTTTTTGGATTTGAGGAAGAAAACAAATTTTGATAAGACGGATGTGCATCCTTTAAAGGCGGTAGCTGAACTTTACCATACCCACAACACATACCATAACATAGCTTATTTACAGTTAAACGACCTTTCCACCTTCCGATGCCCATAACTTTGCACTACAAAGCTGACATGTAAGCACTTGGTCACCATGGTCCAAATAATCTGTTAACAAATGATTGAGAGTTATATTACAGGTAGAACACAACAAATGTCCTAAAACAATAAAATAGATTAAAACCTTTAGATATCCCTTTATAAGGATCTTCATCAGTGCACAAGAACACATTTTCTTGATCGGAATCCAAAGAGAGCATACGTACAGGAGTATTATCACGCTTCTTGCGCTCAAGGTTACGTTTACCAGAAGACAGCCATGTAAGCGTAGAGTTACTACCCAATATCGGCTGATTGTTACTGCTAATAATGCTAGAAGTAATGGAATATCGACGGTTGCTATCTGCTGGTGTACCTATGTTAATGCCATTATATGAACATCCAATATTAAAACATTGATGTTAAGACCGGTATGTGGTTTAGTAATGTGTTTATCAAAACAAATAATAAAGAAACAAAATACAAACCTGGTGTAGTTGAAATTAAAGAACCAGTAGCATTTCTAACTGCTCGACACGCAATGGAGTACATATGTTGATCCGTAGAATCAGAACATTCAACCATATTTGCATTGTCAGAAAAGATGTTACGAACATTCGTTGATGATGACGATGCATTTAACAATTTCTTATTATCAAGTATTAATTTTCGAAGCTTACGCCTTTCATTAGGTGGAGTAACTAAATAACAGAGAAAGTATAATATGTACGAAACACAACAATCAGTCCCCTTAGAAACATAAAACGGAAAAAAGTACACTTATAATCAAATTCAAGAGGTATTACAATTTGTGATATCTGAAAGAGGAGATCTGTTAGAGATATCTGAAACAGGAGTTCTCGTAAGAGGACCTACAAAAAAACCAAGTAGAATTATGATTTCAATCTGAAACCTGATTTTGATTTGGGAAATGATGAGTTAAGAAGTTATAATTACACTTACTACGTAAATTTCGTTGAGATGAATTAGCAGCTGATGATGACCACGCATTCTTTAATTTCTTATTATCAAGTATTAATTTTCGAAGCTTACGCCTTTCATTCGGTGAAGTAACTAAATAACAGAGAAAGTATAATATGTACAAAACACAAGAATCAGTCCACTTAGAAACATAAAACGGAAAAAAGAATACTTATAATCAAATTCAAGAGCTATTACCATTTGTGATATCTGAAAGAGGAGATCTATTAGAGATATCTGAAACAGGAGTTCTCATAAGAGGACCTACAAAAAAACCAAGTAGAATTATGATTTGAATCTAAAAGCTGATTTTGATTTGGGAAATGATGAGTTAAGATGTTATAATTTCACTTACTATGTAAATTTCGTTGAGATGAATTAGCTGCTGTAGAATATGAACGTGAATTCTTTGACATTGTTAATTCTGAAAGAAGGAGATGTTTTCAAAAGAAGAAAGAGTATAAGATCAGGAACATTAAAACAATAGAAGAAAACAGTGGTTTTTAAATTTTGAATTACAATATATAATACCTAGGGATTAAACATAACCTCAATAAATTATAATATTGCATTTTATCATTTTGTAATTAAAAATCATTTCATGAAAAGCAAAATAAAATTGTTTCATATTATTGAATTAATTATTCCAAATAATCTATTACATTGATAAAAAACTTAACAACAAATTTTGTAATCTTTGTGGAATGTAAATCGGATGTTCATCGGTTAGGTTTATGGTTTATTTGTATATGATTTTTAAAATAAAATATTATTATCTTTATTTAATAACTATTTAAGTTAAACGGTATTTTCTTCAGTTATCCAAATAAACCAAAGAAAAAAAATAAAATAAAACATGGATCGATAAAGCAAACAAAAAACCAAATAAAATGGGTTTGAATTAACGCTTCATACTTGGTTACGATTTTTCTGAACAACATTCTTTGAATGATTTAGAGAAAATTTGAAGTATATAAAAAACCTATTGAATGAGATTACTTAAATAAGTAATGGGAGAAACATGCACAAATTAAATATTTTTTTTAAACTGTAACATATGACGGATACTTACTAAATCTTAGTGGGCAGGGATAACGGTAAAAACCAATAAAGAACAACCACATCCACTGATAATCCTATATAAATTATGAGATAAGATAATAAGATTAAAATTGCTTAAAGATTACAAATGTTTGTAGATAAAAAAGTTGTTAATTGGGTATATACAATATATATTATAAATTGTTGCTACTATTCATACACATAAGTTTTAAACATAAATATTGACTATTGAACATCTCAATATTTATTTAACAATATACATTATAATAAGCAGATAAGTTTTTAGGAATTCAAAACCACATAATCAGTCCAAAACATAACCCACCAAAAACCCAAAAGCAACAAAACGAAAACCATAAGTTCAACATGGCAACAACATATGAAATCAACACGTAAATGTATTTGAAAATACAGAAGACACTATTTCTCAATCTTTGGAATCAAAAGCGTCGAAACACCAGCATCTTCATCCTAAGAGAGTTCATCACTGATGCGGCGCTTTGTCGAGGAGCAACCTAATGCATCATCCACATCGAACACTTCACGAATATTACGTTTTGTTTCATCAGAAGACGGATTCTTAGTGCCTACAAGTGCTTGGGATGCAGGTGTAACATTGTCACCGCAGTATGACATCTCATCCTGATATAAAAAGACAATAAGTACTAATGTTTAAAAAAATTTAGTACAAATAAGGAAATTCTCATATTACCTTCATAAGGTCAACAGGAGTAGACAAACTACAGGATTCTGGAACATCCAACGATTCGGACTGCTCATGCTTTAAGTACATAATACATAATAACATAAAATACACACAATGGTATAAATATATTTTAAAACGATATGTATATCAAATTAAAAGAATGACATAATGAAGATTTAGACCTGGTTAAGATTGAATTTGGCGCAGAGCGCGGCAAGGATCTCATCATCGTTAGTGGCCATTGAAATACCATAGTTTTCAACCTGATGCTCAATGTTATAGTCTTTAACACTTATGATGAAAGCATACCTCTTTCCAATCAATGTGTCAAAGATCTCAGGATATGGGTTCGGTATCTCTCCAGAATTAACAACCTATGATTTTATAAAAATTAATATAAATTACAATGAGCAGAATGATTCCATAATTGAGAACATACAATTTTATAAAAATTAATTTTAAATTATATATAGTACATGGCCAAATAACTGAATGCATGTATTTGTTACCTGATCTTGAATTGAAACTAACTCTTTGGCAGTTTTCTTAAGAATCTTGTAAGCTTCAAAATCAAACAGTGTCAAAGACACAGTACCGGAAGAGTCTTGCACCCTAATAGGTATCTTGAACCTATCAAAGTTAAAAACAAATGAAAACATTAGTATTACTAAAAACAAAAGTGTGGTTCATATTAGTATTTAGTATAAGGAAATAAAACTGTAATCTCAAACCGCGGAATAGAATAGATGTCGACTCCTTCACATTTATCATTTGTACACACCAACGATTTTTCATGATCAACATCAGATAAACCATCCGGATTTTCTTTCGTTACAAATCTTTCCTCCACACCTGACTTACAGTGGTTACAACCATTGTAATACCAAAGTTTATCAGTGCATATAGCTGTGATTGTGCCAACAACCAAAACTTTCTTTGTCTATCAACATCAAACAAAAATAATAACACTTAGAAAAGACTTTTAAAAAACTCAGCATGTAGAGTACTTATAAGAAAATACACACCGTTGATATGGTTCCAAGGAAACCAATAAGCATGAAATCAGGGTTATTAAGAAACTCATCTTCAACACTTGAGATAACGTTTGAACCAACATGATCATTTGATGAAGATGAAGCAGAAATTTTATCTACATACCTAAACAGATTCATGTGATCAAATTAAAACGTAAAAAATAAATGTAGGTACAAAATAATATTGTTCAATGTTTATATGCATATTACTAACTATACCTCTTCCTAAAAGAGGATATCTCTTCAATGTCAGTGTCAATAAAAAGTCTGCTTAGCTCAAAGCCGTTTGCAACGCCACGCTTGCCTGAATTTAAAAATAAAACCAAATGTAGATCAATATAAATAGTGTCAAATTTAAAACATATAAGTAAATCTAAAGATAAATCTATAACAATAAAAAAATTAAACTAATTAAGTTTAAATTGTACCTTTGTAAAGGTTGACCATACCAAAATGACAAAGGATAACAACATATTTCTCTCGTTTCTTATCATTCATGTAAGCAAACATGTCAATAGCAAAACCATCCCACAAAGTAACCGGACACTTTTGGCCTCTAAAATATTAACATAAAACATAATAACATCAAGCAACCTTATAATGGTTTAAACGTCAAAATGCAACAACTTAATAAAAAGAACGCACTCAAGGTCTTCAAGTCTAAGATTAAGTCTCTTGCCCTTGCTCCCATCCTTCTTTGACGTATCATCTAGATTGAAACATACATCCACATAACCAATCCAATCTATAAACAAAAATATATTGTGAAAAGAAAACAGCATTAAGAAGTGATAACAATAAAAAAACAATAAGACAAAACAATAGATATATATCAGGTAGTGATTTACATACCAATAACTGTATTAACTTCAAATTTATTTTTAACAACATCCTTGAGGTTAACGAAATTAAAACGGTATTTCGGTCCAGACCAGTCAAAGCATTTCTCAACAGAAGTATAGAAATAAAGTGATATTTTGTCATTTCTCTTGGTATACTTAGCAGAGGACTTATTAGTAGCAAGAGAAGGTTTGGTGATAAGAAGACATTCATCAAACTGAAGAAAGTCTTTAAATTTTCCTAGCATCTTATGTAAACAGCTGGCTTGTATCATAGTTCCCTAAGAATATGAAACATCCGATTAAATAAAAAAGGTGTTATATTCATTTGGATATTCATATGTCCAAAAAAATTATAAGACAACTATATACGGTACCATCTCATCCATGAAGATCATATCAAGACGATATATTTCATTTTTGTTATCATTCATCATCTTCTTCGAAATGCTAACAATCTTCACTCTAATCGAATAGTTGTTTGAGAATGTATTAAGATCGTTAAGCATGCTAACCTTTGCAACCTCCATTTGAAGACTGTACATAAAAAAAAGAATAAGCAAAATATAAGTATTGCTAAACGTAATATGATAATACAATAAGCATGGATGTTCTTAAAAAAATATCAAGGTTGAAATTCAAGCTTACCGATTATCCAATAAAAATTTTAACTGAATGCAGTGGCAAATGTAATTTCAAATGTAGGGAGTGTATATCTTTATATGCTGCTTTATTAAAGTAATAAAATATTAGAAATGATATGCAAAGTAGGCAAAAAAAGAGAAAGAACGTCAATTTTAAATTACCATTTTGTATATTTAGAATTTCAAAATTACTGACTTGATTTCAAAGCAATTGTCATAATGACTTTTCTATATTTTATTTTAAATTTAATTAAGAAATAATAACCGTCAATTTGAAATTCACATTTTGCTTAACTCAAATGTCCAAAGCTCAAGAAATTAGCATTAATTACTGATTTGATTTGCAACAAATAGTCATTAACAATCAAATGTTTGAACCACTTTCAATAATACAATACCCAAACAATCAAGATGAGGAACTTAATGATCATCCAAGTGTATTTTGTGTTAGCTTATTTATTAGTATAAAGATGAAACAACTGTTCAATTAATAGTACAGATCAAACCACTGAAGTGATGTGATAAATACTGTTACATATAAACCACTGTGGTGATAAACACTGTTACATATAAACACTGATGCCATAAAACCGGTTACATATAAAACACTGAGGTGATGACATCTAACAACCTAATAGACTATAAACACTGATGCGAAAAACACTGTTAAATATAAACACTTAAACACTGTTAACATCCAAGTGTATAGGAATTTTATTTTATTAAAATAAAGATGAAACAACTGTTCAATTAATAGTACATATCAAACCACTGAAGTGATGTGATAAAAACAACTGTTCCTAAACACTGTTACATATAAACACTGATGCCATAAAAATGGTTACATATAAAACACTGAGGTGATGACATCTAACAACCTAACAGTCTATAAAACACTGATGCGGAAAACACTGTTACATATAAACACTGTTAACATAAACAAATAAAAAGAAACATAGAATAACTAAAGTTGATGCTGAACCACTGTTGTAGTTTGACACTGTTATTGGACGTCATAAATTTCAGATTTAATTTCAAAGGTAAAAGTAGTGTATATTCTTATATGCTGCTTTATTAAAATAATTAAATATTAGAAATGATATGCACTGTAGGAAAAAAAAAAAAAGAGAGAACGAAAATTTTAAATTACCATTTTGCATATTTTGAATTTCAAAATTACTGATATTGTCAGTAACTACTGACTTGATATGAAAGCAAATGCCATAATGACTTTTTTAAATTTTATTTTAACTTTAATCAACATATAATAACCGTCAATTTGAAATTCAAAATTTGCTTAATCAAATGTCCAAAGCTCAAGAAATCAGCATTAATTACTGATTTGATTTGAAACAAATAGTCATCAAGAATTTTTTTTTTATTTTTTAATTTAACTTTAAATTTTATCATGAAAATAATGTTGGTGGAACTCTTATGTAATTGGAATGTAAAGATTAGGTAAAATGGTAATTTGATTGTAATTCTAGTTTTCATTTGATAATTTCAATGTATCACTAATTAACATCAATAATAAAAATGTGAGCACTGACTATTTTTTAGGGAAACTGCTGATGGTCAATATCAGTGAATGTCAACAATGTAAAAGTGAGCAGTGGCTATTTTTTCCGATCAGTGGATACCAACCAGTTTTCGAAACACTGATGTTCGGTCAATCAGTGGTCAACATGGAGATTGAAGAAACAGAGGTTGTGTATCAGCAGTGGAATACTTGAACAATCAAATGTTTGAACCAATTTCAAGAATACTATACCCAAACAATCAAGATGAGAAGCTTAATATTCATCAAAGTGTATATGAATTTTATTAGTATAAAGATGAAACAACTGTTCAATTAATAATACAGATCAAACCACTGAATTGATGTGATAAATAGTGTTACATATAAACAACAGTACTAAACCCTGTTACATATAAACACTGATGCCATAAAAATGGTTACATATAAAACACTGAGGTGATGACATCTAACAACCTAACAGTCTTTAAAACATTGATGCGGAAAACACTGTTACATATAAACACAGTCTTTTAAATTACCATTTTGCATATTTTGAATTTCAAAATTACTGATATTGTCAGTAACTACTGACTTGATTTGAAAGCAAATGCCATAATGACTTTTTAAAATTTTATTTTAACTTTAATCAACATATAATAACCGTCAATTTGAAATTCAAAATTTGCTTAACCAAATGTCCAAAGCTCAAGAAATCAGCATTAATTACTGATTTGATTTGAAACAAATAGTCATCAAGAATTTTTTTTTATTTTTTAATTTAACTTTAAATTTTATGATGAAAATAATGTTGGTGGAACTCTTATGTAATTGGTTGTCAACAATGTAAAAGTGAGCAGTGGCTATTTTTTCCGATCAGTGGATACCAACCAGTTTTCGAAACACTGATGTTCGGTCAATAAGTGGTCAACATGGAGATTGAAGAAACAGAGGTTATATTTCAGCAGTGGAATATTTTGAACAATCAAATGTTTGAACCAATTTCAAGAATACTATACCCAAACAATCAAGATGAGAAGCTTAATATTCATCAAAGTGTATATGAATTTTATTAGTATAAAGATGAAACAACTGTTCAATTAATAATACAGATCAAACCACTGAACTGATGTGATAAATAGTGTTACATATAAACAACAGTACTAAACCCTGTTACATATAAACACTGATGCCATAAAAATGGTTACATATAAAACACTGAGGTGATGACATCTAACAACCTAACAGTCTTTAAAACATTGATGCGGAAAACACTGTTACATATAAACACAGTCTTTTAAATTACCATTTTGCATATTCTGAATTTCAAAATTACTGATATTGTCAGTAACTACTGACTTGATTTGAAAGCAAATGCCATAATGACTTTTTTAAATTTCATTTTAACTTTAATCAACATATAATAACAGTCAATTTGAAATTCAAAATTTGCTTAATCAAATGTCCAAAGCTCAAGAAATCAGCATTAATTACTGATTTGATTTGAAACAAATAGTCATCAAGAATTTTTTTTATTTTTTAATTTAACTTTAAATTTTATGATGAAAATAAAGTTGGTGGATTTTTTCCGATCAGTGGATACCAACCAGTTTTCAAAACACTGATGTTTGGTCAATCAGTGGTCAACATGGAGATTGAAGAAACATAGGTTGTATTTCAGCAGTGGAATATTTTGAACAATCAAATGTTTGAACCAATTTGAAGAATACTATACCCAAACAATCAAGATGAGGTGCTTAATATTCATCCAAGTGTATAGGAATTTTATTAGTATAAAGATGAAACAACTGTTCAATTAATAGTACAGATAAAAACACTGAAGTGATAGGATAAATTATGTTACATATAAACACTGTTAACATAAACAAAGATAGAATAAACACTGTTAACATAAACAAAGATAGAAGATGTTTTGTTGATGGGGAACCACTGTTGTTGGAGAGTGTTTCACATTTAGTTGATCAGTGCTTGTCTGGACTTTGGTCTTGATCAGTGGTTCTTCATAATTGAACAGTGGATGATGTTCATCAAACTTTATGTACAACCATCGTTATATCCAACACTTGTTAGGCAGATCAGTGATGTGTCATATTAACTTGTTATAACCACTGTCATTGTAGGAAACTTAGCTGGGCAGTGCCTATTGTAGGAAACTTCAGTTTACCTACAAAAACTGATGAATTTAGAATAAATAACGCAAACTATTGTTAAGTCAAATAGCTGATGGAAAACTTTTTAAGCACTGCTAGTAATTAAAACACCGATAGTGATTAACAAAACTACGTTTAATTGCTCAAATTGAGATGACGGGAGATCTGCAAAGGATTACAAATGAATCAATGCACCAATAAACAGTAAATCAAAACGTTAGAAATACCAAAAAATAAATCACACCAATTTAAGTTACCTTGGTGATGTCCTAAACTTTTGCACTGGTATCACATATCAACACACCTGGTATCACCTTTCCCATTTCCATCTCCTCAACAACCGTCCGGCAGAGGTTGCTTCTAATCAACAAACTCTATAAACCAACAAAAAAGCTTTGGAAAGACAAAGTACAAAACATATCAAAATAAATCTACTCGTAATCACATGATACAACAAACCAAACATACCAGAGTCACCGATTAAGAGGAGGTTGTACAAAAGCGTTCATCGAGTACGATAAGGAGATATGTTTCTTCTTCTGAGGGTAGAAAAGGGTTCATCATGTTCAGTATGACAAAATAGATAAAACGAAATAAAATTTCTAAATAAAAAATAGATCTTACATGATTATTCTCTTCTTCAACCACTCGACGGTACATGATTTAGGGTTTCAAACGCAGATGTATCCAATAGAAGTAACATCTGCCGTACATTGTTGAGGAGATGAATATGAGAAGAAGAAGGATAAACATGAGAGAGGATAAACATCGATCGGAATAGAGCAGAGCAGAGAGAGAAAGAAAGCAAGAAGCCCTAAATGAGTAAATGAAGGAGGATATAAATAGAAGATGGCAGTGGTACTGTTGGGCGGGAAAAGAGAACTGAGGATGCCCTAATTAAGTGACACGTGGCCCAAATAACTTTCATTTATTATATATAATAGATTATTGTTAAATAAAATGTTAAAATGACTGAAATACCCTCATGTGCTACTTAACTGAAAATTGTAACTGGATTAGTGCTAAAGGACCTAGGGTGTAATTGGTTTTACAAATAAAGGTTTGCGACTGTAATTATTAAAGTTAAAGGTCATCCATTGCAATTCGATACAAACATAAATGACGAAAAGTGTAATTTACCCAAATAGAAAACTTGTTTTTGTATAAAAGTTTGCTAAAACGATTAATATTGTATAAAATGTTTGTTAAAAAAATAAAAAACCCTATATACGCCTCATATAGGCCTATACGTGGCATATATGGGGCATGGGTCATATATGAGGCCTATATGAGGGGTCCTATACGCCCCGTATAGGCCTATACGAGGCATATAGGAGCAGTTAAACCAGAACTAACATGAGTCAGACACTGATTTTGATGTAACCCTATACGCCTCGTATAGGCCTATACGAGGTATATACGAGGCAAAGGGTGTCTAAATAGGCAGATAAGGTGTGTGGATAGTTTGTGCCATATTTTATTGTATCCTTCCTACCCTTTCATTTGAAAACACTTTTTTTTTTTTTTAAAACCAGCGAGAATTTCCATTCCATACCAGAAGCAAACATAGATACACAAGCCTTTAGCCAGAAGCTAAGAGTTGTTACACTCCAAACAGAACCAAAAAAACACACAAACAAAAGACAAGCAAACTCTTTCTCTCTGTTACTCTTCTGTAGCCGCTGCAACACTATTTTAGTTTTAAATTTTGTTGGGAGGGGTAGCATAACATAATCTCAGGCGTAACATAATGCATAAAACGTTAAAAATTAAGGAAAATTCTACTTCGCTGGAAAAGTTGAGGGGTAGCGGAGGTTACCCCTCACACCACACTAGATCCGCCCCTGCTCATCACCCTCAATTCGGGTTAAGCCCCAATAACCCCATTTTGTTAATGATCGTTTCCATCAAGCTATTGAGTGTGGCATCCAACCAAGTCTTTATGCCGTTTAAAGATTGTTTATGATCATTTCCATCAAGCTATTGAGTGTGGTCTCCAACCATGTCTTTTCGTCGTTTAGTGATTGTTTAAAAATTTGAGAAAGTTGTCTTATCTTGGTAAGCACTATTCCTTTACCTTTAGAAAGAAAACATAAGTAAAGGTGTTTTGCATTATGTTTTGAGGAAGATTAATCATTAGTTATAAAACATAACTAATTAAAAAAATTGTTTTTCTAACCGTAATAATTCTTTATTGAAAAGGTTATACTCTTCTTTATGATGAAATCAAGTAAAACATAGTTAACGACTTAACGCTGCATACATGGTCTCCAAAAAGGTTAGAGATAAATAGGAAGTGCTGGATTTGCAAAGGCATATTCGAGGTTCAAATAAATGGAAAAAAGTTGTTTACACAGTAGTTAAGACCGTTGTATGGTGTATTTGGAGGGCCTATAATGATTTAGTGTTTAATCAGAAACGCCCAAACACTAAGGTAGCGTTTGGTACGAAGGAATAGAAGGCGGAATGGAATGGATCATTCTATTGGAATGAAAAGAAACATGTTTGGTTGTCAAGTGGTAATGGAATGAAGCATTCCACAAGGAATGTAAACCTTCCAAATATAATAATTTTCATTCCTTGGTAAGATGGTATTTTTTTTCATTCCTTCAAGGAATGAAAAGATATATTATTATTATTATTATTATTATTATTATTATTATTATTATTATTATTATTATTGGTTTTAATAACTCACTCACGGGCGACACCACTATTGCCATAGCTGCCGCCGTGACTACCGTCGCCGCCGTCACCCACTTCCGCCGCCGCCACCACCACCACCCACCTCCACCCCAGCTGTTTACCGCCACCACCCACCTCAACCCCAGTCGTCACCCACATCCGCCGCTACCAACCGTCACCCACCATCCACACCTCCGCCCCCACCGTCACTAGCTCGACCCCACCCTAGCTCGACTCGTTTACAGCCCTACACCCACTGCCACCACCTCCGACCATCGCTACCATTGCCACCTATCACCACCCATCACCACCGACTACCGTCACTCATCACCGATTTTATTACTTCGTCTATTCTTTCCTATCAAACAACACAAAGTAGTGATTCATTTCATTCTCACATGGTAACCAAACAAGACATGGAATGGTAATGATCCATTCCATTACATTGTTCATTCCATTACCTCGTACATTCCATTCACTTGTCTATTCCATTACGCCATACCAAACAGACCCTAAGAGGGTGGTGGAGGAAATGAAAGTGTTGGCTTTCTTGTGGCTTAGGTATCGAGTGAAATCTCAAGCACTCACTTGCGTCCAATGTTGTAATTTCGATTTGTCTTGTATGGAACATGGGTGTTTGATTTTCTCATTGGTGATTGTATCTTTTGGTGGGCTAAGTCTACGTTAGCGATGTATATGACATAATGTATTTCGTTGGCCGTTATAAAAAAAAAAGATATTATTCTACAAATCATTTAATTAAATGTTTCACAAGGACAAAACATAGTATTGAAAAAGTATGTTGCTATCTAATCTATTAAGAACTATTTTGTTCAGAAAGCATGAAACAAATAATTGTTGAGATTAATGAACTTAATTGCTAGACAAATATTATTGTTACTTACATTGTCTTTAAAGTTGTAATTTGAGTATTAGTTTTTTGAAATCTATAATATATTATAAAACATTTCCTTAAGGACTTCTTAAAATTTAAGAGATACAAATAGGAATGCTTAGTATACAACACACAATGCATATGTTAACTCTTTTTAAGGGCAAATTTGTCTTTAAAACACCCTAATTAATCCGAAGGAAGTCAAGGGTTAAGAGTTATCTATGAAAGCTAATCACATTCAATTCAACAATTAGATTTGAGGTATGTATTTACAATTACATTAAATGTATATATTTATGTTTGATTAACTCATTCAAATACTATATTATAATTGGAATTGTATAAAAAAATCTATTCAGATCAACGAAAAAGAAAATCATAGGTAGCGCCTTGAAAATGCAATAATTGTTATACATATCATCTATAATAAACTAATCACTTTCAAAATATAATATATAACACCACCTATGTTCATCTTTCTTTTTTTTTTGAACGGCACCTATGTTCATTTGATGATTATGAAATATTTAGTTTAAACTAAAATGATTTTGTCGGCAAAATTAACGTTGCGATGTCCGTTAATCAGATGATGAGGGATAAGCCTCCATTATATTAGAGAAGCTCACACTACCAATTTATATTACTTTTGTTATTCGACTTAAATGGTAGGTGAATGCAAAAATCAATAATATGCATCTAGAGAATTCAATTTCAGACCCTCCATATTCCATAACCGATGCTAATAAACACTCTCATGATTACTTCATTTTGTAACTGATAATCAAAGTTGGTCTTTAAAACAGATCAATGTTTATGCTTTAGATGCCCAACCATGGCATGACATGACCATTTATGATGAAAAAGCTATGCAATTGGATTTTGAGGAAAAAGCTATGATTCAGTCACCGTACGATCAACTTCTTCAACTGCTGCAACTGAAGTCGCATCACCACCATCCAAAGTAACCGCATGACTAACACTTACAACCTTAGACTCCCCGTCACCGAAATCAGTTACGCAATTAGAAACAACCTCTGTTGGAATACTCTGATCGGAAGGTGTAGGCGACGGTATATTATTATTATTGTTGTTGTTGTTATTATTATTATTATTATTATTATCCGGTGGTGGTGTATCTGTAAAATATACAACGGTTACGTTTTTGGAATATGCATTGGGTGTAAAATATACCTCTCTCACGATACTCCGCCATGACCGCATAGGATTTAACCGATTTTGGTTATTTGAAGTTTTTAGTTGTAGGGCCACTATGCCATTTTCCAAGGATTTGTTTTGTATTTTTTTAATCAATTATGAAATCTATTATTACAGTTGTTCTTTTTGTTAATGTCTCTTAATGTCTTTTTGACTATTTTTTATTTAACTTAGCATCAAGCTCCTAGCTTTTTACATCATCCTCATGTTTGCTGATCTTGCAGTCTTGCTAACGATTTATGAAGAATAACGATCACAATCTGTTTCTTGAAGTTATAATTATGAAATGCTACAGTCGAAAGTTTTAACCTATTGACCAGTAAATTGATGGTGAGCTTAGCGATGGTTGTGCGTAGAGGTGGATCAATATAACCTATTGTCCAGGTTGACCCGAGCCTAAGTTTTAAGGGTTGTAAACAGTTTTACCTCTTGAATTGTGCATTGACTCCTCATTTTCAGCAGAAGTGAAGAAATTCATATTTCATTTCCCAACTACACTTTCTCTCTTCATCAAGGACTCTCCAGCTAGCCAGATCTGAACATATAAATCGGTTAAACGCTAACACTGTTGCTGTTTATTCGTTGATCTGATTCATCTTATCATCAATATGTTCCAGCTCCAACTACGCTTCTTGCCACTTCAAGACGCAATATCTATGACCAAGTTCTTTATTTTCTCTGTTGGTACGGTAATCTTGCTCTCTTGTGCACTATGCAACCTTATGTCCATTGTCCATAATCACTATAAACAGATAGATGATTAAAAAAATAAGTTTTTATTATATGTTAAGCTAATAATGTGCCTTTTTGGGTATAATCGTTTATGCCTTTTCAACATGTTGTGATAACGGCCTTGTGCTTGTGATAAGTGGTCTTGAATTCTTGATTTTCATGGTAATGCTTATTTAGACTTCGCTACCCAAGTTTAATCTGATAATTCCACAATTAATAGAAAAAAGGTGATAACTTTAATCTTATAATTCTATAAACAATAGAAAAAAAGGTGATTTTTGTTATTAACCTTTTGGATATGGTACTAATGTTTGGTGCAATAGGGAATACTTGTTAAGTCATTAGCGTGTATATACACTCTGAATTGTATCATATAAACAATACAATAGAGTCATCAATGTGTATATAGAACCTATAAACAATAGAGTCATCAATGTGTATATTGTATATGTGCTTCGAAATTGTATCTTATAAATCTTTGCTCGTGTAAATTATCGACTCCACCGCAACGCGCGGGTTCCCCACTAGTATTCATAATGGAGGAGTCAAATCAAGATTAGGACAGGCTTGTAGACTTACTTTTTTTTTTTGATCGGCTAGCTCAGTTGGGTACACCCCAACATATTGCGGGACGCGGCCCGAGTTCGAGACGGCGCCAAAGCGCTTGCAACTAACATACCACACCAAGGCCCGGCCAAGAGTAACTTGGGGCTGCCAGGAATCGAACTCGTGACCTCAAACAGGATGGGAACCACCTTAGGTGGAAAACCCACCCTACCTCAAACCAGCTGGGCTGGAGATCATTGGCTGTAGACTTACTTTGTATGTGGCCTTCAATAAATAATTTAAAAAAGAAGAAAATATTTTTTTTCTGGCCTTTATAGGCTATAGGTGTGCCCTACAAATGATTCTCCGTGATAAAACAACAAACAACAGTATAAGACTAAAGGGTATGGAGATGATGGGCTTGGAGGGGATGAGCCTCCACGTAGGCGCCACGTAGGCGGCTCGTGGGGGATGAGCCTCCATCATATTTGAGGGGGATGGAGGCTCGTGGGGGATGGGGCCCCACCTCATTATTTTATAATTTTCTAAGTTTTAATTTATTAACTTAATAAAAACTTTATAAAAATTAAAAAATACAACATAAAACAACATAAATAATATCATTTCATAACATAAAAAAAATTACATTTCCTAAAAAAAAAATTACCGAAAAATAAAAATAAAAAATTACATTTCCTAAAAATAAAAAATTACATTTCCTCCTCTACTATCGTCCAAGGTCTCCCCGGTTTTCTCGAACCGCTTTTTGGCGCGGTTTCGGGTACGTTTTCAACCTTCTTCCCCTTCCCCTTGTTTTTTTTTTCGGTTGAGCTCTTGCGGTGGCGATTCGGGGACGACTTCATCATCATCATCGTCAAGGTGAACCGGTTGGGAAGTTGGCGGTTGCGATTGGAGTTGTTCAAACGAGTTGCGTTGCATGATTTGTTGTAGCGCTTGGTATTGTTGGAGTTGTTGAACTTGAGACATTTGTGAGAATGCGTTGGGTGTTTGTTGGAAACCCGAAAAAGGATATTGCGGAGCACCCCACGAATGATCCATACTCGGATTGTAAGCGGGAGTCGAAAAAAAGTTAGGTTGGTTCGGGTTCTGATTATTCGGGTTGGGGTTGTTTGGGTTGGGGTTGTTTGGGTTGAAATGATTCATGATTAGAGAAAATGGTATAAAAATATGGAGTGTTTTTTATAAAAAAGGAAGAGAATTGGAGAAGAATGGGATAGAATTGTATAAAAATGGATGAGATATAGGGTATTTAAATTGAAAAAGGAATTTTTTTTTTTTTTAATATAAAGAGCCGTTTGTAACGGCTATATTCAAACAATGGGGCCCCGTCTGAATCGGCTGGGGTGAACTGTTTGGGCCGAGCCGAGGCAAAGGGGGGCGGTGTGGGGGACCGGCGCCGGTCCTAGCCGGGCCTAGCCGGCCCCCATACCCTTTAGTCTAAGAGCATCCCCAATAAGGGATGTTTTTTCATATTTTTTCTAATGCCAATGTGGCACTTGCCCAACCAATCTCCATCTTTCTCTCACTTGCCCCTCTCACAAACACATTTCTTCTCTCTCTCCTCTCTACACTCACATAACTTTTCTCTCTCCATTTTTTCTCATTCTTCACCACAAACATCTCTACACCCTCTCTCTTCCACATCACTCTCTCTCTCCTCCACATCACTTTCTCTCTCCCTAAAAACACCAACAAATCCTCCTATTGTGGATGCTCTAATCAACTTTAATTGTAGACTAGGTTTTTTCCTTGCAAAGTTGTGATTTCAAAAGTAAAATAATTTCAAAAAATATATAGTTTATTGAATAAAACAATTTGGATAGATCTTCGATATCCAATTTTATTTCTTGTCTCGACTTTATTAGACCGGTGGGTATGGGGAGGATAGTCTATTTGGAGACTATCCACCACCTAGGCGTCACGTAATCACGGGAGGATGATAGTCTCTTTGGGGACTACCCAAGGGTGTGGGGACTAGCCAAGACTACCCCACCATTAATAATATATTAATATATATATATATAAAGGAGGAGAGAGAAGTTAGATGGGGGGCCCACCAATCTTGCCCCGTCTCCACCGTCGGAAATCTGACGCATTTGCCAAGTCGGGCCCCTTGGGGGCGGTGTGTGACGCGGCTAAAGGGGGGGGGGGGGGGACGGGCCTTTTGCCGAAGCCCATACCTGGTAGTCTTACTTTAAAGGAACCTTTTTACAATTTCCAAACTTTGATTTAAGTATAAACTCTCTTAACACTACTCGTTGTGGTCAGGTGAGCCAAAGTTAGTACTCCGAATTCATCCTGTAATATTGTTCTATCTGCCGCTAACTGGATGCTGACTGTGCACTTGATAAAGCCACTGCTGAAGCTTTATCACACTGTTGTGGTCCAGGTGAGCGGATGAGTTTAGCGAGTATTTTTTTATTTTTTTATTATTCTTTCTAAATTTATAAGCTAATATTCATACAAAACATGTTTTTATAAAATATCACACTAAAAGAAATAAAAAACTACAAGCAAAAAATAATACTACTCTAATACAAAATCATCCCACTCCATTTTTTGTGAGAGTAAAACTGTGGGTTTTATATAAAGAGAAGAAATAATTTTAGAGAGTTTGAGATGTGAATAGAGATTAGGAAATGTAATGGTTTTTTTTTTTAAAAGTTGAATTTCTTTTTTCTAAAAGCCAACGGTCAAGAACATGGCCCCCACCTCCAACAGCTACCTTTTCTCACGCTATGGTGCTCGCCTAGGGGGTTGTCCGCTCGCACTGGTGCCACCTCGTTACGGTGTTCGCAAGCGTGACAAGGCTTACGTGGCTCGCGTTGGGGTTGATAGCCTGCCGCAACATGTAGTCTAAGACCATTGTAACAACTCTCATTTAAAATTACTATTTCTTATTTTATTATGTCCAATAGGAAACCCTAATGAGACCCCCAAGTGATACTGCATGACCCCTAAAAATTTTCAAAACAATCGGAATTAGGATCAGGGCCCCTAAAACTCAAGGGGGGGATTCCCTAATCGATATTATCTTCACAGTTCGTTTTCAAAATCGAATTTTAGCGAAACGTCGACTCACCCAGGCTACAATTACACGAGGCTAGCCTATGCTAGGAGGGGTGCCCTCGCGCCACGCGAGGGAGCCGGTTTTTCAGTATAAATAGTGGGGTTTGGCACTTGAAGTTTGGCGTTGGTTCGACGTTAAAATTCAATTCGTACACTAAGATATCGTCTGATTACTTCAAAAACACACACAACACGAAATTCTGCCGCGATAACAGGGTAATAACTCGACCGCTGCTACGATTCAATGTCCGATCGATTGAAACTATCTGATGGATGTTTAAGTGCTGCCCGAACTCGGGCTATACTTTGTCATTCGTCGTGAATTCGATGGATGTTTAAGTGTTGCACTTTGTCATTCATTGTGAGGGTTTTAATCTCGTGAGTTATCGTAAATGTTGTATTAAGTTACTGACCTAGTTTCGTGTGCATTGTTATTTAATTAGGTTAACAGGCTTATCAGTAGGCTAAACTCTGCCCGACTAAACTTGCAATGTGAGTCATTCTCTTTTTATCAACAATGTTTTACAATACTCAAATTATTTTCAAGAGTTATAATTACAGGGATTAAGTCTTGGTTATCTTGAATCACTGGCAAGTGGGGTATTGTGCACATTACTAATTTCTCACGGTTAGGTTCATCAACCTAACAGCGATAATCATCACTACTTGGGTAAAAGGACCCAATAGTGGTATGACCATCGTCACAAGGCTGTGACACGGCGCTAGATAAAAATAAGATAGTAGCCATTGTAATCGCTCTTATGCTGTAATTTATAACTATGTGTCGTTTTATTAAATGTGAGTGACTCGCCAGTATTTCCCCACTGATAAAATATTTTTAAAACATGTTTCAGGTGACCTACTATGAATCAAGGAAAAGTGCTACGGAACACTAATCAAGCTTGAAGTGGTGGCTCAATTAAATAAACAAACATGTTTTGTAAAACAGGGAATTTCCTCGTGAAATTCCTCTATTGTAAATAACGGGGTTTGTCCCAATATATGAAATAAAATAATTGGGCATTTTCAAGTTTTAAAAGATCCTGTTAAAATTTCCGCTGCCAACATATTAATTACCATGGGTTTCTGTCCCGCGGCACCTGGACCGGGTAAAACCGGGACGGGGGCCGTGACAGAAAAATGTGGTATCAGAGCCACTGATTTAAGTCAATTAAGTATTTCGAAATACTTAATTTTTCTGATTGCCATTCTGTGATTATGTGAAAATTCAAGTTACAAAATTTTAACTTAGAATTTTGTGTGTTTCTTCATATCTGCTAAACAGCATGAATGAGTTGTCTGAAGCTCTTCAGAATCTCAATCTCCATTATGTTAATGTGGAAGTTTCCAGAGACTTTTCCGGTTATTTGACCAACGTTGATGAACCTATGGAATTTCAAGCCCAACCTCCGGAGAAACCAAAGCCGAAGAAGAGAATAAGATTCGTGGGCTAGAGGCGTGTGCGTAGGAAGAAACCAGCGACACGGAAAGTTATAAAGACTGAGAATCCAAATGATAAAGGCACAGGAAAGGAAATCGGGGAAAGTTCGGGGCAAGCCCAGGAAATGCCATCCTGGGAGGAGCTGGATCGTAAACTGGCACTTAGTGACCTCATCGGACCTGCCAATGAAAACCTCTTTAATTACCCAGCGGAAGCACAACTTCCAGTTGATCTAGAGCCTGATATCCCAGATCCTATTATCCACACCCAACCGTTACCAGGAGAGCTAGAAGAGTGGTGGACAACCGACTGGCAATTTCAGAATCTTTTAAATAACCCTAATACCTTTTTCCCTCAGTTTGACCCCGAGCCTGCATTAAACCCACCTATGAGCGCAGAAAACTTGGCTGAACTCCGTCATTATGGCGAGGAGCTGATTGATGCAGGAAATCGAATTAGGGATGTGGGAGAGAGAATCTCATGGAAATACGACGAGAGGGAACGTCATTTCTGAGATGCCAGTTGACTGTGGTTGTGTGGTGGTGGGAGAATGTGTTTAATAATAATATAATAATAAAAATATAATCATGTGAAATAACTAAAAATAAAACTTTTGTAAGATAACCGGTGTGTACGGACGCATACTAATATATATATATATATATATATATATATATATAAACATCAACGTCGCAAGGTCGGCAATTTTGGCTAAATATGTTGATGTGATTATGTGCGATTTTTTATTATGCTTGGTTATTAATTAAATTGGTGCTAATAACTTATATATATTAATTACCAGATGGAACACGCTAGTAATGAACCAGTTAACGAGGTTAACCACTCCGAGCAAAACAATGGAGATCAATTTCTGAATAGGCAGGATATCGAAAATATCGTTGCTCAGGGAATAGCCAATGCTATTCCAGCAATTCTTGCTGCTGCCCGAAATCCAGTTGAACCTCAACCAATTATTCCTAGCAAACGTACTCATGAAGACAACTTCAGTAATAGCGTAAATGGAGGCGGCAACATTAATAACAATGATAATAATGGGATGCAAGCCCCATTCCTTAAAAGAACGAAAGCTGCAACGCCTGGTTGCACTTACAAGGAATTTCTTGCCTGTAAACCTGTCGAATTCACAGGCAATGAAGGGGAGACTGCTGCACTGCGTTGGTTGGAGAAAACCGAGGCAGTAATTAAAATAAGTAAATGTGCTGATGAAGACAAGGTCATGTACGCGTCGCATCTTTTTAAAGAAGGGGCGCTAGAATGGTGGAATACGGTACTACAAGCCAAAGGAAGCGATGTGGCCTATGCCATGAATTGGGAAGAATTTAAGCGTCTGGTGGAAAGAAAATTCTGCCCAGAATATGAAAAGGAACAAATGGCGAACAAATTCCTGAACCACCGGATGGTGGATGTAGACTGTCGAGGGTATACTTTGACATTCTTCGAGTATGCTAGAGTTGTACCAACCCTGGCTTCGCCAGAACCGGTACTTATTTCCTGCTATATTTGGGGCTTGATTGGCGAAATCCGTGATATCGTTAAAGCTGCGAGACCTCGCACAATTGACGATGCAGTGGAATTAGCCAACACTTTGACGGACGGACTGATACGTACGCGAGAAGAAAATAGAAAGAAGGAAGTGGCCCAAAAGATTACCCAAGGATTCCGTGTGGGTAATAGTAGCAATTTCAAGAAAAAGGGCACCGGGAAATCTTCCACTGTTCCATTTTGCAATACCTGTAAAAGAAAGCATTTTGGAAGATGCAAAGGGTATTGCAATTTTTGCAAAATTCCAGGGCATCAAGAAGAAGATTGCAGGAGAAAGAAATCCACAATCTGCTTCAACTGTGGAGAAGCTGGACATTTTAGACCAGACTACCCTAAACTGGTCAAACCAGCTGATAACAAAGCCAAACCTGCAGAAGGAGCTACCAAGAAGAATGCAAGAGCATTCCAGTTGACCACCCAAGAAGCGGAACTCATCCCCGATGTGATAGCTGGTACGTTCCTAGTTCACGTTGTTTATGCAAAAGTATTATTTGACTCTGGTGCAAACCAAAGTTTTATAAATACTTCATTCTGCCAAGCTCTTAACCTACCCTTAACCAACCTTAGACAAATTTTTACGGTGGAAACGGCAGATGGGAATTCCGTTAGCATAGATAAGGTTTTGCAAAAAGGAAAGATAGAACTTTCAGGTCATAAATTCTCTGCAAACCTGTTACCTATGAATTTAGCTGGATTCGATGTCGTATTAGGAATGGATTGGTTAGTAGTCAACCATGCTCGAATCCTCTGTGATAAAAATTCAATAGAAATATGTGCACCCATAGAAGAAGTAATTATAATTACAGGGGATAAGCCGCGTAAACCCATGAAGTTCATTTCAGTAATGAAAGTAGCTAGTTGTGAACGAAAGCAAGGAATAGTGTATATGATTTCGGTAATCATTAGCACTAAGGATAAGGAACTTAAGGAAATTCCTGTAGTATCAGAATACTCGGACGTATTCCCAGAAGAGTTACCAGGATTACCACCCGATAGGGAAGTAGAATTTAGAATTCATCTAATTCCTGAAACTACGCCGATAGCCAAGGCACCTTATCGGTTAGCACCCACCGAGATGTTAGAACTGAAAAAGCAGTTAGATGAATTATTAAGCAAAGGATTTATACAACCTAGTTCATCCCCGTGGGGAGCACCAGTGTTGTTCGTAAAGAAGAAAGATGGTTCGATGCGAATGTGTATCGATTATAGGGAATTGAATAAGGTTACAATCAAGAATCGATACCCATTACCTAGGATTGATGATCTTTTCGATCAACTTCAGGGGGCTAGATATTTTTCTAAGATAGATTTACGCTCCGGATATCATCAATTGAAGGTACAAGAAGAAGACATACCTAAAACTGCTTTCAGAACTAGGTATGGTCATTACGAGTTTACAGTCATGCCCTTTGGGTTAACAAATGCTCCTGCAGCATTCATGGACATGATGAATAGGATCTGTAAACCGTACTTGGATAAATTTGTAATTGTCTTTATCGACGATATACTTATTTATTCCAAAAGTCAGGACGAGCATTGTGAGCATTTACATGCACTCTTAACTTTGTTAAGAAAAGAGAAACTTTACACCAAATTCTCGAAGTGTGAATTTTGGCTACAAGAGGTGCAATTTTTAGGACACATGGTGAATCACGAAGGTATTCATGTGGATCCCTCCAAGATAGAAGCAATCACCAAATGGAAGGTCCCGCAATCAGCTACGGAAGTTAGAAGTTTTCTAGGCTTAGCTGGATACTATAGGCTCTTTATTAAGGATTTCTCTAAGATGGTTGTGCCATTAACCAAGCTAACATGTAAAACCGTTAAGTTTGAATGGGGACCTAAGCAAGAAGAGGCTTTTAGGATTTTAAAACAAAGATTAACAAACACCCCAATTCTAGCCTTACCAGAAGGGACAGAAGATTTTAAAGTTTATTGTGATGCTTCTAAGTTAGGATTAGGATGTGTGTTAATGCAACGCAAGAAGGTAATTGCGTATGCCTCAAGGCAATTGAAAAAGCATGAGGAAAACTATACGACACATGACTTAGAATTAGGAGCCATAATTTTTGCCCTTAAGATTTGGAGACACTATCTGTATGGAAGTAAGTTTACTGTTTATACAGATCATAAAAGCTTAAAGTACATATTTGGGCAAAAAGAATTGAATATGAGGCAAAGAAGATGGATGGAAGACTGTGATATTCAATATCACGAAGGAAAAGCAAACGTAGTTGCAGATGCCTTAAGTCGAAAGTATCACGAAAAGCAAAAGCGAGTTCGTGCTCTTAGATTAAGTTTACAATTAGACTTAATGGAACAACTGAAAAACATTCAGGAAACAGCAATCAAGGATGATGCTGAAGGAATGAAAGGAAGAATAAAGGAATTAAAGCAAGGAGCTGATGGAATTTGGAGATTCCACAAAAAGAGGATTTGGGTACCTAAGCAAGGAGATTTAAGAAATAAGATTTTAGAGGAAGCCCATAAATCTAGGTATGCCATGCACCCGGGAAATAATAAAATGTACCAAGATTTAAGAAATAATTTCTGGTGGATAGGAATGAAAAAGGACATAGCTAGATATGTATCTAAGTGTCTAACTTGTTCACAAGTTAAGGCAGAACACCAGAAACCTTCAGGATTACTCCAACAATTAGAAATGCCTGTATGGAAATGGGAGTTAATAGCAATGGACTTTGTTACAAAGTTACCAAAAACTAGAAAAGGTAATGACGCAATTTGGGTAATTGTCGACCGATTAACCAAATCAGCTCATTTTCTACCCATGAAAGAAACCTTTAGCATGGAAAGGTTAGCAAAGTTGTATGTAGACGAAGTAGTATCCTTGCATGGAGTTCCACTCTCCATTATATCGGATAGAGATAGTCGTTTCACTTCACATTTCTGGACTAGTTTCCAAGAAGCCATGGGGACGCGATTAAATTTAAGTACAACTTATCATCCCCAAACAGATGGACAAAGTGAAAGGACAATCCAAACCCTGGAAGACATGCTCAGGGCATGTGTAATAGATTCTGGTGGAAACTGGGATGACCACCTACCCTTAATTGAATCCTCCTATAACAATAGTTATCATGCAAGCATTGAAGCTGCACCGTTCGAAGCACTGTATGGACGAAAGTGCAGAACTCCAGTTTGTTGGGCAGAAATAGGAGAAAGCCAATTATCAGGTCCTGAAATCGTACAAGAAACCACCGATAAGATCACTCAAATCAAGGAAATACTAAAGACAGCTCGAGATCGCTAGAAGAGCTATGCAGACAATCGACGCAAGCCATTGGAATTTCAAGTTGGAGACAAGGTACCTTTGAAAGTTTCTCCTTGGAAAGGAGTAGTTCGATTCGGAAAGAAGGGAAAGCTAAGTCCAAGGTACGTAGGACCATTCCCAATAATCCAGCGAATAGGACCAGTTGCTTATCGCTTACAACTACCAGAAGAATTAGCCGGGATACATGACGTATTTCATGTATCCAACCTTAAGAAATGTTTATCTGACGAATCCCTGGTAGTACCTCTTCAAGATGTAGAGGTAAATGAAAAGTTAAAATTTGTTGAGAAGCCACTACGGATAGAAGACAGAAAGGTCAAGTTTCTCAAACACAAACGACTAGTGCTGGTCAAAGTCAAGTGGGATTCAAAGAGAGGACCGGAGTACACTTGGGAGCTGGAATCATAAATGAAGCGAAAGTATCACTACTTGTTCCAATAAATCTCGAGGACGAGATTTTTCTAAGGTGGGGAGGATGTAACTACTCTCATTTAAAATTACTATTTCTTATTTTATTATGTCCAATAGGAAACCCTAATTGAGACCCCCAAGTGATACTGCATGGCCCCTAAAAAATTTCAAAACAATCGGAATTAGGATCAGGGCCCCTAAAACTCAAGGGGGGTTATTCCCTAATCGATATTATCTTCACAGTTCGTTGTCAAAATCGAATTTCAGCGAAACGTCGACTCACCCAGGCTACAATTACACGAGGCTACCCTATGCTAGAAGGGGTTCCCTTGCGCCACGCGAGGGAGCCAGTTTTTTCAGTATAAATAGTGGGGTTTGGCACTTGAAGTTTGGCGTTGGTTCGACATTAAAATTCAATTCGTACACTGAGATATCGTCTGATTACTTCAAAAACACACACAGCACGAAATTCTGCCGCGATAACAGGGTAATAACTCGATCGCTGCTACGATTCAATGTCCGATCGATTGAAACTATCCGATGGATGTTTAAGTGCTGCCCGAACTCGGGCTATACTTTGTCATTCGTCGTGAATTCGATGGATGTTTAAGTGTTGCACTTTGTCATTCATTGTGAGGGTTTTAATCTCGTGAGTTATCGTAAATGTTGTATTAAGTTACTGACCTAGTTTCGTGTGCATTGTTATTTAATTAGGTTAACAGGCTTATCAGTAGGCTAAACTCTGCCCGACTAAACTTGCAATGTGAGTCATTCTCTTTTTATCAACAATGTTTTACAATACTCAAATTATTTTCAAGAGTTATAATTATAGGGATTAAGTCTTGGTTATCTTGAATCACTGGCAAGTGGGTATTGGGTGAAAGGACCCAATAGTGGTATGACCATCGTCACAAGGCTGTGACACGGCGCCATATAAAAATAAGATAGTAGCCACTGTAATCGCTCTTATGCTGTAATTTATAACTATGTGTCGTTTTATTAAATGTGAGTGACTCGCCAGTATTTCCCCGCTGATAAAATATTTTTAAAACATGTTTCAGGTGACCTACTGTGAATCAAGGAAAAGTGATACGGAGCAGTAATCAAGCTTGAAGTGGTGGCTCAGTTAAATAAACAAACATGTTTTGTAAAACAGGGAATTTCCTCGTGAAATTCCTCTATTGTAAATAACGGGGTTTGTCCCAATATGTGAAATTAAATAATTGGGCATTTTCAAGTATTAAAAGATCCTGTTAAAATTTCCGCTGCCAACATATTAATTACCACGGGTTTCTGTCCCGCGGCACCTGGACCGGGTAAAACCGGGACGGGGGCCGTGACAACCATGCGTAGTGGTAATGATGAATAATGCCCCACTCATGGGCGTTTTCTTCCACGTGTCATTCTAGTCAGCAAAGGAGCGTTTTTCACAAATGGGCGTAGTGGTGATAATGCCCAATAATGCCCCATCAATCACTAAACAATTATTAAATATTTTTTTAATTAAAACTAATAAAATTCATTAAATAAAAACATTTCATTCTTAAAAAAAGACGAAATAGAAAAAAAATAAAAATCCTAAAAAAATAAAAAACCGAAAAAATAAATAAAAAACTATTAATCTAGAGTCCGTATTTTTTACGGATTTGTTCCGACACATTTGGGCTAGGATCAACGTGTCGCCTGTGAGATGGTCGATGCTTTAGACGAAAATTCGATATCTTTCTCCATTTGTCTCGATTCTTGTATCGCGACAAACTTTTTGTTTTTGGCGTTTCTTTCCTCCATAATTTGTAAAAACCGGTAATGTTTGATAATTTGCTACAAAGAAACACAAAAATTATAATGTTATATTTTACAAAAAAAATAATAATAATAATAATAATAAATGGGCCGAATTAAGTAAAAAAAACTTTTTAAAACACTTACCAACATCGGGTGCCTTCGTATCTAGCCATGCACGTGCCAACGCGTACTCCTCGTCTTTCGTCCATGCTTGTAGTTTCCTTTTCAACGAGGAGCAGTTGGATCTTTCTTTTTGTGAGACATTTTCCCACGTTTGGATCCCTCGACAACGGGCTCAGGTTGTGTCTCCGGTATCGTTTCTATCTCCGGATCGGTATCTTGAGTAGACGTTTGCGAACCGCCCATGGTTGGAAAGGTTTGCGGAACTTGAAAGAATGGTTGAGAACCGCTCGATGCTAGTATTTGGGCATATGGAAATACATTAGGATTCATGTCTTGTAGGTTGAAGCTCGGTTGCGGTTGCGTGATGTTCGGCCGATATGCATTGGGGTTACCAGGTCTCGACGGCACACCGAATGGGGGTCGGAAGAGATTCATGTCTGTGGGTGAAAAGTGGAGAAAGTTTTTATAAAATAGAGAATGTGGGTGAAAAGTTTATAAAAAATGAGGTGAAAAGTTTATAAAAAATGAGGTGAAAAGTAGGGATTATATTGGGTAAAAATTGAAATAAAAAAATAAATTAATTTTTAATGCATGTTACCGTTGTTCAACGGTTTGATTTTGAAATTCGTGCGGGCCATGACGTTGTTTAAAAAACGCTTTTTCAAAATTTTGGTTGAAAAACGCCCCGGGGTGGGTGTAAAGGCGTTGGGGGTGTGGTTTAATAAAAAAAAAGCTCAAATTTGAGACGACTGGTCTAATGGTTAATACACATGTTTGAGTAAAGGAAAAATGATGAGAATGATTGCATGATCAAGTGGGTAAATCAAAATATTCATGGATTTTTTTTTTTCTAAATTACCAATCTGTTTGTTATACACAAAATTAAGTTAAAAACCCCTACTCAAGTAACAAAACAAATACTTTTACATAAGTGTCTAGTCAGAACAAACAACATTTATGATAATGCTTGGTCGACGCAAATGTGGTAGCACTTTTGCATCAATGTCTAACTAGATTAATAAAACATTTACGATAATGCTTATTAGGTGCAAATGTGGTAGCACTTTTGCATCAGTGTCTAATTAGAACAATGCATTGCAAATGCTTAGTGGGAGCAAATGCGGTACCGCTTTTGCATCAGTGTCTAATCAGAACAACGTTTTGCAAATAAGTGACTACGTTTTACATAAAATGGTCTACGCGTTTAATATTGATCGAGTTTCCTTTTATTAATAGTTTTTATAACTATAAACTTTTGATTAATTTTAGAAAAATCATTGACTATTATATATATATAGGGGAAGGTTCAAATGAAAATCACTAGTTATTGTGAAAATTCGAAAACTAATTAAAAAAGCCAAAAAAACATACAATTTTTTTTTTTTTGCATACCAATTTTCGCAGGTTTATGTATGTATAAAAAAAAAATTTTAAAAAAAAATTGTAGTGCACATGTGTACTACAAAAAAAAAATGAAATTTTTTTATATATAAAAACCTGCGATTTTTATAAAAAAAATTGAAAAACAAAATTTGGTGTGTTTTTTAAGCTTTTTTTAGTTAGTTTTCGAGTTTTCACAATAAAAATGGTTTTCATTTGAACCATCCCCTATATATATATAGTGTGTGAGGTTCATTGGGGAACACTAAAAAAGTGGGGAACAGTGGGGAACCGACTCAAACGAACTCCGATTGGACTCATTTCAGCGGCGTTGGATCCGTCTCGTCGAACCCTAACTAGGATCTCTTAACCCCAAACCCTAAATCATAACCCTAAACCCTAAATATATTAGGGTTTGACTTTTAGGGTTTGGCTTTAGGGTTTAGCCTTAGGGTTTAACTTTAGGGTTTAGAGTTTAGCTTTAGGGTTTAGGGTTTAGCTTTAAGGTTTAGCTATAGGGTTTAGCTTTAGGTTTAGCCTTTAGGGTTTAGCGTTTAGGATTTATAGTTTAGATTTTACGGTTTAGCCTAGGTTTTAGCTTTTAGGGTTTAGAGTTTTGGAGTTAGGATTTAGGGTTTAGAGTTTAGGAGTTAGGATTTAGGGTTTAGGGTTAAGAGATCTAATGGTGTAGATTCTTTCTTACCTTTCTCACAAAAAAACCCTTTTTTTTTACAGGAACCTCTACCTTTAAATACCTTTTTTGGATATTATAGGTAATACAATTTGAGGATGAACACTTAAACACATAGTATATTATTATTCATAGTCCAAGTAGTACAACTTAAAAAAGTAGTTGAAATATATACAATTGTTTTATGAAGGAATAACTTTAATGTATGAAATTGAATAATCAAACGACTTCTACATACGCGACCACATTAACTATACATCGAAATTATTTATATGCAGAAAGTATTAAACTGAAGCATGTCTAAGAAACGAGGATGATAATAAAATAGAAAACATAAAACTAAAATATTGTATAAGAGAGGTCATACAACCCAATATGTTCTTTTGAGAATTATGTTCAAAAGCCCAATATCAATTCATTTAATATATTTAATCACTAGGTTATTCCCTGGGTAGATACCCGGGTAGGAAAATTTAAATTACAATCAAAAGATGCTTAGATCAATCGGGCTGGAAAATTTAAATTACATTAATTATAAGTGTATCAATAAAAGTAATGCAAATAAAATGTTATTAGATATGAAGTTTTCTTTATAAGCCGTGTATAAAAACATCAACAAAAAGACAAATAATTTTACATTTACAATTTACTAAAAGTAACCTGAGATTAGTCCACTCTTTACTATCGATCTTCGCAATGGCCGTATTTGAAGCTGTAATAAAATTTAAAAATGACTTTAATAATATAATAATCATATAAACAAAAATGATATTAGCAGCCAGCTTACAACCAAGAAAAACAATGAGAAATTTTGTTTTTTTTAGTTTTGGTAATGATAAGCAAAAAATAAAAGTAACACAATCAGCTACCTCTAGGTGTTTTGTCCAACGTAATGACGTATGTTGTCGTATAGGCTATCACTTGGCAATTGTGATTTGTGGTCGACAAATTGTTAACTTGTTACAATTTTGGGTTTGCAAAAGCCTTTTAATCAATGTATCACATATTTGAATAACCCAAATTGTACTTAGACTTTTGCAAACCCAAATTGTTAACTTGTTACAATTTTTGAATGACTGCAAGCTATACTTTGTTTGAACCATGTGTTCACATATTTGAAAGATAAAAATAAGTTATCTTATATAAAAGTGCATTCGGCAATAAAAGACACTCTAAGTTTCAATTACATCAAATTACTTAAAATAAGACGATTTAAAAAAAAGTAATACATTTTTTAGTGAAAACAATATTAAATCGCTCTAAAAATAGCCTCCCATGTACTTCATTTTCATCTCGTGCAAGCCCTAGAAATTCATATAGTACATGATCTTCCATAACAGATAGTTCCCATCGGAATCGCGCCTCCCATGAAGCCAGTCATTGGGAAATCCTAGTTTAAAAAAATGAGTTAGTATGCATTAAAAACACTTTGGGTTACTTTTGACTCGCTCAACTCTTTTTAGTTAATTTTTTTATTTGTCGTGTTTGATTAGTTTGAGATTAAAATCAACCAAAGTGACTCATAGAAAAGTAAATGGGTCGAAACTGCCACCAAACCTTATAGGACTGGTTGGTCAAACTTGAATTGACTCGTTTATAAGCCCCGGATTATGATGTTGCGAAATTGTATAGGGGTGTCCCGTGTTTTTCGATCGTGTTTGCAAATTGATTATCGTGTTTCAAATTTTAGAACTTGCCAATGAATGATTAGGTTCGAACAATGTTTATATCTATAACAAAAGTCAAACACAAGATTGACTTTCCGCACGCATGTATAAATTGGTGTTTACCTGGTACTGGAATGGAAATGCTTTCTTTTTACCGTAATGGAACTCCTTAGGATTATATTGAATGATCTCGGGCTCAGGGAATCCACCAGCCTGCAAGATTAAATCGTAAGAAATCTTGTTATAAATTTTTCGATTAAAACTTCAAAAATTATAACGAAATTTACCTTAGCGCAAGCTCTTGCTAATCCATTGAAAGAAACATATATATCTCCTAAAATGTTGTACACTTGTTTGCTTGCTTTTTCATTCCCCAAGACTTTTATAAAAGCTGTAGCCAAATCCTCCATTTGGTCAACATTGAAACATCAAGACCGTTTGACTTTTGAAGTCACAAAATAATTATTAGTTTTACACTTTTACTAACCTTTACGTGACCGAATTGGGTTACTTGCAAACCTGATTTGTGATTGGAGATGGGTCGGCCCGCTTTCAACCTATGGAAAAACCACTCTTCGACAAGGTTGTAGTTCAACGGGCCATAGATATAAACGGGTCTTATAGAAGTGTAGTTGACACCTTTTGACTCTAGTAAGGCCTCGGTCTCGAGATTCCCCTTGTGTCGGCTTTTAGGGTCAACCGCATCAATCTGTAGCATATTCAATTACATCAACTTGGTTATATGGAATAAGATGAGTAAAAGGTTGTTTAAAAAATGTTGAAAAAACGGACCTCACGATGTGGTAAAATATCGGATTTAAGGTAAACACCGGCTCTTAGAGCAGTATATGTACCTGTGATTTAGTATCTTTAGGAAATTTTAATTTTAAAAATACTCACAACTATATAATTAAAATAAACTTAAATAATGTGACGTATTAGATAAGTTAATGACAAAGTTCGAAGAAAACTTGACACATTTAGCAGCCGCCGTGTCTTCTTCTGACGCCGGTAATAATCGTATCCCAAGTCCCATCTTCCTTGCAGCCACCTCTTCTTCAGCAACTCTTTTCTTTTGACTCTATTGATTACATAATAATATAATAGATATTAAAACATGGGAATTGTTAGACTAAAAGTTCGATAAAGAAAAGAAGTACGTACTCTAAGTTTCGCACGGAGAGACTTGTTTATTGAGTAATCATCGAAATGTCTAGCATCAGATACTGGATCGCGATGTGATTGTCACATTCATCACAATCACGATCTTGAAGAATAAGCTTTTAATAATTTAGAGAAATAATCTAAAAGTACATTGATCTAGCAACAAAACAATAGTAAACTGATTCCACTACCTTTTCAAGAAGCAAATTCTTCTTGAATCTCTAAACAACTCCTGCAAAATGAAAACAAAATTATTATACCTCTTTTTTATTGTTTTTAGATAAAATATTAAAAGGGCATAGAAGATTAAGAAAACAAACGGTACCACTCTTTTTGCCATGACAACATGATAAACATGTTCTCTCATCTCCCGTTGGCATTCTCTACACCAGCTTACAAAATCCGTTTGGTGATTTCTCAAGTCTCTAAATACAGACTGTGGGGAATGAACAAATTAGTTAAGTAATATGCAATGACAATAAATTATATGTGCGCCTCATGCTTTTTAAAACCAAGCAAGTCAATAAAGTAAATATATTATTATAAGGTTAAAGAACTGAAAACAAAAATAAATATACAATCAAATAAAGAATTTTTTATATAAAAAATTAATATTTAATATTCAATCACCGAACTTACCCGAGTTGGCCGGAACTCGCCATCTTCGATTCTGTCTCGAAGTCCCTTGACTCTGAACCTGTCATCTCCATTTTCTGTCTCGTAGTCCCTTTAGCAACTTCAAACATCACCGGTTCGTCATCATCTTAGACCACTATGAAAACCAATTGTTGTTAGAAAATTAGCTTCTCACATGTGTTCAAGTACCCGAGGCAACAGTGAACCCATCAATATCGAGTAGAAAGAAGTTACAGCTTCCATAGTTATAATATACCTGTGAATCGTAATCATAGAATATTAGTCGTTAATGGAAATAAACATAACAATTTTAGAACAACATAAAAAAGACAACAACTATAATAGACTAAGACAAAATTATATACTTATATGGCCCATTGAATAGTGCCATCTAAGTGACCATTCTTCTGTTTATGTATAAGACAATATTCTCTTGAACACAATAAAAACAAATTAACAATCACAACCTTCTACATTTATACACACACATAAACGAATAACTCAAACCAAATTAATCAAAAAAAGCTCCAATAACAAACAATCTAATCAACAAAAGCAATAACAGTTACCAGGTCAAAAGGTTGAAATAAATCAGCTCCATAATCAGCGGATTGACCCTGTTGCGGTTTACCCTGTTGAACCACACCTATATCAGTATCATGTTCTTCAAGACCCTAAATTACATTTTCCTGCAATTAAGACAGATCTATGTAATGAACTAAACAACCATAATCAAGTGTAATCGCCAATATAAAATGAAAGATTCATAACCTTGTTGAAGTCTTCCATCAATTAATCGACAGGGATCGAGAATGTGCAACCTAGGGTTTTACAAAGGATATAAATCTGCAATGAAGTTGTTCTACAATAAATCGTATGGAAAAAAACAAAGAAAAAAGAACCGATTAGAAGGTGTATTAATAATTAGCAAAATGATAAAAATTACCTAATGATTGTAAATAAGATATCAACGAAGATTGCTGCAGAATTGATAAAGAGGGTTCTGGCGTGAAGGAGAAGAATGAGGCGTCTGAGAGATTTAGGGTTTTTAGATGATTTATATACATGGGTCATAAAACGGGTCGGGTTAGCAAAACGGGGCTTCACTAATGAAAAAAGCGGACCCGAGATTTTCCCGCCAAAAAGCAAAACCTAGAGGCCTCCTAGCTTGACACATCAGCAAAAATTAACACATTTATTATATATAATAGATTTACAAAAAAGATATATTTTTTTTGGAAGGTAACTTTCATTAAAACAACCGGCCAGCCCCGACAAAAAACGAGGGACCGAACCAAATTACACCAACAAATAAAATGATAATTACACCACTCACTCCAAACAATATTCCTATACTTGGATCTACATTTTAACCAGAGATAACCCAAAGCCTTCACCTCCCCGATAATCTCATCGATGCTTCCTCTACCGTTAGAGAAAACTTTAGCATTCCTAGCCTTCCAAACACACCAACATGATAAGCCCCCGAATGATGATTCTCGCCCTCCTATCCTCAGTAGCACCGTTGTGAATAGAGAGAAGATCCTTGAACGAAAAGGCAAAAATCGGATTGATATTGGCCCATTCACTCAGCCAGCTCCAAACCGCAGAGACTGTCTCGCAAGCTGTAAATAGGTGGTCCACAGATTCCGAGAGGACACCTCATAAGGCGCAACATTCTGACTTAACCGTGATATTCCTCCTCGCGAGAGCCTGCCTAGTCGGAATACGATCAAGGTACGCTCTCCACATGAAGATCTTACACTTAGCAGGGACCCAACCTCCACTCCAGAAACAATATCCAGGAGCAGAAGTCACCTGGGCCGCAACCAACTTCCTAAAAGATGAGGTAGAGTAATTACCCGATTCTTCCAATGTCCACTTCCATGAATCCTTTACAGCCGAAGTCGCCATACCGGATAACAAGGCTGCAACTTCCTCGATATCGGCCAACTCCTCCTGAGAGAAAGAGGATCTGGACCCGCTCCATCTCCAAGAACCGTCCGAACCCGCCTCCGGCAAACGATCATTAACACAACACCTTTTATTAGATTCCAACGCAAAAAGCCTCGACCACTTTAACATTAAAGGGACATCACCAAACCATCTATCAATCCAAAACCTTATACTACTAACATCTCCCAGAATACCTTTGATATAATGATTAATTCTATTATCGTTCAGCAACACCTTTGTCTCCATTCTCATGATGTTCTTCCAAACACCCGTCAACGAAGAATTATAAGGGAAAAATAACCATTTTCTACTATTACCGTGACAGGCCCTAACCACTTTCCTCCACAAGCTATTATCTTCCACATGGTACCTCCAAGCCCATTTCGAGAGAAAAGCCTCGTTCACCATCTTTAGTTTACCAATGCCTAAACCTCCATTTTTCTTAGTGCGGGTCACTATATCCCAAGCGACCCAATGCATTTTTCTATCAGTCTCCGACCCTCCCCATAGGAAATTCTTCATAAGGGATTCAAGCCTATCGACCACTTTAGATGGAACCTTAAAGATCGAGAAGAATTTACAAAATATATATACATCATATTAGTAAAGAGATTGATATGACTGTATACATTCTACCCTTCCCAGATTCTATTTTAGCTTTGTTTTTTATGAAATTTATTGAGTATGATGATGATGATTAGTACAAAGATTGATACATATAGTGAGGTTAAATGAAAAATAAAAGAAATAATTCTTGTATGAAATAGTGAATTAATAATTATGATAATTGCAAAAATGGAACGGGTTTACAAGCAGAGATGTTTAGAAAGCTTGCGGCTCGGAGCTCGTTCGGAAAAATATCGTTCGATATGGCTCGGTTTGAAGTTGAGCCGAGCTGGCTCGGCTCGTGAAGAGCCAGATTAGATTGGTTTGGCTCGCTCATTAACTCGGATTGGTTCAGCTCGGATTATTTTACTTAGAATCAAATTTATTTTTATATACACATAACCTATTATAAAAAATGGTGTTTATTTGTAGGTCTTATGAGTGTAGTTAGATATCTAGGGCATATTTGAGGGTTGATTAGGATGCTAACGAGCATATGATGAACTTTGATGAAATTTGAAACTTATTTTGTATTAGGTAGAACTTAATTTGTCTCGTTGGAATAAGATCAATTTCTGCCCTCTAACATAAAACATTTACCTTTAGTTAGGGGTGTGCATGGGTCGGTTTGGTTCGGTTTTTACTATTAACCATAACCATAACCGCTAGTTCGGTTATTGAGTTTTGGTAACCATAACCATAACCAAACTTCGGTTACGGTTAATCGTTTATGAAGTCGGTTATGGTTAATTTCGGTTAAGTAACCAAGCAAGGTTTGAAATAAATAGGGTTGTGCACAATTTGAACTTAGCTTGAGCGTATTTTATAAGATAACGGATACTAAACTTTTTTGTTAAACTACCGATTTAGGGTTCTTTTTAATAAGGTAATTCTCAAACAAAAACAATTATGGTCATAACACCTTAGTTCTTTATCAAAATAAATGACATCTACATCAAGATTATTTTGTTACTAACATATTTTTATCTTAGTAAAAACCCTCTATATGCTTTTGTAAAACACAAATCCATTATGTTGGTTCAGTTCTGTTTTGAACATAATGTAAAACATGAAAACATACCTTTGATTGCATCAGACAGGCCAGCAGTAGTGTTTGACATGATTGTCAGCTTGACCTGGTTCCTCCTTAGGGTGCAATCTAATGATGGTGATGAGAGAACCGATAAAGGGTAATCGGCTATGGAGAGGAGGTCGATTGATGTTATGAGTAATTAGGTTATTTCATTGTCTAACCTTTAAACCTCAACATTAGTCTCCTTATATATGCACCTAGGAGGAAACCCTAATTAGTTAATAAGGGTAATTAGGCCCATCAACAATTACCAACTAATTATTTAATAGGTTGTTATATATTTTGATCCATATAATGTAAATGATTAGAATGGCTACTGGATTAAATATTATACCATAATATATTTAATCTTACATTCTCCCACTTAGCCGAGTAATCATTTACTATGAGTATTAGATAAGCCTGATCAGGAGTTAACACTCATTTTAGCCTTAAACAAGTACTATAGCAGAGAAATACAGCCGTTGAATCATTATGCGACTCAGGACCCCCATTAATCATACTATAGCCTTAATTTAAAACCTAATCGTTATGATCAAAATACGCATAAGCCCTTTGTTTGATTTGTAACTATATTTGTCTATATGCCATTATGCTAGCGTGACATATTCTTAGAGACATACAAAATCAAACTGATGAGAAAAATTAACTAATACTTAGTCATTCTTAGTACGATATGCAATTGCGCATGGCCATTAATTAATACCCGTCTCTGAGCTCTCTTAATAAGACTTATGGGTAATAGCCCTTCAGTTAGGGCTGTCCAAACTGCTCGACGATCGAAGATCGCTCGAAAAATGCTCGTTCGATTCCCGCTCGGTTTGTAAATGAGCCGATCGGATCGGTTCGATTCAAATTCAATCCGAGCATGAGCAAAGCTCCGCTCGCTCGTCGATCGCTCGGTTTTCGCTCGAATTATTTTTATTAATAATTAATATATATATATATATATTATAGATTTTATAGATTAAAAACCTAAAAAAATATAATAGCCCAAAAAAAATTAAAAGCCCAAATAATATTAGCCCAACTTAATATTTAATATGGAAATCTAACCCTAAATCTTATTCCTAAAACAATTTTACTCGTATCATATTTATATCGCCGCAGTCACACTTTATTTTATGCTTCTTGATATTGTTAAGAACATTTTTAGAATCATGATTTGAGTTATGTATTGCTTTTGTTAGTAAAGTGTTGGACATCTTTTGATTAAGTTAGAATTTGTTTTTGTTGAAAGAAGCCTTATCATTAAATCGAGCAAAACCGAGCGAAAACGATCCGCTCGATTTTTTTAGGATTTGATAAAAACCGAGCGAAACCGAGCCGATCGATTCAAATTCAATCCGAGCATGAGCATCACTTTTGCGCTCGGTTTTGCAAATTTGATCCGCTCGGATCGGATCGGTTGTAATTTAATCCGAGCATGAGCAGACCCTCAATCGGATCGGATCGACTCATGAACACCCCTACCTTCAGTTATAGGATCCTTAAGCATATCATGAATGTATTCGATACAAAACTTAGTTTCCTCAATTCGTTCATAAACGAATAATTAATTGCGTATCGAAATTTAATGCAACACCTCTTGAACTGTTACTGTTCAAGGAGTCATGGCATCTGACTTTATCACACTAAGTCTTCAAAACATTAATTATATGGAGTTAATAAACTTATGAGTCCACTGATAAATTTCTAACAACATTTAGTGACTATATTATGTCGTCATAACTAAGGTTGTTATTATCAGTTTATTATGACTCCTCCATAAGTTGGATTTGTCTGCTGACATAAGGATATACCCGAAATTACATTTTATCATCTTTGAGCATCACAAAGTTAGAGTAATAAACTGGTTTTAATTCTCACTTCTTCTTTAAGGTATAGTCTCTCGTTTCCTTTAAAGATATTGTAGTACTCCATTAGATGCTTCACATTAATCTAGACATATCTAGTGTGTTGCAATGTGAGTAATATCTAAACGAGTGTAGACTTGAACTTACATAAGGCTTCTAATTAATGAAGCGTAAATAAATAATCTCATTTATCCTATTATCCTCTAAAGGAAGAGCAGTATTGTTTGTTACATACGTAAGGACCCATTTAATGTTAAACTTATGGAACAGAACTAATGTCCCCACTGGGTCTATCTCGGTATGTTATGATATCTATCACGTAAGAGATATCTATGAGATATATTATATCAAAGTTTGTGTTAACAATGCTTTGACTTATGTAACATATACTTGTCAAAAGAATATCATCTATATAGGCAAGTTTATCTTAGTTGCTCCCACTCATTTTGAGGTAGGTACATTAATCCACTTGGTTGTTGATGAAAATAATTACGTTAGCTTTTCATCACATTATGATGTTTGCATTACCCATACATGGATATTATTGGCTTACAAATAAAGTGTTCTTTAACCTTCAGTTTGAAACTTTAGGTTGTTATCTAACGAACATGTAAATGTGTCAGCCATTTGTTATGGAAAATTGTTTATAATGTTAATCTAATGTAGCTTTAAACTATTATAAGCTACTAGAATAGTGATGATCCTCAAAGAAATCTTCTGTTAGATATGTAATAAAGATTCTTTAATAATTTATCTCTTCCTGAGTACAACCTTTGACAATCAATCAAGCTTCTTCGTGTCTTAACGCTTATATTAGGATTTTGTTTAGTTATGAACACTCTTAGGTAATTCAATCAAATCCCAAACGTTATACGGACACATAAAATCAGTTTTACTAGAAAACTGTTTTATTCCATTTAGAAGATTAATTGACGCTAATGGCTTAATTAGAAGAGATAGGATCAGTAAACATTTCCAAAATCCATTTCAACTTTAATTAGGGAGGTTATGTAATCATCAAAGTTAGTAGGTTTTTAAACCTAGATGACCTCCTGAGTTGATTATTGGGTTTTAAAAGTTTCAGTTTTATGGATTAGCTCTTAGTTAGGTTGCTATCATTTTCAGGATTCTAAGTTTGTAAGAGTTGGTGCAGTATGGTGTACAAGAGGTGTAATCGGAGTTAAATTCGGAGTGAAATTTAATGACACTCTTCCCCCCGCCTCTTGTATTCCTTGCAAATCATGATAAAGACTTTGACTGCTCCTACTGACCTTAGAAATCTTTAGGAACTCAGCATGCTTAGGGTCAATATGTAACGACCAACAAATTCTAATAGAGAAACACAAATTAATAACGTTAGTCGTTGTGATTTCTCTTGTTGAGGATTATGTTAGTTCAGGTAAGAAATCTAAGTGTGCCCACAATTAAGCAACAATGAAACTTTTGTAAGAGTAGCATTAGATTTAAGGAGATAAGTTTTGATAGAACAGTGTCGTGATGGAGCGGTGTCTTGTACAAGAGGTGCAAATTGAGGTAATGTAAAATTTTCACTCCCCACCTCTTGCAACTATTGCAAGTTGTTTTAAAACACTTAATGCTCCCACTGATCTTTAATATCTCTAGAATGCTACAAGAAAAGTTTCAATGAGCTACGTGACGTGGGAACCTATCACATATACGTTAGACTTTATTTGATTTCTTTAATGTCCAGATATCAAAAGAAACTTTAGGGACATATCTAATTGAAATCTTATTAAGTATATATATATGAATAGATTTCTTCTAAGACCGTGGGCCATATGCGACAAAATTTAGATACAAGTTGATAGTCTTTCAAATGATAAATGAATAATGTCTGAATATTCCATTTGGAATAAGTTCCACGAATGTCAATGAATGACTTATGATGGACCCATACTTATTCCTTAAGCCAAGTCATATTTTAGGGCTTTAATGTCATGATTTAAAATCACTTAGAATGAGATTAGATAAAAAAATCATCCTCATTAACCATGTCATGATTTCTCATGAATTTTGGTTATAATGGACGAAATTTATAAGTCTCATTTTCCTTTTGTCAAATTCTCATTTGCATGATGACAAAAGTTGTGAAAGTGTAAGGTATCATCTAGTTCCATCTTAGTAATGTTTCAATCCAAATATTTAGAACAAATAAGATGAGAGTTTAAGGTAAGTGTGACTTTATGTTGACTATGCAAACCTCACAACATTCATAACTTTGCTTAATTATGATATTATATTCTGATTAATCTTCAGAATATATAAGGTATCGAAAAGCGTTGTTAGAAGACTGCTTATTATGGTTCTTATAGCCTTAACATTTAATTTTGTCACTAACTCTCATGTTAATTATTTGTTTGGCTTCTGGTAAGGAAACGTTTAGAACTAGAGTCAACTAATCATGTGTTAATAGGAATATTAAAATTAGCAGACTTAAATATCATTAGTAAGTGACTAACTAATTAACTTATCCAACTGTTCTTTAGAGTAATGGATAGTCTCGTTGCTTATGCCTAGTCTAATGGCATAATTATGCAGTGAGATTTTCACTTGAAGAACCTTAAAGTTGGAATTTTTTACTTGTAATTTGTCTATGGACCTTAGAACAATCCTCTTTTAAAGTTTTAAGCGGTTCTAAGGTGAGTAACAACTTATTTTCCAGCTTCAAACATTTATTCCTTTGTACATATGTTGCTTATCAACACACTCATTATACTTTGGTACTTTTGAGTGTTATAGTTGATTTATAAGGCATCAAATTTTACAGGTGAAAATCTTAGTATGTAATGTACTTGAAAATGTACTTATTTCCATGCGTAAGCCCTTAACTTTATGGGTCATGGTATTGTACATTATAATGTATTCACATATACCACTTAACTTTATAGTTTAGAATTTAAACGAAGGCATGCATCTTAGGAGTTCTTGTGATTAATCCACACATAATAGATTAGTCTTAGGAAAAACTTAATCTGGAATAACCTTAGTGATAGCATTTATGTTAGAGGGATCTTGATTATCATAAGAGACATCATGTTCGATTTGTCCTGTTCATCATGCTCTAATTATCTTCTGTAGTACCTTTACCAGAAGAGAGCAGTAGGATTATCGTGTCTTAAGAGATAATCAAGGATTTAATTTAAGAGCTAATTCTTATAGAAACTTTAAATAAAGCAAAACATTTTAGGTTTAAGAATTACAGTGGGTGAGATATTGATTTATAGAAGAAAGTTATAGTGAGAAAAGTTATGGGTACTTAAAATAAGGCAGACGAAATGATCATAAAAAAAATAATGAAGGATCATTAATCTAAGGATCATTATGTGAAGAGGTTGTGATATGTCTATTAATAACATCAAAATAATAGACTTATTTAAAGTTCTACTTAAATGAAGACAAATCAGCTTTGGCCAGAGGTGTAATCATTTAAGCATGTGTGCAAAGTGGTTGTAACAAATCAGCTTTGGCCAGAAATTGAGGCAATCACTTTAGTTATGCACTTGTTAAGTATGCCATCTATGAAGGAATTAAATCAGCTTTGGCAAGATATTAAGACATTCATGTTTATGATGCACACTTAACATAGCTTTCGTAATACTTGAACGATAAGTAGATGTATCAAATCAGCTTTGGGCAGAAATGATACATCAGAAGCTCATTCAAGTAAAGCCATTTTGGTTTTGTAAAACATTATTTGATCCTTACTAATTAACTAAGTATTAACAAAACCAATCATTTAATAGCAAACTACCTGTTAGCGCGGATTGAATTCCGCGGTGAGTTCGCTGGGGGGTGCAGGGAGACAGCGTGCCCCCGCACGGGGTTCAGGGCGGAGCTCCGAGCTAAATTTTAGTTCATATTAACTGCTCAATAAAGTAACAGGATTTCGAATAAGTCTTGAAATTGTATGAATACTCATGATTTCGGATGAATCATGAATTTCTTGGATTCATCCGAGATGATGATTTCGAATCATTTCGGACTATCCGAAATGGACTATTTCGAATGATCTCGGATGTGTCCAAGACGCCTAAGTCGAGTCATTTCGGATGATTTCGGATACATTTCGGATGATTTCGGATGATGATGCTTAGTCCGAGATTCATCCGAAATGGTGATGCTTAGTCCGAAATGATCCGTGATGCTAAGTCCGAAATGTTCAAGCAGTTATTGATCCGTGATGGACGAGCATAAGTTCACCCGTAATGATCAGTCCTTGATGATTTCGGATTCATCCGAGATGTGTTCTTCAAGCCATAAAAATCCTTAATTTAAGCAGTCATTAATTGATAAGGTTCAAAATCCGAAATTTTGGGATTATGGGATTATGTTTCCTGTTTAAAAGTTAGTTATTTTTATCTGTTTATTTCAAAACTATATCCATTAATAAAATTAACAGATTTTGAAAATTGTTAAGTAGATAAAATTAGATCAAAAACAGGAAAACCACCCAATAATCCAAATTCATTCCAAAGCTTAAGAAATTTTCGAATTTTCTTATGAACATGTGATGAACCCTAAGATAAAACATTCAAATATTCATCTGAAAAGCATCCGTAATGATGAAACCCCAGATCCGAAATCATCCGTAATGATCCGTAATGATCCGAAATGATCCGTAATGATCAGAGATGATCTGTAATGATCCGAGATGCATTCGAGATGATGAAACCCAGATCCGTAATCATCCGAAATCATCCGTAATGAGGATTTCGGATGGCAAAAACAGAATTTTATTGGGTTTTCAAAGCTGTTTTCCAGTTTTTATACCAAATTTCGGATACAAAACAGAACTGACTAATCAACATACGCTCTGATACCACATGTTGGTTCAGTTCTGTTTTGAACATAATGTAAAACATGAAAACATACATTTGATTGCACCAGACAGGCCAGCAGTAGTGTTTGACATGATTGTCAGCTTGATCTGGTTCCTCCTTAGGGTGCAATCTAATGATGGTGATGAGAGAACCGATAAAGGGTAATCGGCTATGGAGAGGAGGTCGATTGATGTTATGAGTAATTAGGTTATTTCATTGTCTAACCTTTAAACCTCAACATTAGTCTCCTTATATATGCACCCAGGAGGAAACCCTAATTAGTTAATAAGGGTAATTAGGCCCATCAACAATTACCAACTAATTATTTAATAGGTTGTTATATATTTTGATCCATATAATGTAAATGATTATAATGGCTACTAGATTAAATATTATACCATAATATATTTAATCTTACACATTATGTAAAGTTAACATCACAAGTTCGGTTCGGTTTCGGTTATATCGGTTAACCAAAGCTTCATAACCATAACCGATTGAGCGGTTATACAAAGTTTCATAATCATAACCATTGGTTATATTGGTTATCGGTTATTAGTGGTTCGGTTATGTTGGTTATGATTCAGTTATCGGTTATGGTGGTTAATTTGCTCACCCCTACCTTTAGTGGTACCCATTTCGACCACCCAAATTTGTATATGGATTGTGCATAAGGATTTGGATTCAATCAATCATCATTTTTTCGAGAACCCAGTGGAACAAGATTGTACTAGATAAGAGTAAATAACTTTTTAGCTTATTTATTAATTAATAAACCATCACTAGTGTCCAGGTGAATTTTCTCCTTCAGTCTTAAGTTTGAGTCTGGGTGATAGGGGTTTAAATTGAGGATCTATTGTGCGAAGGACTCTCTAGCGCAGACCCGGTTAAAACAACGTATGCTAGACATCCCAACATTCGCGAATAATTCACACCATTAAAAAATTATTATTAATACATGGTAGATGAGTCCTGACAAGTTGTTCTAGTGGTTAGTCACTTGGTTTCTCTCCTTAAGGTCCCAAGTTCAACTCCCACTAGCATCACTTTGAAGGACATTGGTGGTGGCATTGAAGTTTAGAACTAGGCCTCTCTGGAGGTCGCCAGTTCGAAACCGAGCCGAACCGGGTTTTACCGCAGTGGGCCTTCGGGCGGGGGGTTTTCCCCGGAATTGGTGGCTTGATGGCTCGGGTATGCATCCAATTCTGACCGTTATAAAAGAGGGGATGTATTTGCTCGATTGAGTGTATCCCAGAATTCTTATCCGGTGATTTAGTTTTCCGTTAAAAAATATACATGGTAGATGATTTGGAAATCCAAACACAAACAACCCCTCAACGACAAACAATAATGAGACAATTGACTTCAATAAATATTTGGGAAAAATACACGCCCAAAAATAATAATAAAAACATCTGCACGTTTTCAACTTTCAAATCTCCCATTTTCACCTTTTCCGCTATTCCTTTTTTTTTCTTCCAATTCTTTTGCCGCTTCTTATTCATCTCTGCAACATCTCCGGCAACAACTCCGGCGACCTTCACCGGAATACTCCTCTTAAACACTTCATCCTCACACACCTCTTCAAACAACTGATCCGTTAATTCCACCGTTACATTCATCCGATTCAACAACTGACGATAAGTATGAATTAATGAATAATGATCATCTCCTTCAGTTTCAGGTACTAAACTATATCGAAATATCGAATCTCATTTTCTCCGTCACCGTTACTGAATTCTTATATCCTTATTCGTTATCTACTACTGTTTTCATGTACTCATGCTTTAGGTTAATTTTCATACATAACTTGTTGTTAATTGAATACTCTTATTCTGTTTCCGTTTCCGTTTGCTCTGTTATCGTTATCGTTATCGATATTGTTGTTGTGATTTATCATGTAATTATGATTTTTTTTGTTTCTACGGTTAATTTTCATACCTAATTTGTTGTTAATTGATTTTTCGTTTGACTTTTTGGAGATTATTATTAGTGAAATTTATACTGTTTTCATGTAATCATGCTTTAGGTTATTGTTATGTTTCCGTTTGCTCAGTCAATGTTATCGTTATCGTTGTTGTGATATTCATGTAATTATTGTGATTTAGGTTTTTTTTATTTTTGTTTGACGGTTATTTTTCAATTTTCATACCTAACTTGTTGTAAATAAATTGATTACTTACAGCTACCTTACTGAACCTATAACTATTGAACAAAATCGGTACCGGTATCTATTTTTGGGTTTCTGTTTCGGTATTAGTTGGTTTCGGTTTCTTTCGATATTTTTACATTGTCGGTACCTAAGTGATACCGGCCTAACGAAAGCAGGTATCAATTTTAGGGTTTTCGGTTTAGGTACTAGTTAGTTTCGGTATTTTTACACTACTGATGCCCTATGTAGTTGATATCGGTGATATATCGGCCCCTAGTAAAATATTGGTGTCAAATATCAGTACCGATAATATCGGCGATATTTGACGATATATCACCGATTGGGTGGGGTTCGGCTACAAAGTCCAAATTTCTTAAAAAGTGTAAAATGTCATAAAACACTATAATTTTAGACATAAAACACACAAATAACAGAGTGAATATTACTAAAACACCATACTCAAACCCTAATAGTCCATAAAAACTTCAAACACACAATCGTAAAACTATGAATATAAAACACAAGCTAATCAACATAAAACACAATAATGTTTGACATTGCATAATCAGAGCCTTATCATCCAAAACAAAACACAAAACCGACATATATGATATTTTAGTAAATCTTTATTATGTTATTTGTGGGTTTTGGTTGACATTACGGTGTTCTATAACCTTTTACACTTTTTAGGAAATTTGGACTTGGTAGCCAACTCCTAGCGTATCACCGATATATCATTGAATTATTAGTGTTAAATTGATATATATATAAATTCTTCATTATATTAAAATTACCGATATCTCACCGAGATAACCTATATCTCAAATATCAGTCCTTGATCGATATCCGATATTTTACCGCATTAACTGCATAGCCCAGTACCAAACCAATACCAATCTAACAAAAACAGTACCGGTATTCATTTTTAGGATTTTCGTTTTCAGAATTTTTTGGTATTTTCACACTACCGGTACAGTAGCGTTATAATCGTTACGGTATTCGGTTTATATTTTTAAACGTTTTTGGTATCTGTACTTTTTGTTACTGTATCGATTTCTTTCCTGATTTGGTTATTATTCTGTTTTTTGTTTTGACTTTTTGGAGTGAATTATTAGTGAAATTTCTACTAGTTTCTCCTTTTGGCAGGATTAAAGTATGGTTTTCCGAAAATAATCATTTTATTGTGACCCTACTTTATACTTTGATGTCTTTTGTCTGTAGAGAAAGGATGTTAGTGGTTGCATATTATATTTTAGTAATTAATTGTTATAAAATTAATCAGATATGGAATATATTATTGTTTTGTAGGGTCAATGATTTTGAGAGACCTGATGCAGACATCAACTTAAATTGATTTGAGTAAATGAGTTGATGTTTATGGTTTGGTATAAATCTGGTGCACAAATTATTGTTATTTAAGTGAATTAATAACTTCCGGCCAACCCAATTCTAGTAATGTCTTTTTCTAGTTTTTGCAAGTATTATGACATCAATGAGTCATATATGAAGTTTGTGTCACACAAGTTTCTTGTGTCATTAGTTGCTTACAAGTTTTTAATTTGCTCTTTTGGGCTGCTGTTAATGCAAGGGTTTTGAGATTTTGATGTTTTTTTTTTGTGTATGTTAGCTGAGTTTGATCGTAAGAAAGTGTACCGGAAAGTGTTGAAGAGTTGAGATCATCATGGAGAATTATGAAATACTAGAACAAATTGGTAAAGGGTCCTTTGCTTCTGCTTTACTTGTGAGGCATAAACATGAAAACAAAAGGTGAAGTTTTTTTTTTTTAAATTTAATTATGTTGGTTTCATAGTTATTGGTTTGCAAATTGTATAGTTGTTTATCAGCTATTTGATATTTTCGCCATTTCAGGTATGTTTTGAAGAAGATTCGACTTGCTCGCCAGACTGATAGGACCCGCCGATCTGCTCTCTTGGAGGTTTTATTAATTTCGATATATCTAACGTACATGATGTATTAAAATTAACATTATTCAGTATGCTAAACTGAAATGATTATGTATTATGCAGATGGAACTTATTTCTACTGTACAAAACCCTTTTATAGTGGAGTACAAAGATTCATGGGTCGAAAAGGTTTGTGCTAAATTTAGTATTGTGCTTCACTTGATTTATGTTGTCTAATATATGTTAAATTTATAATAATTTTTTTCTCTCTCAGGGTTGCTATGTATGCATTGTTATAGCGTACTGTGAAGGAGGAGATATGTAAGTTATATTTTTCAGCGGTTTCACCCTTATATGACCGTTCTTGCGTCAAGCTGTTATATAAGTAATTTTTTGTTTTCGTATAGGGCGGAAACAATAAAAAAAGCCAACGGTGTTCATTTTTCAGAAGAGGTTAGTACTTTAGTTCCATTTATGTTCATTTTCTATATTAGCTTCACAACACTGACTGACCTTTATTTGCAATTTCTTTTTTCAGAAACTTTGCAAATGGCTCGTTGAACTGTTGGTGGCACTTGATTATTTGCACGTCAATCATATTATTCACCGTGATGTCAAGGTTAGTCATATTTTCACAATATATTAGTCGGCAATGATACAACTCGTGTTTGATCATTGATGCATATCTTTCAGTGTAAAAATATCTTCCTAACAAGAGATCAAGATATCCGACTTGGTAATAATTGCTGTCTAATATCTTGAAATCAAAACACAAGCATCGTATAGCCTCATATTAACCTGGGCTGCTTTTCTCCTCTTTAGGTGATTTCGGTCTTGCAAAAATGTTAACTTCTGATGATCTTGCATCCTCGGTAATTTTTTCTAGCCTTTACGGGTTTAAGTTTTAAATAAGAGTAAAATGTCATTTCCGTCGCTCAGGTTTGGCCAGTTTTGCGACTTTCGTCCAAAGGTTTGTTTTTCCACATCTGGATCCAAAAGGTTTGAAATCTTGCCATTTTCATCCGACTCGTTAACTCCGTCCATTTTTCTCCGTTAAGTCAAGGGTATTTCCGTCTTTTTTGTTAACTTAAAAGGCAATTCAGTCTTTTTACATAAAGTGAAGAAGACCGAATTGCCCTTTAAGTTAACTAAAAAGATGGAAATACCCCTGACTTAACGGAGAAAAAATGGATGGAGTTAACGAGCCGGATGAAAATGGCAAGATTTCAAACCTTTTCTATTTAGATGCGGAAAAACAAACATTTGGACAAAAGTTGCAAAACTGGCCAAACTTCAGGAACGAAAATGGCATTTTACTCTTTAAATAATGATCTATTATCTCTTATTTAACTGGTTAACTTTCAGGTTGTGGGAACTCCTAGTTATATGTGCCCTGAACTTCTTGCAGATATACCTTATGGTTCAAAATCAGACATATGGTCATTAGGTAATTCTTAAAAGGCTAAAACAGTTAATTAAGGTTTTTGTTAACCACCCGTTCTGGCATGTTAATTGTAATTCTGACACATAACTTGTTCAGGATGCTGCATGTATGAAATGGCCGCGTTCAAGTCTGCATTCAAAGCTTTCGTAAGTCACTCATGCGTTTTTCATGAACTTAATATTATGTCTTAACTATGCTTTTACAGCAGTATGTGAATGTGAATCGGTTAATTATTGACTCTAAAACTTTATTTTTGAGCAGGACATGCAGTCTCTGATCAACAAAATAAATAAATCCATTGTGTCTCCACTCCCTACCATGTATTCTGGAACATTGTGAGTTACTCATTTTACCATATAATTTAGTTTTTCACTTTTGTCACTTTTTTTATTTAACTTCTCTTACTTTTACTCATCTGTTTATAGCCGAGGACTTATTAAGAGTATGCTGCGGAAAAACCCAGAAATGAGACCAAGCGTATGTATATATCTGTTACCTTTTCTTTTTAAAGTAAAATGTCATTTCGTCCCTGAGGTTTAGCCAGTTTTGCGATTTTCGTTCAAAGGTTTGTTTTTTCGCATCTGGATCAAAAATGTTTGAAATCTTGCCATTTCATCCGGCTCGTTAACTCCATCTATTTTTCTCCGGGTATTTTCGTCTTTTTGTTAACTTAAAGGGCAATTCGGTCTTTTTCACTTTATGTAAATACCCGAATACCCCTAAAAAAAGACTGAATTGCCCTTTAAGTTAAAAAAAAAGACGGAAAAACCCCAGACTTAACGGAGAAAAATGGATGGAGTTAACGAGCCGGATGAAAATGGTAAGATTTCAAACCTTTTGGATCCAGACGTGGAAAAACAAATCTTTGGATGAAAGTCGCAAAACTGGCCAAACCTTAGGGACGAAAATGGCATTTTACTCTTTCTTTTATTATAGAAGCAATCTTATATGGAATCTAATCTGCAGGCTGCTGATTTGCTCAAACATTCACATCTACAACCATATGTACTTAAACTCCATCTTAACATCAACAGGCCTAGACGCCATACGCTCCCAGCCCAGTGGCCCGATTACAACTACGAAAAGAAAACCACGTTCATTGAGCCCGAGCCCAGACCCGTTCATTATCACAACGGTAAAAGACCATCTTTTAGCAGTGACAGGGGTTTGAATCCTAGTATATCCGAACACGATCAATATTCTTCGTATTCTCAAACTTCAACAAGAAAGCTATCCATTGGCAGTGTTGAAGAATATATACAAACAGAGAAGTTAGTAGCTGCCAGGTCAGCAAATGCTGTTAGAACTCCAAGAGTCACTCCTGTAAAACCTTCTGTTATCACTCCCAGAAGACACATTGCTTCACCAAATGTGATAAGACAGAGTTCAGATCGTGATGTGGTAAGTTTTTGTAAATGAAATAATATCGGTTTTGAGTTTAAAACTTATAAATATCATGGGTTGGTTGTTCAGAAACTGTTGAACCCGACTTAACCGTCCAAATTATGTTAGTTTTTTGAGTAAATGTCATTTTAGTCCATGAGGTTTGGCCAGTTTTGTGACTTTCGTCCAAAGATTTGTTTTTTTTTTTTTGCATCTGGTCCAAAAGGTTTGAACCTTGTTAACTCCATCCATTTTTCTTTGTTAAGTCAGGGGTATTTTTGTTGTTTTGGCTAACTTAAAAGGCAGTTCGGTCTTTTTTTGCTTTATGTAAAAAGACCAAATACCTCTGAAAAAGACCGAATTGCCCTTTAAGTTAACAATAAAGACGTAAATACCCTTGAATTAACCGAGAAAAATGGACGAAGTTAATGAGCCGGATGAAAATGGCAAGATTTCAAACATTTTGAATCCAGATGCGAAAAAACAAACGTTTGGACGAAAGTCCAAATCTCAGGGACGAAAATGGCATTTTACTCTAATGTTTTTAATAGCAGTTTTTACACTTATATACCACCTAACCATTATGTTAATTTCTGTTCTGTTTTCAGCTTCCGATATCGCAAACTCTGACCAGCATATCGTCGCGAACAGCTCGTCGGACATCTTTACCCTTATCAACACGTGCCACGAAGCCACATTTGGGGTTCGAATCACCAGACGTATCAGTCAACGCTCCGCGGATCGACAAAATGACCGATTTACCCTTAACGTACACACAATCACCCGTGATCATACCAGTCCGCAAAACTTCTTCAACATCTGCCCAATGTTCTTCTGCTACTTCTTCCAACACAAACATCATCCCGGACCGGTCCATTACAATCGACATGTGTACAGTCAAGACCGTGAACCCCAGCCAAAGCCACCAAACATGCGCGAGTGGGGCTCATTCTACAAACAACAGGAGCGATGACACGTCATCGGATTTAAGGGGACATAGGTGTAGGTTTGACACCTCATCGTACCAACAACGAGCAGAGGCGTTAGAAGGCTTGTTGGAGTTCAGTGCACAGCTTATGCAACAAGAACGGATAGAAGAGTTGGCGGTTTTGTTGAAACCGTTTGGGCCCGAAAGGGTGTCTCCTAGAGAAACCGCAATTTGGTTGTCAAAGAGCTTGAAGAGAACCGGAGGCGCAACAGGAACCGGAGCTAGCATTGTGGGGAATTCGTAGTCGGTTTGTGTTTAGTAACCTTTGTCACATTTTGTTGTATGTTCATGTAATCATGTGGTTGTGTAGACTGTAGAGCTGAACTGTAATGAGGCTAGTTGTGAACTACTTGTTCATGTAACTTAGGATGAGACCATCTCACTTGAGTCGAGTCTATGTACCATTACCGATAATTGGTGTGGAAAGTGAAGGCAGACACGAGCCTCGGTGGGATCCTCGATCATGGTTTTTAGGTAATCGATCGAATGTTACTTCTAGTTCTAACTTGTTTGGTGTTGGATCAGATTAACATCAGAATATGGACGTCGCGTACCATGTGTTCTTTGAGATCCGAAAATGCAACCAAAATGGTTTCATAGATTGCTTAGGGCTGTTCAAAGAGCTTGTGATTCGTTTAAAATTAGCTTATAAAATCTCAAGTAAAATCAGCTCGAGCTAATTCGGCTAGAGCCATTGGCTTGTACATACATTTAAACCGGTTTGGAGTACAAAAACAAGTTTGGCCCCAAACCGAATCGTTTTTTTTAATGGGCAAACTGGTTCGGGTTATCAACTTATTTTAGGGTTGAAAAACCCAACCCACAGAAACCAATATGGATCGGGTTCAAACTGGTTTAGAGCACTAAAACCGTTTTTTTTTTTGGATCCGGCCCAAATTGATTTGGGTTGAAATTAGTTCTCAACACAAAAGTTCTGAACTTATGCCAAACCATTAGACTGGTTCGGGCCCAAACCGGGTTTTTTGGGATCGGGCCGGGTTGAAACTAGTTCATCGGGTCCAAACCGAATTTTTACATCTTTAGCTTTCTCGTGTATGTAAAAAAAATCCCAGACTATTAAAGCCCAACTAGAAAAGCCCAAAAATATTAAATATTATATCAAATGTTATTCTCTATATATTCTCTATATATAAAAATTCAAACACAATGAATAGTAACATCATCAATGGTATAAGCAAATGGTATCGGGTACCGGTATCAAAATTTTCAAACTGGGTATATTTTCGGTACCGAATCGATACCGACTTTTGACATTTTCGGTATCGCTTCGGCACCGGTGTTCACCGGTTTTTACCCTCATCAACGGTATAAGCAAATGGTATCGGGTACCGGTATCAAATTTATCAAACCGGGTATATTTTCAGTATCGGTTCGGCACCGGTATTCACCGGTTTCTACCCTCAAATACCGGTACCGAACCGTACCGTACCAGGTATATTCGGTACCGGTACCCACTTTTGGGGATTTTCGGTAACGGTATTTTCGGTACCGGTTGGTACCGAGCTCATCAAATCCTGTAGCAACGCAAGTAAACTGTATTTCGTTTGAATGAGGTTTTATATACACAACAACTTATTTTGTTTTTTTTTTTGTCTTTTTCTATAATGAATGAATTGTAACATGTAAAATTAACTTGGATATTTAGATTATTGATGAGTAAATAGTATCAAATCCTGTAATCAAACCGGTATCGTATCGGTACCAAATTTACTATACCAATCATTTTCGGTACCAATTTGGTACCCACCTTTTGGCGTTTTCAGAATCGTTACTTTCGGTTCGACACTGGTCTAGCACCATACATGTATTTACTGATTTTTACCTTCAAATACCATAACATACCGTATCATACCGAGCAATTTCGGTGCCGGTACCTAATTTCGATGATTTTTCGGATCGGTACTTTCGGTGCCGTTACCGGTACCAGGCTCATCCATATTTTAACGTGTTAACACCGTAATAACTAAACTGAAAACAACCGAATTTCCAACGTATAGGACGTGTGGGTCCTATTATTATATATTAGATTATTTACAATCGTTTTTTTAGGAGGGAGTGACTATCGTTCCCACGTCATTTTTTTATATTTTGATATTCGGTATCTGCGTGCCGTTGCCGACACGCGTTTTCCAGACATTAGGTCCCCGCCGCAACGCGCGGGCGGAAAATCAACTAGTTACATTGAAAATTGGATTGGGTAATAAACAAATGAATTAAAATTAACACGGTTATTTTAAAATTCAATGGTTTATAAAAAAAAAAAAAAAGGTAAAACTTGTTTTTTTCAAATTCAATGGTTTATGAACATAGGATAGTGAACACTAGTGTATTTGTGAACTGAGTGAACAAATCCTGGCCGTTGATTTACACACGTGTATGGCTAGGATTTCATTAGCAAATCGTAAAATACACTAGTGTATTTCATCATCAAATCCTGGCCGCTGATTTACACACGTGTATGACCAGAATTAGTTCGCTCAGTTCACAAATACACTAGTGTTTACTCCTGAAACTAATCCGATCAACATAAAAGGTAAAACTTATTTGTGTTTGAACTTATTTATTTTTCTATACATAAATATTAATAGAAGATTGATAATAATAAAGTTAAGACAATACTCCTTTTTTACTGTTTCTTTTACATATTATTGAACTTTGAATTTGAATTTGAGATCGTAATATCCAGCCTTTCAAGGCACACTATCCTATATGTACGTGTGATGGGGAAGAAATCGATTTTCGTCAATCAAATCAAAATGTACATATGTATGTATGTATGTATGTATGTATGTATGTATGTATGTATGTATGTATGAACAATCAAATCAGTATGTTGAGATTGATTATCTTAATACAAAAGTGACATAACAATAATATTATGTACATTTAAAGAGTTCAAGTAAAAAAGCAAATAAACCCACAACCTATTTACATTTCAAGGTAAACTCATATGTTTTGATGTAGAACTCATACTTTTTATCACATATTCCAGTTAAACTATTATTTTGTTTTGTTTTGTTTTATAGTAAGGGTATTTTTGTCATTTCACTCACACTTAACTAAGAAAACTAACTGATGTTAGGCCTAGGGACTATCCGAGAACGAATATGTAAAAATTGGAGAGTATAGCTGTAATTTTAGAAGTGTAGGGACTATAGGTGAAATCTGGACAAACCACATGGATTATCCGGGCACTTTTCTCTTTTTATTAACTTTTATACATATAGGAGGGATCAAATATAAAAGGTGGTCGTTTAATAATGAGATAAATTTGTAAACAATACAGACGCTATACGTATTTTTGGCAAGTATTTTCGGATTTTCCATGAATCGTTATGAATAGTCAAATTAACATATAGATAACCTCTAATGTTATTTAGTATTCAAATGAATTAAGTTACAGATTATAAACACCTTTAGCGTGGTAAGATGTCAAGAAGTTAATGGTTATCAACTATGGACAAATTACATCATATGCTATAAGTATAAGACCATCTTCAACGGTGTCAGAACTCAAGAATCAAACAGTTTTATTATGAAAACTTAGCACCAAATACAATGATTGAACAAATCTGTCATCACAGATTAACAAACGAACAAAAGAGCAAAAGGATCTCCAACTAGATGATCGGTACAAGTAATAGATAAACCCTAGACTCACGAATGTACGTGTGAGGATAGGGAAACAAAGCAGTGAACAAAGAAATGATGAACAAGAGAATGAGATGCTCGATTGCATAAGCCAAGGGACCAAGCCCCCTTTTTATCCTGGCAAACCCTAAGCGACAACACAAGAGCCCAAGACAGCAGCCCAACTAGACATAACGGCTATAAGCCCAAGCCAGCAGAGCCAGCAGCCCATCTTGATAATAAGCCCAAAGCCAGCAGTCCAAACAGCATAGACCAAACATCACAATCAAAGATAAAAGGAAATGGTTAAAAATAAATAAAAGAAAATAAAAAAGGGCACATTTATACTGGATAAATACTAGTATTTTAACAAACGGGCTATATGGACACCTTACTTTCTCCTCAACGTTAGAGCTGCCCAACCTACCTATCACATTTTTTTCTATTTTATGGATCAAACAGACGTCTCCCTTCCTCTCCCCTCCCCCTTTTCACAATCCTATACGAATGACTTTCGTACTCACGGGCAAAACCCCTTGTTCTCCCACCACATTAGACAAATATGACTCATGGATCTACCACATCCTCACATTGAAGATATCAAACAATATGGTTTCACATATGGCTTAGGGCTCTTCAAATAGCTTGTGACTTGTTTAAGATTAGCTTTTAAAACATTAGGGGTTGTTTTATAACTCTTAATAGGGCTCTTAATGGTTTAGACCTCTTACTAGTTCAGTACTTAATGGTTTAGACTGTTTGTTTCACGAGCAAGTGTTTGAATGATTCAGACATTGCCTCTGAATGGTTAAGACCTTTTATCTGGATTGGTCAGACATTTGCCTCTAAACGGTTAAGCTTTATACTGGCTCTTAATGGTGCAGACGTCTTACTGGTTCGACACTTAACAGTTCAGACCTCTTACTGTTTCGACACTTACCCATTCAGAAGTTTCCAAACAACCCCTTAATTAAAATCAGCTCAACCTAATTCAGATAGGGGTCGTATTATTAGCACACCTTGGCATATTAAATTGACACCCTCAATACGCATCGTATAGCACTATACGATGCGTATTGAGTTGGTTAATTAATTAATTATGTGTTAGTCAAAGGCTGACACTGTCTCACGGGGGTTAAATTAATACGCATCGTATAGGCCTATACGATGCGTATTATTTTTTTTAGAAAGGACGACCAGCTTTCTGCCACTATTGAGTGACGTAAAGTGATTGACGTATGCCCTATACGCATCGTATAGGGCTATACGACTCGTATTCTTTTCTGAATTTGAATTCTTCTTCCCTTATTTAAACGAAGAAGAAGACGATATATATATCGTCTTCGTTATATATTCACATTCACTAACAAACATGTCTTGGTACAACTATGTTTTCGGTGAGCCGTCTGAGGCGAACACGAGCACGTTTATTTCGGATAGCAGTGTGGTATATCATTTTTTTAACTTATTATGTTTTTTTTTGTTTATGAAATACTTAGCACACCGTTTGTATTAGGCGGGGTCTAATGTCCCTGATTCTTACGGTTTGGGTGGAAATGATGATCACGCGCACGAGGTCGTGTCCGGCTATCGTCCCCGTCATAATGAATCGTCGTTGCCAGACCTCAACGAGGTAAGTATATATATTTACTTTTTTCTATTCGGCGTTAAACTTACCATTACCTTTTACCCGTTGGTTTTTTTTAGTCTACTATGCCCCGCCAACCGTTGCTACCAGATTTGAACGTGTGTAGCCATGATCAAGGTTATAGGTCTCTGTTTTATGAACCAGGTTACGTTCCCTCGTACGGACAGGAAGAATATGGCAATAACGTTTTCGTTAGTGGTCCCTCGGGAGTACAAGGAGACCTTAGTCACCCTTCTTACGTGCAAGAGTCATTGGGTGACGATCCACCCGTGCAAGAGTCATTGGGTATTTTTGTTAAATGTTATATTTTTTTCTGTTAAATTATTATACAATTGTTAATACAAAATACAATAAAATTGTTATATTTTTCAAATAGGATAAAAATTAATTAAACCTGTTATATTTTTTTAAATATTATAAAAAAATACGTTAAAATATTTTTTTAAATATTAATTAAAATATTCGTTGAAGAGTTGAAGACACTCGTATTATACAAACGAGATGATTTCACCAAAATAGGCGTGAAACCCATAATTTGGTGAATGACTCTCAGTCCGCTTATTCAAACTCTAGTGGACCCTCGTCAAAGTGTCGGAATTAACTTTCTTGACCCGATGAATACCAACCACACTTATGGTACGAAATCTTCAAGACCCGCATCTTGTCGACTAGTCCCGTTCCTCGATTTTCAATCCCGCCAAAGTTTTGATTTTTCAATCGATTAGGGACGTGTAGTAACTGGAAGGGTAAAGTACCGTTAATCGCTTCTCGACGAGAGTATTTTACCTATAGGCCAAAGCACGTTTCCCTAATTTGAAAGGACTTTCGATTCACTTTGGAATAGTCGAAGTTTCTAAACCCGAAACAATCCGATGTTTTATCAAGCATCTCTTTTACTTTATCTCAATTTCTGTGTGTTTTAATACTTGTTACCTCGTTCATTTCAAAACCGATGCACAATTCGCACGTTCCTCGCAATAAAAAACAATAATAATCTGCACAATAATAAAAAATTGTAAAGAAAAAATACATTCAAAATTGTTATATTTTGTAAATAGGATAAAAAATTAATTAAAAAATGTTATATTTTTATAAAATTAATTAAAATGTTATGTTTTTATAAAATTAATTAAAATTGTTATATTTTTTAAGAATTTTTAAAAAAGTACATTCAAAATTGTTATATTTTTTTAAATTACTTGTTATATTTTTAGGATTTTTTATCCCACGATGATTTGGAAAGTTGGGTAAAACGAAGGGGTTTAGCCAACGGATACATAATTGTTACCAGACGGTCCAAGGATAACCGGGTGTGGCTCCAATGTTGTCGTAGCGGCGAGCATGAGAGTAAGGCCACGGTTAGGAAAACCGGCAGCAAAAAATGCGCGTGCCCTTTTATGGTGATAGGTCGTCTCGACCAGAGTCGTCGGGCTTGGCGGTAAAATACGTCAAAGTACAATTAAATACGCTAAATACGCTAAAATGCGCTAAAATACCCTAAGATACAAGAAAATATGTTAAAATACCTTAAAATACGATATAATGCTCTAAAGTACGCTAAAATGTTCGAAAATACGGTAAAATACGTCAAAGTACAATGAAATACGCTAAAATACGTTAAAATACCCTAAGATACATGAAAATATGTTAAAATACCTTAAAACATGCTATAATGCTCTAAAATACGCAAAAATGCGCGACTAATGATATTTCCATGAGCGTATACATATAACACGACACTCTGGAGTACAAGTGGACTTCAAACAAAACAGCACGTAATCGTCAAATACGATATTTGCACGCAACCGAACATCACCGAAACGACGTATGTTGAAGTCATACGTCATAAAACGAAAAAATATGCGAAAGTTCGTCCTCCTTCTCTGCCTAGCCCAGTGGTTCGCGACGGCGTTCCACAGGCAGGACAGGTCTGTGCTGTGCGGGGGGGGGGGGGGGACATACGTATCGCCGTCTCCTTGGGCCTAGTTCCCCAGCAGGACCAGTTATTCTCCGATGGGGGCGTGGTGGAGCCCAGCTTGTTGACCCGTGCTACCCTGATCGGCATGCACATGACGCGTGAACTTCCCGGGGCTCGGTCTGCGACTTATAGGAGGGAACGGGCAGGTCTTCTCCCCCGTCGCTCTCCCAGACGTGCTACCGGAGTTGCTTCCGGAGCCGGCACAGGGTAAGGGTCAGCCGACAGATGGTGATGCCGCAGAGGGTGACGGCGGCGATGACTCCGATGACGACGATGGTGACCACGTTGAGCTACCACCATCTCCCCCGCCGCCTCCATTTCCATTAGGTGCTCCGGCACGGCAGGTGCAACCACATGGGGTGCCTCAGTACCCCCAGCACGTATTCAACGACGAGCTCGATCCTCCTGTGGCACGTGCGTTGGCTGAGTTGGAGGACCGGATGCAGGCGCGGATGGAGGCCGCTCACGGCCGTATGGAGCGTCTTCTCATGGAGGCGATCCATGCATTCCAGCGTGGTGAGCCGTCCGGTTCGGATCAGGGGGCGGGGATCTCAGGCACTGCGGGGGCGGGGCCCTCAGGCACCACTCAGGATCCATAGCTTTAGGATCGTTGTACTTTTGTTGTATTTTGACGGTTTATGTATTTTGAAAAATTGCCTGTATATGTACAAACTTATTATGTAACTAAATTTGCAGTTTCAGTTTATTTGTATTTGTGATTGTTTATTTTAACTGTTTAGATTGGTATGCTTGGTTACGTACAATCGATAATACGAGATTAAGTTAAAAATGTGATACGGTACGATATAAAAATAATACGATACTTAACGATATAAAAATAATAAAGATTTTAAAACTTATTAAAATAACTAATAATAAACACCAATAACAAACCCAAAACACCAAAATCCCAACACAACACACAAAAAATAAACTTCAAAAATTCAGGGTGCCAATACGCATCGTATAGGCCTATATGATGCGTATGATGTCAGCCGCCAGACAACATCTGCACCTGTCAGTCTGCAATGTTTTTTAACTTTTTCAATACGCATCGTATAGCGCTATACGATGCGTATTGAAAATCCAGGGTGTGCAAATAGATAATGAGGTGTGAGAATAGAATTCCCCTTCGGATAGAGCTATTTGCCCGTACATATTTTTAAACCGGTTGGACCTCTCTCAGTCTACTAAAGCCCAACTAGAAAAGCCCAAAAATAATAGTATTATCAAATGTAATACTTTTAAAATCAGATTGGGAGTTTGGGACTCTTAAAACTTAAAAGTTCACACAGTTTTTGTTTTTTTTTTTTTTTAATTTAATGGTTTATCAACATAAAAGGTGTTTGAACTTATTTATATTTCAACACATAAATTTTAATAAAAGATTGACAATAATAAAGTTAAAAAAATACTCCTTTTTTACTGTTTCTTTAACGTATTATCGATTATCGAACCTTAATATTTGAAACCGTAACGTCCAACCTTTCACGACACACACGACACACGCGACACACTATCCTATATGTACGTGTAATGGGTAAGAAATTTTGATTTTCGTCAATCATATCAAAATGTACATATGTATGTATGTATGAACACTCAAATAGTCAAATCAATATGTTGAGATTGATTATGTTACTACAAAAGCTACATAACAATAATATAATGTACATTAAAAGGGTTCATGTTAAAAAAAAAAAAAAAAAAAAAAAAAAAAAAAAAAAAAAAAAAAAAAAAAAAACACACCTAGCCTGTTTTTAGTAGCAATGCAAGGTAAACTCGAATATTTTGATGTAAAACACCATACTTTTTTTTTTATCACATATTGTCATCGAACTCGAATATCAAGCATGAGAAAGCGTGCCTTGACAACCAGCACGTGTTTATCCCATTTGCTTTTGATACTTTTGGTTTTCTGGCGCCAGAGGCTGTGGACCTACTTAGTCGAGTTCAAAGGGTCATGCATAGTAATGTTATGACCCCGAGATCTATGAACGTAGTTTTTAAAAGGCTTAGTTTTGTTATTCAAAAAGGGGTAGCGGCGCAACTTGTTGCCCGTTTACCAATTATCTCGATGTAAATTCTTCGATTACATTGTATATAACTGATCTGAAACATTTCATTTATATTCATCATTTACATTGAAATTTAGGGTTTTTTTACTAGTTGCAGCAAAAAATGACGTCTTTTATTAACTTTTAGACATATAGAAGCGATCATATAAAAAAATCTTAAAATTATAGCAGGGGCAGACCCAAGTGTCTTGGTGGGTGGGCGGGTGGGTGGGTGGGCGGGTGGGCGCACCCTTTTTAAAAAAAAAACTTAGTGTATTTTTAAGCAAAAAATCCGACAGCACATCTTAAAAATATGGTTAAACCCTCATCCACACCCCTAGCAATTAATTCATGGGTCCACCACTAAATTTTATACATTTTTTATTTACTTTATACATATAGGAGGATCAAATAAAAAAATCTTAAAATCTTAGTAAGTGAAATAAGAAATTAATTAAGTCAAGTTTTGTTAGACCACCTGTAGTGGTAACTTGAAAGGGTATGGAGGGCAAAAAAAGAAAATGCCCTAAAGCGCCGAAACCACCGCCCCCTGGGCGTGGTTTTCAAAAAAAATTATGGGGGCGTGTTCAAAACCTCGGATTGTTCAAAACCTCACATTCCATTTTGAAATTTTGACCAATAACAAATTTCCAACTCATTTTTTTGTTTTATTTTTCTAAAAAAAATAATAATTGGGTAATCATTATTGGAGAATTATGAGTTATTATACCACTACACCCCTTTTTAACTTCAAAACCCATAATGTCCATTTGCTAACTAGACGGCCATGTGTCGCTTCATGCCCAAGGGTGGGGCATTTGTTTCATTTACCATTACATATGGACTTATGTATTTATTGGAATAGTTTTCTACTTTATTCATGTTCGTCTATATCAGCCGGTGATTTATATTTGTGGATGGTTTATGCTCTGTCCGGTTTTTATACCGTAGCTCAGAAACAGTTTAATCGGGTGTATCAGGTGGTTCAATCGGATGTATTAGACGGTTTAACCAGTTCAACCGGACGATTCAACCGGCCGGTTTGAACCGCTTTTTTAAAACATTTAGGAACAACGTAAAAAGGATTGTTATTTGTACCACATAACTTTGAAACATGCAACATATTTGTGATGGGATGCAAACATTTATAGCCCATATTTAGATTCACATATTTAGCAAACTAGGTAGGTGATTATGGGATATATGTCATTTTTAGTGTCATAAAAGTTTGAATCATTTAAATAAGATTTTCCAGACTTTAAGAAAAAAAATTCCTTTTACCCTCTTGAGGGTAAAATGACACTACTTTATGTACATGGAATAGGAACAAGTTTCTATTTTCATTAATCAAATCAACATGTACCTATGAATGATAAACAAACAAACATTGAACAATCAAGTCATTGTGTTTTCAACAGTATATTATATGGAATAATACAAATTATATTGCATACAATGATAAAAATTCGAAAGGTAATCAAAGTATATCTCCTGTCATGATAAAGAAAAAACAATAAATATAACTTCTCTATTAGCTATCTTACTACAAAATGACATAAGAACACGTGTAGTGGTAAAGGAAGACTTTGGGCATTATCCGTCATGTAGCGGTAATTGGGTATTATGGGACATTTTTCTAAAATGGGTGTAGTGGTATAATGCCACAACAATGATTACCTAATTATTAACTTTTTAGAAAAATAAAACATATAATATTATCATAAATGAGTTGAAAATTTCTTACTGGTCCATCAGTTTTTCATCCGGCGTTTAAATAGACACGCCCAAGCAAAAAAAATGCAATCAAACGCCCACAGGGGCGGTGCGCATGGCGTTTTGGGGCGTTTTTGACCCAATTCACGCTCAAATATTCCCCCACTACGGGTGGTCTAATAATTTACATCAAAAGGGTTCATACAATTATTACAAAATTTCTAAGAACTTTTTGTTATTTCTTGATTTTTTGGTAAGTATTTTCCTTGAATCGATATTAATAATCAAATTAACACATGGGAAGCCTCACACGCCTATAATGCTTTTTTTTTTTAACGTTAAAGGATTCTATGATTATAATATCATATAACAGGCCAATAAGACTATAAAACCCAAAGTTACAAAAGAAAAGAAAATTTGAAACGACAAAAGATACTACTAGGCTAGAACCCGATATTACGTGATTACATCTCGTATATTGAAGTCGATCCATCTCTCCTAATTGGTGTTTTTTGAATTTTAATCTACCTTTGATCCATAGATACGTGTTCGCTTTTATCATCTCCATTGTTTTATTGACTGGCAATTAAGTTACAACTTATAAACACCTTTAGCATGGTAATATACCAAGAAGTTAATCGTTGTCAAATACTAACAAAATCTAGTTACATTATTATATATTTTATGTATAAAACGATCTTCAACGGGTTATATCGACACCCCACTTCTTTTCTCTAAGTTGGAGCGGTCCAACCTAGCGTCACGTTTCTTCCATTTTCCACCGATCCAAATGCACGCTTTTCTTCCTCTCTTTCCTCCCCCTCTCACAATCCTTCATGCACGACGCTCCCTCTCACGAAAATAACCTCTCTCCTCACATCAAACGGACTCCACTCACGGATCCTCCACATCCTCACATCAGAGATATACTCCAACTTATGATAGAAAATCATGAAATCATATAAATTAGAGATACTGGATTTTAATAACCTCAACTTTCACGAATTGATCGATAACACTCCAAAATTTCGATTTGTACCACACCACTCTCAACTTTTAACTCATTGGCCGATAACACTCCCAAACTAACCCAGTTTGCTCACATCAGTTGTCACGTCACCAAACCAATGCCATATCAGTTGCCACATCATCAAAACAGCCAAGCCGAATGCCACGTCAGCTTCCACGACATCAAAAAATTCCATGTCAGGTGCCACGTCAACACCCAAACGGCGAATAGTTTGGATTATTAAAATCCAATATTCCTAAACAAAATACATGATCAATGATTAAAAATAAAACAAAGATAAAAGACAATTTTGATCAAGTAAAAAGAAAGTAAAGAAAGAAAAAAGGGTATGAAAATGGTGACAAATAAGTGAGTGAAAGAAACATTGAAAGCGAGTACAGAAACATATGGACCCTTTGGAGTCACAGATTTAGAGGAGAAACTTGCTTTTAATTTGGGAGAAAGAGAAAGCTGCTTCCTTGCTTGCTTTATTTCCTGCAAATATTCTTCTCCGATTGGTTCCTTCGAGGTATAAGCCGATCATGACGTCATCAGGCACGTCTTCTGTTAGACAGTTGATCAGTGTTGTGTTGCTGAAGGTTGTCGTTGAAACAGGAGTCGGAATCGTTGGTCGGCCGGTGATGTTTCCCTATCGGTTGTTTTTCATACTTGTTTCAATTTTTTATCTATCATTGATTTTACTGTTTTGGGCAAACATTAATATAAGTACACAAAGATGTTATAAACTTTCGTGACGGGTAATGGAGCGTGTATTCTGGTTTGAAATTAGGCCATGGGGTATGGGGCGTGGGTTGGGGTAAAACGCCTAAGCCACCACCCCGGGTGGGCTTGGGTTGGGGCGTGGCCCTTGGGGCTTGGCTTTCAAGCCGGGCGTGGGGCGGTATGGCCATGCTAGCTGGCTGAATATCATTCACTCACCCGCCACGTCAAGCGGAGTTTTGAAATTTCGAATTTTAAATTTAAACGGTTTGAGGAAAACCAAACCGCCACCCGGCTACCCACCTTCTCTATATATTGTAACCCCAACCCACTAGTCCCCGCATCCCACGAACCTAACAACCCCACCGGCTACCCACTTTCTCTCGAACCCGCTACCCCACTGGTCCACCCCATCCCACGAACCCAACCCCACCGGCTAACCCACTGGTCCCCCATCCCACGAACCCAACCCCGCTATGGCATCCTGGACCCATGAAGAAGAAATTGCTCTCGTCACAAGCGTCGTTGACGCTATGAAGGGGCGGCCACCGGGCCAACATAGAGTTTCGGAAAAAAAGACGTTCGACAAGATCGACCTTTTTGAAATTTATTTAACGATCTAGGTTTGTTATTTTGTAATTTTTAGAAATTATGTAATTTTTAAGATTATGTAATTTTTAAAATTTTAATGAAGTTGTAGGTTTTTTTTTTATAAATGTTGTGTGATTTTTTATAAATTTTTTGTATTTTTTTTTAAATATTCTGCCACCGGTGCACCCAACCCAAGCCCAACCCCCGCCCCGCCATACCCCGCGGACACGTAACCAGGCGGTGGGGGGGCTCCCATTCCACGTGTCAGCAAACGCCCCAACCCAAGCCCCACCATACCCCACGGCCTTAGTTTTAAAAGTTTTTACGGGTATGAGACGGATATTGTATTAGGTGATGTCTGAGTTAATTACGCGAGACATTTGGTTGTAAGTGAAGGAAAAAGAAAAGGTTACGACAAAAATAGAAAAAAAAATTAATTGAAAAAATGGAGAGCAAAAAGTTGTGACTTTTTAGTGTATTTATAAAAATAGAGATGAAAGATGGATAACAGACTCAGTGGCGGACCCAGAAATTTTTTTAAGGGGGTGCGGAACATTTTTAAAAATTTTAGGCCCCAAGATATATAAGTAAAAATATCGGTTTGTATCGGGTCGGGTCATGTAAAACAAAAGAACATCAAACTAAATTTATATAATCATCAAAACATGTCAAACCTTGTTATAAACATAATTAAAACGTCGCATTACGGGTTTTCATTTTTTGAAATCTATCCAAAACATCATCTAAACCTACTTTCTTAACCAACTATTTCTCTATATAACACAGCGGCGGAAGTAGCCCAAAAATTTAGGGGTATTCCAATTTTTTTATATTTTAGACCAAGGGTATCCTTTGTATAACGGAGACGAAGTTGCGGGGTATTTTTACACTACGGAAACGGAGTTAAGGGGTATTTTTACATTACCAGGTCTGATCGTTGTGGTGTATGCGCCTATAAAAAAAAGGAAAAATATCATCACTAACAAAATATAAGAATATAACCCACCACAAAAAAATATCATCACTAACAAAATCATCAAAACGAAGCACATGTCTCCTGTCATCAAAAAAATCACTTCCGGTGGGCTATCAGTTCCGTCCCACCAAAAATCAACCAAAAAATCATAAAAGAATAAAAAAACATTCAACCAAAAATCATCAAAAATAACAAAGAAACTTACCCGTGTTCGATCGGCGGTGGTATGGTGGCTGGCTGATTACGGTGGTATGCGGCTGGTGCCTGTTCACTGTTGTCGCTGATGTTCTGATCGCTGGCGTGCGTGCAGGGACGATACAGAGAGCGGAGAGAATATGTAAGGGTTTTGGGCTTTTTTATTTTATTTTAGTTTGAAATATTGTTGATTTGTTGGGTTAAGACTTAGTAGTGGGCTAGTTAAAGGTATTGAGTATTTGGGTTTAGTTATTTAGGTATTAAAAGTTATATAATTTAGGTAGTATTTTAAAAAAAAAATAAGAGTTTACTAAAAAAATTTAAAATATAAATTGATAATACTTTTTACATAAGGGGTGCGGACGGAAAATTCCAAGGGGTGCGGACGAAAAATTTCAAAGGGTGCGGACGATATTTTCGACGGAACTTAGCACTAATTTTTTTTTTCTCGGGGGTGCGCCCGCTCACCTTGGGCTACCCTTATGTCCGCCCCTGAACAGACTATATGATGGTTGGAGTGCAAGCCTATTTTTCATATGTGGTTTTCCTCCACAATTACCTTATAAGGGTAAGGATCAAATAGAAAATTTATTTTAGCTATGAAATATAGGAAACAATAAGATTATGACATGTGACAAAATTTAAAATAAAGAGAAAGGGTATTTTAGTCAATTGTATCCAATCTTCTTCCTTCTTCTCCTCAGTAACTCCAAAACCCACTAATTTCAATTTTTTCTTCACTTTCTATCTCAATAATCACTACATTATAGTGTGATTTTCGTCACCAATCAATGATTCAAACACCCAATCAACGTATTCTTCAACTTTTTTTTGAAGAAACCCAGTTTAACTTCATACAATATCTCATTTTTTCCTGTGATTTTGAAGCGAATCACTCGATCCATGTAAGAAATTCTTCAATTGCATTTTTACGATCTGGGTTTTTGAATTAAGTCATTGTGTTTTACGATCTTGGTGGGGATCCGAGGGCAGCGCTCCTAAGAGCAAGGTCCAAGGGGTGGCAGCCCCTGGCTGGGGTGGAGCTGCCAGGTCAACTTGAATTTTCTGTTATTAAATTGCTTTGATTAAACTGCATCAGAAAATTTAATTTTCTGTAAATTGCCTCATTTCGTAGACAGTTTTTGATCTCCTACTTCCTGGTTTGACAATTCACAGACAAAACATACCCTTGTTCAATGCGTTTTAGAGAGAACACTTTCTTTTGTGTTTTTATAACATTGCGTTTTAAAAATAAGACATTTTTATGTGTTTTCTGACTATTGCGTTTTAGAAAAACACATTTTTGAAGTGTTTTTTGTCATTGCGTTTTAGAAATAGGACATTTTTATGTGTTTTCTGGCCATTGCGTTTTAGAGAGAACACTTTCTTTAGTTTTTTTTATAGCATTGCGTTTTAGAAATAAGACATTTTTATGTGTTTTCTGGCCATTGCGTTTTAGAAAAACACATTTTTGAAGTTTTTTTAGTGCATTGCATTTTAGAAAAAAGACATTTTTAAGTGTTTTCTGGCCATTGCGTTTTAGAAATAATACATTTCTTTGTGTTTTTGGTGCATTGCGTTTTAGGTAAAACACAAATTTGAAGTGTTTTCAGTCCATTGCGTTTTAGAAAGTACAATTTCTTTTGTGTTTTTAGGCTATTGCGTTTTAGAAATAAGACATTTATTTGAGTTTTCTGGCCATTGCGTTTTACAAATAAGACATTTCTTTGTGTTTTTTGTGCATTGCGTTTTAGAAAAAAGTCATTTTTTACGTTGTTTTTCCATTGCGTTTTACGCAACTGGGTTTTTTTATTGCGTTTTATGCAACTGGGTTTTTTTCCATTGCGTTTTCGAAAATATAGCAATAGTATACTCGTTTTAAAGATAAAAAACGCTCGCTTTTTGGTGCAATTTTTATAAAAAAAAAATAATGTCGTATGAAAAAGTTATTAACGTTTAAAAAATAGGGGAGAATTGGAGGAGAGAGAAACTATTGTCCTGGATTGACTACAATGCCCTCACACAAACCCACGCGACTTTTTTCTTATCTTCAATTTCACCCATTTAATCTTAGCTCTTGATTAAATTAATTGATGGTCAAGATTAATTCTTAGCTTTCCTAGCCAAAAAACTTCCTATTATATCTTAACCCATATTATATACTATTTATTTATTTATTATTATTATTATTAGACAAAATGACAATGCACATTCTTTAGGTTTAACTAAAAGTGCAGTGCACATCCTTAACGTTTAAAAGTTGCACTGCAAATCCTTTAACTTTATTTTCGTTGCATTGCAAGTCCTTTATGGTAAACGGTGTTAATTTTAACCGTTAAATCCTCCATGTGCCTCCCATGTGAGGGGTAGATCTGTCATTTCCCTTCATAGGTGACCCCTTTCTTCTTCCTAGGTGGCCCCTCTTCTTCTTCCTCTCTCCCCCTTTCTCTCACCACCTGCACCTTAAACACACCACCACCTCCACCTGCAGTTCCACCGTCAACCCACAGCCACCACCTCCACCGTCACCTTCAGCCCACCACCCCAACCTCCACCGCCAACATCGCAAATAATTGGTTCCAATTAAACTAGATTGACCAAATCCTTCAAGACCAATTCCTCCTTCAAGATCAATTCCGTTTCTATGACCTGCTTGTTAACATAAAAAAACTAGCCTGCTGGAATACATTCCATTTCTTTTAAGAATTTGAAGGTTTAATATTTAAACAGTACCCACACTAGTTTATGATTTTAGATAACTGGAAGGGCGGCGAGTGTTGCAGAAAGTTGGAGACTACCGATTGTGGTCACGGCTGGTCTAAACGGGGACAAAAAATGGTTGCCGGTCGTGCGTTGTGGTCACCGGAGAAATGTTGGTGACGGTGACGGTTGGTTTCAGCGGTCGGGGAGAGTAACAAGGGCAGAGGAGGCGATTTAGGATGTCATTTAATCGGTTATGGTTCGAGTCGGGATCGTCAGAGACAGTTGCAGGTCAACGGGATGGTGAAGGTGACGGGTTTCTAAGGGCCTAAGGGGTCGGACAAAGCTAAGTTTGGTGCGATGAGTTTTGTTCGTTTCGTTAACAATCACGGTTTGGCAAGGTGATGGTTCGGTGTTAGTAGTGTACAGTGGTGGTGGCGAAAGGTGGGTGGTTGTGATATCTTCGGTTCTTGGTTCCATGCTCCTCTCGCCGAAGACGAAACAGAAAGGGAAAAGAGCAGAAAGAAAGACAAGGAAAGGAAGAATTTGATGGTTTTGCGAGATGAATGGCTTCCCAATTTATAGATGGAATTGATCTTGAAAGGGGAATTGATCTTGAAGGATTTGGTCAACCTGGTTTAATTCGAACCAATTATTTGCGATGTTGGCGATGGAGGTTGGGGTGGTGGGCTGAAGGTAACGGTGGAGGTGGTGGTTGTTGGTTGACGGTGGAACTGCAGGTGGAGGTGGGTTTAAGGTGCAGGTGGTGAGAGAAAGGGGGAGAGAGGAAGAAGAAAGGGGTCATCTAGGAAGAAGAAAGGGGTCACCTATGAAGGGAAATGACAGATCTACCCCTCACGTGGGAGGCACATGGAGGATTTAACGGTTAAAATTAACACCGTTTACCATAAAGGACTTGCAATGCAACGAAAATAAAGTTAAAGGATTTGCAGTGCAACTTTTAAACGTTAAGGACGTGCACTGTACTTTTAGTTAAACCTAAAGGACGTGCACTGTCATTTTGTCTTATTATTATTATTATTATTATTATTATTATTAGAGTAAATTACAAGTTTTGTCCTTTATGTATGTCCCAAATTGCAGGCGCTGTCCTTTGTCTTTAAAATTGATGAGTTTTGTCCTTAATGTTTGCAAATCTTGCACGTTATGTCCTTTAGGCCAAACCCAGTTAATTTTTTTTTGTTAAAATTGGTCATGTGCAAGGCATGTGAGGGTACATTTGTCTTTTCACCATTATAGGGACTATTGTGTAAAAGAACTTATCTTTAGGGACTATTGGGTAAGTATAAAAAAGATATTTAAAATAAAAAATATATATAAAAACAACATAAAACTCTGCCTTCTCTCTCTCTAACCCTTGTCTCTCTCTAACCCTTGTCTCTCTCTCTAACCTACTGAACATCGACATCGCCGACCACCTGAGATGCTGGTGACGGAGATGCAGGCGACGGAGATGCTGGCCGCCGGAGATGGTGGGTCAGGCAATGGTGGAGATAGTGGGTGGTGATGGTGGAGACACCGGAAACCGGTCACCGGAGATCAAGCATCAAACGGATCGGAGAAATCAGAAGCGAAACAAGAAGCAATAGAGGAGTTATACATCGCATCATGAAACGACTCCGTTTCACTCGTCAACATTCGTAGCTTCCTCGCCTTCTCGTCAGTAAACTTCACTGGCGATATTCGAGATTTAACCGGTCTCTGATCCAGATCGGAACCAGAATTGGCGCTAGATTTCGCTGATAAAGTAGAATTGTTCGTCCGGTTTTTGTCGGTGTTGATGTAGTCCGGTTCGGAAGACCAGGACGGTCCCTGATTCTTTCGGGTATGTTTTTCCACCTTTTATGCTATTGTTTATTGTGGTTTAGTGGTGAGAATGGTTCAGGGTTTGTTGTAATATTCTATAGGTTTGTTGAGAATGGTTCAGGGTTTGTTGTAATATTCTAAAATTAAATTGAATCATGATTTTGGGTGGTTTGCAGGTTATGGGAATGGTGTTTGTTGCTAGTTATGGGGGATGGTGGTGGAGATGGTGGTGGGTTGTGGTCTGTGGACCGGTGGTGGAGGTGGTTTTGGGGGCGGTTGCAGGTGGTGGTGGCCGGAGTGGTGGGTTGTGGTCTGTGGACCGGTGGTGGAGGTGGTTTTAGGGGCGGTAATTAGGGCTTAGAACAGATCAGGGTTTAGAACAGATCAGGGTTTGAGGAGAGAGGGAGTTAGAGAGAGAAAGAGAGAGCATAAACAATTTTTTTTATATCTTTATTTTTTTTATTTTTACACAATGCACCCTTGTTATAAGTTATTTACAAAATAACCCCTAGGGAGGCAAAATGACAAAAGTGCCCTCATGTGTCATGCACATGCCTTCATTTAACCAAAAAATCTAACTGGGTTTGGCCTAAAGGACATAACGTGCAAGATTTGCAAACATTAAGGACAAAACTCATCAATTTTAAAGACAAATGACAGCGCCTGCAATTTGGGACATACATAAAGGACAACACTTGTAATTTACTCTTATTATTATATGAAAAAAATTGCCCAATCGTTATATATAAAACGCCTACAATTGTATTGTGTAATGGTTGACTGGGTTTGACCCACCAATGAGAAACTAGTATGTTTTTTTTTTTTTTTTTGTTTAATGATTGGAAGGGGCATTATTCCCACTACGCCACTTTTGCAATAACGCCCCATGCTGACTGGACTGCCACGTGTCGAATAATGCCCCATGGTGGGGGCATTATTTGACTAAACCACTACACATGGTCTTATGCACATAACCCTATGCTACCCTACTTCCCGAATCCTCCATGAAAGATGTGTGATAAAAGAAAGAAATGGATATGAAAGATGTGTGATAAAAGAAAGAAATGGATGGTTTTTCTCCCTATAATTCGGGTGAGTTCAAATTGGTTTTGAATTCAAATCAGATTTCGGAGTTAACAACAGAATGGATGGAGAAAACGTTGGTGTGTATTTTGTTTTCGAGGGGAGAAAATGCTAAGGGTTATAGATAGTTTTTTTTTTTTTCCAGTTGATATGGGTAAGTACGAAAATGCCCATGACATGCTTAACATGTGACATGGAGTCAAGCCGTAGGATAGTGGGGGCGGGAGGGGGCGGCCGACCCCCCGAACTTTTCGCTCGGTAGTGGAGAGTATGTAGTTTTCGTATATAAATTTTTGGGTATATACGTTTTCGACCCCCCGTCTTATAGAAATTTTTGAGTGTGTACGTTTTCGACCCCCCGGTCGAAAATCTCAAGCTTCGCCACTACATGGAGTTAACAACTTGGATGAAGTTAGTCATATGTACAACGTTGGTGTGTATTTTGTAAGACTTTTAAATTTGTAAAATGTAGTAATTTGCTATAAACCACATAAACCAAAACAACAATTCACCCTTTTCTATATTATTTATAAATGACTTATAAAACTCTTATTTCCATATTTTCCAATTTAACACCTAATTTACACCATGTTTAATTATATTAAATCTACTTACAACTAAAGCTACCTTGAGGTTTACAAGCAAATTTCATCTAACATGATCAGTCAGTCCACCTCTGTAACTAGCTAACTTGAGTTCACAAAATCACCAGTTTTCAAACGAATTGCTGTTTGGCAAATAGTAAGAATCAAATGTGTATATTTTAGAAAAGAAAAAAAAAAGACTAAAAACATATAATATCCATAATGTCACTAACTTAATAACTTTAATCGTTTAGTTTGACTAATCAACATCTTTCCATTCCACCTTGACCAAAAGTCCAAAGCCCCTTTATTCATATCCAGCCCTTCCTAGGCCCCCTTTCACACTGTACTGGTGCGTCAATATCATTATTTCATTAAGAGTTAATTGTCATTTTCGTCTATCTGGTTTGTCCAATTATGCGTGTTCGGACCAAATTTTAAATTTGTATCATTTAGTCACTGACATGTTTAGTTTCATAAAAAACGAGTTAATTGTCATTTTTGTCCTTGTGGTTTGTCCAGTTATTCTATTCAACATTAGCTTTTTGGATGAAACTGACATGTTTCAAGAATGTCAGAGATGTAAATGATACAAATTTAAAATTTGGTCTTAACTGACATAATTGGACAAACTATAGAAACGGAAATAACAGTGAACTATTCCATTAATAATAGTGGTTTACTCACTTTTAATATTTTATCACAATTTAATTTAATGTATGTAAATGTTATTTACTAATTTACTAACTCAAAAGCTTTAGATGTAAAAAAAGTTATTTAATGTTTCAATCCATAAAAACTTATCATATAATAGTTTTCCAAACTACAAAATGGTATCTTAACATTTCATATGTATATTTTTATAGTATTGTTAAATTTAATGACAAATTTGAGCTTTATATGAGATAGGGACAAAGTTGTTGGGAAGAAGAGAGAGCCATTGGAAGTGGTAACATAGACCCATTCCCAAAATAGTGAGGAATAATACGAGATTATCGAGACTTATTATTTGTTTTATCAAAAGCAGCCGCTATCATCTCATCACTTTATTCAAAGTCCTCGTTATTTTATAATCATATAATCCCTATGGATTTTGTATGTTTTCACTCATTAAAACAAGGAAAATCTAACCCCACATGCCAACATGTGAAGAACGCATTTTAGTGTTTTCTTCAACTAGGCAGCATAATAAGGCTACTAACTTTTTTTTTTTTTGGAAAGCGACAGACTACAACAGACGGCAGAAGCCGCACCCCACGGGCCCTTACGGGCGGTGGGTCCAGATTGCCCCACTCCGGCTACACATGAGTGTCTTAACCGTGCCTCAAAGCGTGCATCAGAGTTTGACTCCGGTTTCCCCCGAGAAAATTTCCAGCCCCCTGCCAACTGACAAGAGTTGCACCCTCCGCAAGAGCTGACACTCTCCGGAGTAAATGCACTGTAATAGAAAACTCGGTCGCTCCTCAGGTTCGAACCGGCGCCAATGGCCCCAAATTCTTACCTTCATTGTTGCTGGCCACTGGGCTAGAGCCAGTGGTTACTACTAAGGTACAATGATGAGTCGAAACCCCATAACCATCCTTCACATCATCATTTCCATCATCATTATCCTTAATCACTATCTTATGGGGTATGATGATGATCCTCCACATCACCCTCATCCATCATCAAACATTTAGAGACGAGAGAAGGAGGCTCGTGGTGATCATGGGATACCCCACGATCTTGATGAGCCTAGGGTCGGGGGGGGGGGGGGGGATCTTTGATGGTCCTAGGTGGCAGCTCAATAATACTCCTACAAACCGCATATCAGAAAGCTTAATAGTTTCCGCCATATGACTTATACAGAGAGTGAGGAATGAAAAATCATCTATTCATGGAGAAGGTTGCGGAGGAAATAAAAGCGAGCACTTATCTATGAATCAATAATAAGACAAACTTGCATCTATTAGAATGGAATGATTGGTGTACGTTTAATTTGTAGCGTGTTCTCTAGCTCTTTGCTAGCTTTGCAATAGAAGTTTATCACCTTTAAGAAATGCCTAACAACATTTTTTTGAAACAAATTAATTTCACTCTTCTAACTTTATAAATATGCAACAAATATACACTATCCATAATGGTTATATGACCAATTTTGTCCTTTCAACGTGTAATATAATAAATACACAAAAAACCTAAGATAAATAATCCTATCAAAGAGCAATTTATATCGAAGGTATACACTATCGAGGGCTGACCTTACAAGGGGGTAAAAAAGGTTATACCTATAATGAATGTTAACTAGCATACATGAATGAACACAAATAAATGTTAACGAAAAGAGACGCGTGTTTATATAGTCTTTTATGTTTACACCAGATTTCAATACTCATTCTTTGTCTTTAAAACATTTTACAACGGGTTTCAATACTCGTCCTTTACCTTTAAAATAGTTACATAATTTGCATATTATCTGATCTAACCAATTCAACCAGCAGACCAATAACACTTCCGGTTTATTATCCGATCCGATTATAAAACATTGCTCACTTTCATACTTAGTAGCCATATATATTGCAAGCAAGTTTTATATACTTTTCCTTAGATGCGCCAATGATCATACGTAATTATTGAATATATTCTTTGAATTTATGATAATGACATACTTCAACTTGATTATGTCTATCTTGTAGGTTATTTGAAAGATATATATATGTATTTTTTTTGAACGGCGATTGACTCCAACAGTCGAGAGGATCACACCCACATTGCATGGGTCCCTAGTCCCCCTCGGGCGAGGCATCCGAGGTTGACCATAGGCGCTCCACGAGAAAATTTTCAGCCGACAGCCACTTGACTACCGTTGCAGCCTCCGCACTTTATAAAATTTCCAGCCGACAGCCATTTGAAAGATATATTAAAATAGTTTTAGAAGGAATGAAATTATAAATAGAAAAAATAGTTTGTAATGGTGCCAAAATTAGTAATTACGATAATTTATTATTGAAGACATATTCATGTTGTGGATGTAATCATGAGACAACAACATGTGCGTTTTAAAAGCTATATCCTATAAAAAATAAATGCCATGTAAATCTTACTAAATTAGTGGGTCCTTTCTCATTAACCAATAAGACCAACCGTACAACCAATATGTAGTAGGGGTGTTCAAAACCGGATATCCGAAAATTCGATTCGAAAGACTTGATATTCCTTGTGACCCAGCTTAGACTCCCATTCTCCCCATTATTTTCTGTGGCATCCAGGTGAAGGGCGAATACGGGTGGCGCCGGTTCGTTTTGGGTGAGATGCGAGGTTTTACTGATTATTCCACGGTCATGTCTTCGGGCGGGTGGAGGTCGGGTTTCCTCGCATCTGGGAGAGCCAAGGGGCTGGCGGCGGCCGAGTAGTCGACCTTGACCACAGTGTCTGGTGTCACGGTGGTTGACACGTCGTTCCTTGCCGTTAAAAAAAAAACCAACCGTACAATATAAATGCAATGTTGAGTTGGTAATTAATTAATACATATAATTCTTCATAAATTTGATGATTACCTTATATTTTTTCTAAGTTTTTTTAAACGGCAGAAATTATATATAAAATACAGAAAATAGGCCAACATGTAGGCATATAAACGAACTGAACGAACATGAACATTGGTATGTACATGTTTGTTCATTTAACTTTAATCGAACACAAACACAAACATATTGTCGAACATAATTTTGTGTTCATGCTCGTTCATTAATAAAATGGGCATGTACATGCCCGTTCGTTTAACACATAAACGAACAGTTCACGACGTAAATGAATAATAAAAAACAAACTCAAATACATATAATAGTACAAGTATATACGAACACAATTGAAAATAACTGAAAAAATACAAATGAATATATTTGAGGCGGCTGCCCGCAGAGTGATGTTAGGGTTCATACATGCTAAAATAAGTAATTTTTATATGAATTGGTTATCAATTACGATAAGACCAAACTCAATGCAATGCATTTAAGACATGGATGATGAGTTGGAGGAGAGGAAGAGTAGAAATGTTCTTGGCTAAGGACATGCATTTGTAGAGAGAGAATACGTTTTATGAGTAGTGAGGTCTTAAATGAAGAAAAAGAAAGATGAAAAAGAGTAAATAAGGAGATGAGGTGGCAAAATTCTTTACAAGAATTTTCATCTTCCATTGGAGATGGTCTAAGTTCCACTTAAAAAGTCATTTTTATTACAGGAAAGCCCCATTACTAATTAATTATATATATCCAACTAGTTAGAAAACCCTTTTATGTTTATATTTTTATGAATATAACTACTTATGTATTTACTAAAATTTAAACGGACATGAACGAATGAACATTAATGAACAAACAAAACATGTGTTCATGTTCATTAAATTAAATTACCAAAAAAATTATTCATGTTCGTTCATTTATTAAATAAATGAACATAAACGAACTTGTCACCTAACAATTCACAAACGGTTCATGAACGTTCATTCATTTACAGGCCTACCAACAAGAAGTTGCTGAATATCCAAAGTTACAAACAAAAACAAAGCAAACGACAAAACACAAGCAATTATGCAGTTACATCTTAGATATTAAAATCACATCATCTCACCCAATTTAAGCTTTTGAATTCATATATTCTCTTCACCGATAAGAACGCATTAGTCTTGCTTTCTTCCACCGATCCTAAAATCAAGATATGATTATTATCAAACTTCTTTTCATTTCTTGCCATCCAAATTTGCCAAAAAGCCAATCACCTTTATCCAACCCTTTGAAACAGAAAGAGTGAGGACTAGGTTCAAGACCTCCTATAAGATGTTAAGGAGACCCGAATTGGAATTTTCAACTAAATAAAGACTTGCCACTACATTGATCTCGCCATCAAGCAAGAAACCACCATTCTATGGCGATACCAAATCTACCACACATCGGATTAGAGATATAAATGCCACGACTACCATGAGCTGTTTTCGAAGGTATTGAGTTTAGCGAAGCTCTCTAACCAAAATTATATGCCTTAGGAGGGGCCAATTTATTAAGAACAACCAACATGATTTTCCGTCCCTATTGGAAGCTTTTTTGTATTTGGCAAGAGAAGACACGGTAGGATACATATCCTTTATTAGACCACCCTCCAAGCAATTACAGAGCCAAAAACGGATCAATCTTGAACTGGTTGCATCCCCCAAAAGCTTGCATATTCCCCACATTTACGTTTAACCAAAATTGGTTACATCGATCTCCAACTTCCATGAATAGCTGCCACCTGAGCCCATAGCGAGCAAGGTCTCTCTTTAAACTTCCACCACTATTTAGCTAAATAAGATAAGTTTGCACCCCGGATATCCCCTAAATTGACCCCCATGTCGTTTAGGGACTACCATTTTGTGTTGTGCTAATGTCCTGATCTTCCTTTTCTCCCCTTTAAACCCCACACAAACACTTCTCCTTATCGCTTCAAGATTTTTTTATAACCTTAATTGGACGCTTGATTAGGAATGGAAAGTAGTTTGGAAGAGCCCCCCCCCCCCCCCCCCCCGGGCCACTCTAACCAACACCACCCTCCTGACAAAAGACAAGCACCTAGCTTTCAAACCCGAGAGTTTAGCCTTAAATATGTCAATAAAAGGTTTGCAATGTTTTATTCTCTTCATGTTGGCAACAACGAGCATCGCTAAAAAGGTGAAAGGCATTTCACCAATGTTACAATTCAAAGGCGCCACCATATTTTCTACATCTTCATCCCTGACACCAATCCCATATATACACTACTTTTCGCCAGATTGGCATTCAACCCCGAACATCAAATAGAAGCACATTGAGTAGGATTAAGATTTTTGATATTGGTCTCAGATCACTTCCCTAAGAGAATCACGTTGTCTTCATAACATAAATGTGAGACACGTAGACCTCCAATGGGCAACACCACATCTTCAAAGATTCCTAGATCAACTACCCTTTTCATAATGACATAGAAGGCTTCCAAGACCAAAATAAAGAGAAACAAAGATAGGGTCCCCTTAGCGCAAACCCCTCAAAAATTGGAAATCGAAGGTCTGAGATCCATAGACTAAGACCAACGCTTGGCTGGACTTTAAGTAGGGCTGGATCCACTTCCTCCATAATGATGAGAAATCCTTAGTATTTTAATTTGACAATATATACTTCCAATTAATCGAATCATATGCCTTAGCTAAGTCAGCTCTAAAATAAAAAATCTCCATCTTAGAGCATTTTGCCTATGACATAACTTCACTAACAATCAACACACCATCTATGATCGATCTCCCTTCGACGAATGTAGATTAAACTGGAGGCACTATTAAACTCATAACCGGATTTAGCCAATTCACAAGTGTGTTTGTGATCACTTTATAAAGAGCACTATCTAATGATATGGGTGGAAAGATCTTGATATCTAGGATCATGAAACTTTGGTATCAGGATACGGGGAGGAACTGCATCCCCTCCGGATAAAAGGTTTGGCATGGACTTCATTAATCATTAACATATAAAATGTTTCCAGTAGGGCCAAAACATATATGAATGTTAGGGTGAACGAGTTCGTTCCCAATGCCCGGTCCCCTATGCAATCCCACACAACTCTACGAATCTCCTCCTCCGAGAATGGCATGACTAAGGTCGGCGGTTGTTAAATTAATAGTTTCGGGAAATAGGTTCTATCCAAAGGCCGCCAGTTCTTCTTCAACTCTATAGGAATTTTACCAAAAGTAACATTCACACTCCTTTTGATCTCAACCGGGTCTGTTATAATCTTCGCATCCACCATAAGAGAACTGACTTGATTACGAGAATTTCGGCAATTTAGATATTTATGAAAAAACGATGAACGCCTGTCGCCCAATTTTGCCCAGTTTAATCCTGCATTGAGTTGACTATCCACCGACTTCTTTTTTTCAATATTCTTTATTCTCCGTTCCCAATAACCTTATTTTCATTTTCCTCCTTCATTATTGGTCTAGTTTTGGATGCACTCTCAATTTCCTTAATTGAGTTCTTAGCAACCATAAAAATGTTGTTCTTCACTTTCCTTCTCCAAACTTCTCTAAGCTTTTAAATTTACTTTAAGCAACCTCAATATATCCCCGATACCTTGATCTGATCCAACTTCTTTTGATTTTGGGTTATGAAAAAAAACATTGTTAGGCCCATCTACATTCGAGGGGAGACCAGGCACTAGGGACCTCCACTCCTAGAGTATTGGGAGTACAAACAATCTCCATGTAGTCATCATTGTAATAATTCAATTTTCTATAAGATTTGGTAGCTTACGCGACTTTTCACCTCTCCTGACACTTTCAGTGTCGCTGCCTCAAACTTTTCATGTTCGTCCATCATTTGCACGAGCTGTCAACCGCCACCGGGGATTTAGACATCACTATTCATGTACTCCACCTTCTTCTCCACAGAGCGTCTTTGCTACCGTTGTTGGATTTTGGTCGGACTTGTCCTCCGGAGCCATCTTCTAACAAGCAACTTCACTTTAGATCATAAACCTAACCGATTTGTCTTCCACAAAGTGTGGAACCCATTCCACTGCCTCTTCGGACACCCAACATGTGAATATACGATTTCTCCGACTCAAATTTACTTCCTCATTGAACTTCCGTGTCGTCGAGACAAATACTCCGATCTGTACGCAGGAAAGATTTCTTTATCTAAACGAGGCGCTCGATCCTTTTAACACCTTACCAAAATTTTCTTTTATTTTCTCGACAGGGTCACTTTGTCCCACTGGTTAACTAGTAATCCTTGTATTTTCAACAAAGCAATTCTGTTGAATTCCATTGAGTTCCCATTCCATACTTTTACATCGTGTAGCCATCTCCCCTTGCTTCTTTTTAATCATCCCTACAATCTTTTACTTATAGTGTCGAGCCAAAAAAATATCAAACCCATCTTGCTACTAAAGTATCTTAGTTCCATTATTTGGGTGTGTACATATATCAGTAACGCCTTCATATTGCACAAAGAGATACCCTTTGATGCTTAGTCTACAACCGACTGCATCTCCATAATGTACATGCCTCCAACTCCGAGTCATCATGTAGTACCATGTCCTCTACTGATTTGTTAGCCCTATTCCTTATTAAAGCATCCTTGAATGAGCAATATCCTTTTTCCGTGGTTATAGATACCCGTGTGGGATTTACTTGTTGCAGATTTATGACGTACATGTTTTATATACATTTATTTACAGTATTTTCACATGCAACGAAATGTGTTTTATATTTATAAAAATGGTTTATACCTTGACATTAAAACACACACAACAACAGGACAAGTGTATCCCGTCATATATGCAGTAAAGTATTGGTAAGAACCAGATATCGATCCATGGAACACGGGCGTTATTATGTACTAAATCTTTGTCATTAATTTACCAGATAAAAGGATAGGTGAATGGTTGTTTAACTAAGTTATCTAAATTACATCTAAAACATAAATATACTAATATCTTTTTTCACAAACAACCTAAACATGTTATCTATCAGATGTCACAAAAGCACTTAGTCAATTTTCCAATTTCGAGACAGTTAGTCATCCGCTAGGAGTTTTCTAACATGATGCTTCTTCGGAAAGTTAACGCGATAAACACACGTTAACCACCTAAAATCATTCTTTAGCGAGCTATTGATATTCATTCATGTAAACCTTTAAAGATAGATTAGTCATCCGCTAGGAGTTTTCTAACCTCACTTATCAAAGAAAGCAATACCGATGGTCACAATACAGCCACGAGGATAAGCATTTAAGTAGACCATATAACAACATATTTCACCTTTACAAGTCTTGAATACAAATCTACCATGTCAGCAATTTCAGACCAAAACTACTAAACAAGGATCATAAACTGCATGCAAGAACATGTAATCAACACCATATAATTCGTTAGAACCCTTACGTGTAAGAAAGTATTCCTAATCAAAATAAGATATATCTTAGATAAAACCAATACCCCTCTCGAGTCTCATTGTGTAAACAAGTTTACAAACAAGTGATTAATCAAGAAATAGTTACCATCCCACTAACCACAGATTCATTATCCAAAACAATCAAACATAATCAAGAACTCAACATCAATGAAACGTTCATTATATAATCATGAAGATTCAAACACGAAAAAGTACTTAAGTTTCATACAAACAGGATTACAACATAAAGATTATTCAAGAAACAAGTTTATAACTACTATTACATAAACTAACATCAGCTCATAACTTGCAAAATGATCAGAATACATGTTCAAGAACAAGGAATCGAACCATAAACAAGCAAGGAATTGATGGGTTGGATCGGTTATGTTTCCTTTCGGTCTTGAAGCTTCAAAGTGGTCTGATCAGGACTGCTTCGGAACCCAGAAATCGCCCAGAAACATGGAGAAAAACCCAACACTTGAACCAGTAGCGAATGGCTCTATTTATAGGTAATTTTGTGATCGGCACGGTCGTGCGACAGGACTTGTCGGGTGACGTCAGTTTCTCCGATCCCAAGTCAGCCAAGTGGACTAGTGGACAAGTTGCTGGGTCATCAGATCGGCACGGTAGTGCCGCTGGTCGCACGGTAGTGCGGCGTCATCAGATTGTTGATCAGAAATGTTGGTCAAGCCTTGGCACGGTCATGCATCGGGTGGCATGGTAGTGCAACCCGGGAACAAATCGGTACTAGCCCTTGCACTGGCAGTGCTTCCGAGATCGTTCGATCGGCACGGTAGTGTCGATGGATGGCACGGTCGTGCCATACCTGGCAGTCATCAGATTTTTGCCATTTTTATCAGAAATGCTTCAGAATTTGTCCGTTTTCATCAGAATCTTCCTTTATGCTCTGTTTAAGACCTGAAAACATAAAAGTACCGAATTTGGCACCTAAACGTCGTGTTTTTGGTCAAAATTGCTTAAAACGGAAGTGTTTTGGGGTATAAAAACATGTATAATTTAACGTATATCAATTTACTATACGGTGGCTGGTAATAGATGCATGTATCATTTTTTGTGGTGTCATCCTTCTCAAACTTCACGATATTAGCCCTGATCCTCCTTCCTCTTATCTAGAATAATTTTTCTTTGTCTTTTATCCTGTTAAATCTATCATATTCAAACAGTTCTCCCATCCTATCTCTTTTCTTCGACATGAAAGCATCCACAATAACTCCTCGTCTTTTGCATTTTAGTCAAATCCCCTTGCTATTTGTACATTCCGGTAGATTATTTAGTAAGAACGTCGCAACACCCATCTCCGCTTCATTTTTTTTTTGCTTTATCTCTACACAATTGTCCAATCCTTCCCTTGTTCCTCTTCTTCTCCTGTTCTCTTTTCTTGACACTCTCTTTCCATCTGTAACCTTGATAAAACAAAACAACCAAACAGTCAAAACTTAACCATATAAATCTTAAACCAACCGACTCGTTTCTCTTTTGACAATTCAATCACTTCTCAACGGTTACAAAAATTAACACCAAAAACTAACCAAGACAACTTTAGATAACTTTCGTCACCATTCAAGCTTGCTTACGCAAAAACCGAGTTTCTTTAACAAATACCAAATCTCAAAAAATACATCTTTCTTTGAATCATGCTCAATAAAAGTAACATCAAAATATATGTAAAACTTTCTTAAAAACCCCGGTCTATATTCAAACTTGATAAAAGTCTTATTTGATCAAGTTCCCATTACAAAAGCAAAAGTTGACCCGACCCGACTGAATTCATACGGTTATTATCGTCATCCTCTATAAAAGGTAAGTTATCGTAACAGAACACTCACAGTCACATTACCACCAACAAAACTACAAAATGGACAGTTTATGGCAGGAGTACAACACCGCCGACGGTTTTCAGCTGCCGGAGAGTCCACGTAAGCCGATGGAGTTCTTATCAAGGTCATGGAGTGATGCGACTCTTAAGACTCTGCATTCTCCGCCTTCGCCGTTGATTTCTAGGTCCTGCATAAACTCCGATGTTACGACGGAGACTAACGCCGTCGATGCGGCGGAGGAGGTTACGGCAGATGTGATTTTTGGAAATACGTTTACGTTTTCATAAGCTTGTCAAAAGATCTAATCTCTACCAATTAATATGTGAAAAGCATAAATCGAGAGGTCTTTGATGGGTTGTAACGATAGGCTTAGGTTAAGGGTATGAAATGGATATTTGAAAGTGGCAAGAAAGGTTAAAACTTAGCCAAAAACTTGATGGTTTTATTTTCTAGGATTCTGAACGCGTTGCTAAGCTACTTGTGTATGTGTTCAGAGTTTATTCTTTTTATACTTCATCTCTCTATTTTCTTTCTTGATAGTCTTTCCTTAATTTCCTTAGAGAGTCTTGACAAACGGGGTTTTTTTTCAACAGAAAAAGTACTAAAACACTAGAATTTGTATCAAACTTGGATAGCTTATGGCCGAGTTTTAACAAAAAAGGGTGAAAATGAAAAGGTTATATTTAGGTTTAAATGGGTTTTAATATTTGGGTAAAGTTAGAAAAATACAGAAAATAGGCTCAACATGGCGAACTAATGGATAATGTTGGGTGCGGGATATAAACAAAGAAAAAGAATGAAAAAGGGGTATCCTAAATGCCTCTATCATTTCTATGTAATTACACATATTCATGGTTTCGAAAAGTATACAAATGACAAGTTCTAAATTACATAAAACATCCGGCTCACTCATTTTTCCGTAAAAACAAAGAAGCATTTGACAAGAAAGCTGTAAAGGCTCAAAAATATGCTCACGTAAACGGAAGGAATGGGTATAAATATAAAGATAAACATGCAAGTCTTTCGTTTTGTTTTATCACGCTTTTTTAGTTATCTTTTTCAAAAAACAATTTGGCTTGTCGATTTTTATCAAATTTGATGCTTTCTAAAGAACACAAATCGACCATTTTTGTTTTATTTTTCGAAAATATATACACAAATGATAATAATTAAGGACAAACAAAGTTTAAAACCTTTTAAACCCCTCCCCACACTTGAACTTCACATTGTCCCCAATGTGAAATATATATTAGTTAAGCAATTATGAAGAGCTAAACTAATAATGTGAAAAGGGAAAGAGGTACTGTAAGGACTCTCAAAAATGTCATAAATCAACCCATAAATGAAAACCCGGACCCTGAAACCTTACCCTACATAAAAAATCAAGAAAAACAAAATCTAGGTTCTCAGGCGGGCCGCGTAAGGGACAAGAGAAGTCTTACGCGGGCCGCGTTAATTTGAAATATAACCGGATAAGTCTCCGAGCCACGTATCGAACCACCTGGCTACCCTACTGATGACCAATCAAGGCTAGTCGTAGACTGGGCGGCCACGCGGGCCGCGTAAGGGCAAGCCAAAGGCTTACGCGGGCCGCGTGAGACCTCAAAATCAGCTATAAATAGCTAGGCACTTGCACAGTCCACTGATGTCGATATCTTTTCATAAAAACGAAGTTATAACACTCTGAAGTCGAAAATACTTTCAATATTAGTGAGGCGCTGCTCCGATACCCGGTATTAACTCGATCGCTGCTACGATTCAATGTCCGATCGATTAAACTATCCAATGGATGTTTAAGTGCTGCCCACATTAGGGTTTATGCTTTTTCATTCGTTGTTAATTCAATGGATGTTTAAGTATCGCACTTTGTCATTCATTGTGAAGGTTTTAATCTCGTGGGTTATCGTAAATGCTGTATTAGTTACTAACCGAGTTCGTGTGCATGTTATTAATTTAGGTTAAAAGGCTAATCAGTAGGCTAGGCTCTGCTCAATTAAATCTACAATGTGAGTCATTCTCTTTTTATTAAAATTTGATTTCAAAATCATGTTTACTTTCAAAGTTATAATTACGGGGATTAAGTCTTTGTAATCACCAAATTACAGCCGGTATGTGGGGTTTTGTATACATTACTTGATAATCTTCACCATTGGGGCAGCCAAGGGGTGATATGACCATAGTCACAGACACCATTGGACAACGGGAGGGCCAATGGGTCGAGTGACAAAATACCGTGGGTAGTTGGTTTGATATCAGGAAACATTGTAATCGCTCTTAATACTGTAATTTATAACAAATGGGTCATTTTAGCAAATAGAATGATTCACCAGTATTTCCCGCTGACAAAACCTTTTTCAAACATGTTTTAGGTGATCTGTTGTGATCCAAGAAAAGTGCCGTGAAGCACTACAAGCTTAAGGAAGTGGCTCAATATAAAATAAAGAAACATGTTTTGTAAAATAAAGATTTCTCCGTGAAATCTTATGATTGTAAATTACCGGGGTTTTATCCCGAATTGTGAAATAAAATAATCGGGAAATTGCAGTTTTAAAAAGATCCTGAAGAAAACTTCCGCTGTTAAATAAATACCACGGGATTTTCTGTCTCGCGGCTCCTGAAACGGGTTAAACCGGGTCGGGGGCCGTGACAGGTACTCCCTCAGAGTTAGAGTTGACTTGTTTGAGTAGACTTTTATTTGAAGTCGTCTCAACTCTGTGTGCATTTCTTTAGAATCTGCCAAGTATGTTACTTGCTAAAGCAGTCAACATTACCATTGATCAAAATGTTAGATAACTAAACCATGTCCATTATTTAAACAAACACACTACTTAAAACATTTAAAAACAAACCTAAAGTTTAGAATTCCCAAACAAAGTACTGAATAAAAATAAGATAAAACATCAGTTTCTGAACTGTTCTGCCCTACCTCCTCCTACTCCTCATCATTATCACCATCATGGTGGCATGTTCCAGATGAACATTGCCATAGTTACCTGTGTCTCCAAACGGAAACTGTGGAGGGTTGCCGAAGTGGCTAGGATATACGCTTTGTAGCCCTCCGAAAATGTAGGAAAAACCTGCATACATTTCCTCCCGCATCGTGTGTTGAGATGCCCGCATAGCTAACTGGTCGGCTCTCATAGCGTCTTGAGTTGCTCGCATAGCCTCCTGGTCGGCTCTTATAGTGTCTTGAGAAACCTACATATGCTGGAACTGCTGGTACACCTCAAGGTAGGAAGGTATACCTGGAGGCCAGTTTGGCTGATATTGATACTGGTGCTGGTGCTCTTCATGATGTGGCTGATCGTGTGGTGGCTGGTTGTGTGGTGGTGGCTCAAGTACCTGATGCTCCTCCATGTTGACGTCTTCGTCCTGTGGTGATAGTGGTAGCGGATCCCATATTTCTCCATTCAAACCCCTCAATCTTGGGCCATTATATGTATCTACTACCAGACCCATCGCCCTTAAATACCTCATATCTATATCTCCTCCTGCGTGAACCATCGTGAGACCGCTAACAACATCATCCGTCATAATACCCAAATTGTATGCCAACTGAGTCACATATTCACCACCATGGATTTCACTGCTTGTAGTTCTCCCCGCACTGTTTACGAAAAATTCAGCCATTCTAGCTACGAGGTTGACGTGCACTCCAGTCACTAAGGAATATAAGAAAAGAAGATCCGGAGTTGGACAGTTTCCTGCACTGTCCATGCGCCCACAGATGGTGTGACTCATGGCTTGATGAATGACCCTAAGAAGCGGGTCTCGTAGTCGTGAAGCTTTAGCTTTTCTAGCTTCATAGGGTGGTTCAACTGCTACTTGTGCCCAAAAGTTAGCCCATTGCTGATCATTATCAAACTTGTAAATATTGGTGAAAAGTTCTGAATCAATGTCTTCAGCTGAGTATATGCCCAATCTTCTTCTAAGTCTAGCAACTGACCACTTATGCCACTTTCTTCCCAACCTGAACTGTATTGTCTCCCTGTTTTTAAAGTCTGGATTTTCGCTTCTCGGTTTTTCATAAGTGTATGAAGCGAAAAATTCCAATGTGAGCTCAAGATAAACTGGTCGTGCAATGTTGAACAACCTTGACATGGGATGTGACATCATGTCTGATAGCCTTTCTTCTTGGTTTAGGGTTGTTAAAGTATCCCAGTTGATTCTTCTCGGTTCACCGATCTGTCCCCGTCTATTCCATAAGGCTTGTAATCTTGCAATACAGGGTTGTTCTTTTGATTTTTTTTCGCTGAACTAGAGGCATTTGTGATTCATCTGCATACAGGAATACAACAAAATAAGAGCAGAATATAAAAATTTCATCGCCGCCACCGGAACAGGCTGTTTACGACGTTCTGTCGTCGTTCCAGCAACCGCACGGTCATGCGTCTGGTGGCACTGCCGTGCCATTCCTAGTCGGTCCACAACTTGTTTTTGGAAAATCATGTCGCACTGCCGTGCCAAATCGGCACTGCCGTGCGACTCGACATCGCAGTTTTGAATCGGTGATCTATCCTTGATTTCTGACCGGCACTATCATGTCGTTTCAAGGGTGTGACCGTGCGACAGCAAATTTCACCAGAAAACAGTTTATTTCACAGATTTGAACCTTTATCTTTCAAATGTTAACTTGTAATCGGTGAATAAACTTTAAATCAAGGATCAGAACTACCGATTTAACACCAAACACTCAAGAACAAGGGTTTATTTGATTTTTATGATGAAAACCCCAAAATTTCTTGATTCAAACATCAGATCTACATCAGAAACTAAGTTTAATCTGCAAAACAAGTAGGAAACATACCTTGGAAGATGATTGAAGCGAAATCTAGGTAAAAATTAGATGATTTTTGGGTGGAGGCGACCTGGAACTCCCGTGCGGCGACTAGGGTTTCGAAAAAGTGATTAGTTTTTACTGCAGGATCGCTTAAATACCCCCCTTTTTACTGTTTAGATTTTGACTCGCACGGTCGTGCAACTGGCGCACGGTCGTGCCATCCCGGATCGCATTGCTGGTTTGACTTATATTACCGGGTAGCACGGTAGTGCATCGGTCGCACGGTAATGCGATCCGATGACCGTCCGATGCACAAGTTCTTGGTCTATTTTGATTACGAAGTGCATGACCGTGCCGATTTGGCACGACTGTTCAACACCTGGGCCTTTTTGTGTTATTTTTCACAGTAAGCTTTTAACTCCGAATTTTTACCCAAATTTTCCATTTTTGCACTATTTTATTTATTTTAACAATTAATCAACTTCAAATTTTCAAAAGTTATGGTTCAAGCTCGTATGTACCTACGTTTAAAACCGAAAAATTAACGAACTAGAAATTAAATATTAAAATCTAATATATACAAAATAACCCTTAGCGTGTGAAAACACGCTCGCTAAATTTGTCAGCGAGTCGATAGCTAGACTCATTTTCCCCACACTTGTTTTAAGTGTGCGGGATGTGGAGTTCGAGAATTTCCTCCACCGGGTCGACCGGTCCGTTGATGTAACTCTTGAGTCTATGACCGTTGACCTTGAATGTTTCCCCGCTTAAATTTTCGATGACGACGGCTCCGTATGGAAATACTTCCTTGACCGTGTATGGACCCGTCCATCGAGATCTTAACTTCCCAGGGAATAAACGCAATCGTGGGAGTATAACAAAACAATATCTCCAACGCAGAAATCTTTATGTTCTCTCAATCTTTTGTCATGAAACCTCTTGATTCGTTCTATGTACCTGCTAGAACTTTCATAGGCATGATTTCTTAGCTCCTCGAGCTCGTGAATTTGCAGAAAACGGGCTTCACCTCCGCGTTTTAAATCCATATTCGCCGTCTTCAAGGCCCAGAATGCCCTATGTTCTAGCTCGACAGGTAGATGACAAGCTTTTCCGTAAACCAACCTGAAGGGAGTGGTCCCGATAGGCGTCTTGAATGTTGTTCTAAAAGCCCACAGAGCGTCATCTAACTTATCTGACCAATCCTTGCGGTTATTATTAATGGACCGCTCAAGGATTCTTTTCGAACCCCGATTCATGACCTCCACTTGCCCGCTCGTTTGAGGATGATATGGGGTAGCCAATATATGATGAACTCCATAACGGGACAAGGCTCGTTCTAACTACGCATTGCAGAAATGCGTTCCTCAGTCACTGATTAGTGCTTTTGGAGCACCAAATCGGGCAAATAAACTTTTTAAGAACCTCACAACCACCCTAGCATTGTTCGTGGGCAAAGCTTGAGCTTCGGCCCATTTTGAGACGTAGTCTACAGCAACTAGGATATATTTGTTACCTCGTGAGGCTAGAAATGGACCCATGAAGTCGATACCCCATATATCAAAGACTTCACAGACTTGCATTGGATGTTGAGGCATTTCATTGCGTGCGGAGATATTCGTTGCCCTCTGGCAAGCATCACATGCTCTAACCCATTCATGCGCATCGCGAAAGATTGTGGGCCAGTAAAACCCAGAGTCTAACACTTTCTTTGCAGTGTAGTTTGCTCCATGATGACCTCCGGTCGGTCCTTCGTGACAGTGGCGCAGAATGCTAGCCGCCTCTTCTCCAAATACACATCTTCGGATCACCTGATCTGCTCCGATTTCTAAACAAGTATGGTTCGTCCCAAATGTAATACTTCAAATCTGCAAAGAACTTCCTGTTTTGCTGATATGACAATCCTTTGATAAGGATTCCACATGCGAGGTAGTTTGCAAAGTCGGCGAACCATGGTGACTCATCATTCATCTCGATACTTAAAAGGAATTCGTGGGGGAAATTGTCATTTATTGGTTCCTCCACCGAATTTTCTGAATTACCATGCTTAAGTCTCGAGAGATGGTCGGCTGCAACATTTAAAGCTCCCTTTTTGTCTTGGATCTCAATGTCAAATTCTTGTAGTAACAAGATCCATCTGATGAGATGCGGTTTTGCGTCCTGTTTACTAAAAAGGTTTTTTATTGCTGCATGATCCGTATACACAATTGTTTTGGACAACACAAGGTACGACCTGAATTTGTCGAAAGCATAAACTACTGACAAAAGCTCTTTTTCTGTAGTCGTATAATTCTCTTGAGCATCATGTAGAGTTTTGCTGGCATAGTAAATAGGATGAAAATGCTTCTCCCTTCGTTGTCCTAAGACTGCTCCTATTGCGTAATCACTAGCGTCGCACATTATCTCAAATGGCAATGCCCAATCTGGTGCAACTAAAATAGGGGCTTCGATAAGCCTTTGTTTAAGCTGCTTGAATGCATTCGTCTGAGAACACAAATGGAGCATCTTTTTCTAATAAACGGGCCATAGGTCTTGCGATTTTTGAAAAGTCTTTTATGAATCTCCTATAGAACCCTGCATGACCCAGGAAACTTCTAATCGCTCTAACCGAGGTTGGGGGAGGAAGTTTAGAAATGATATCCACTTTTGCTGGATCAACTTCCAACCCGGCTTCAGAGATTTTATGTCCAAGGACTACCCCTTCTTTCACCATGAAGTGGCATTTCTCCCAGTTAAGCACTAGATTAGTTTCCTCACATCTCATTAACATTCTTTTCAGATTTCAAAGACACTGATCGAAAGAACTTCCGAAAACAGAGAAATCATCCATGAATACTTCCATGGAGTCTTCAATCATGTCATGGAAAATAGCTACCATGTAACGTTGAAATGTGGCTGGTGCATTACACAGTCCAAAAGGCATACGCCGGTAGGCGAATGTGCCGAAAGGACATGTGAAAGTAGTCTTTTCCTGGTCCTCATGAGCGATAGGAATTTGAAAATATCCAGAGAACCCATCCAGAAAACAGAAAAATGACTTCCCCGATAGACGTTCCAACATCTGGTCGATGAATGGAAGCGGGAAGTGGTCCTTACAGGAGGCATCGTTGAGTTTGCGGTAATCGATGCAAACTCGCCATCCGGTGACGGTACGGGTAGGAATAAGTTCATTCCTATCGTTTGGAACAATAGTAATACCACCTTTCTCGGGTACTACTTGCACTGGACTTACCCAAACAGAATCAGATATAGGATAAATTAGCCCTGCATCTAACAACTTAATAACTTCTTTCTTCACCACGTCTTGCATGTTAGGATTCAAGCACCTTTGATGCTGTGCACTAGGCTTGTAATTATCTTCCATTAGAATCTTATGAGTACAAAAAGAAGGATTAATGCCTTTGATATCCATAATCTTCCACGCCATGGCTTTCTTGTGGAGCGTTAGAACATCGAGAAGCTGTCTCTTTTCTTCTTTTGCTAAAGATGCTGAAATGATGACTGGCAAGCGACACTCCTCGTCTAGAAATGCATACTCGAGATGCGGTGGGAGTTCTTTTAACTCCAACGACGGTGGGTCTTCAACCGAAGGTTTTGATTTTTCTTCAACTTCACGGTCAATCTCCACAAATTGATCTTGACTTTGAGAACCATCATCACCGATTTGGAAAACCAGCTGCTCATTTTCCTGGTCCTTCTGTGAAATGCCATGTTGATTCTCACACAATAGATGTGTGTCCATATCAATTTCTTCAATAGTGCCTTGGAAATGAGAGCTTACACAAGTATCGACAATGTCGACATAGTAAAGCATGTCATCGTGACTTTGCGGATGTTGCATTGATCTTTTAATATCAAAAGTCACGTGCTCATCATTTACTCGGAGTGTGATTTGGCCAGCTGCCACATCAACAATCGTCCTCGCAGTATTGAGGAATGGGCGTCCGAGTATTAATGGCACTTTCGAATCTTCGTCCATGTCTAAAATAACAAAATCCACGGGGAAAACAAATTTATCGATTTTAACAAGCATGTTCTCTACGTATCCACGCGGATACTTGATTGAACGATCTGCAAGTCGAATGCTCATTCTAGTTGGTGAAGGTTCACCCAGATCTAATTTAGCAAAGACCTTATATGGCATAAGGTTTATGCTAGCTCCTAAATCGGCTAATGCGTGACTGACAGACATGCTGCCAATGAGACAGGGAAGAGTAAAACTGCACGGATCTCCCATCTTTTCAGGTAGACGGTTTTGGAGAAGGGCTGAACAGTTTTCATTCATCAACACACAAGACAAGCTTTCGAGATTTTGCTTGTTTGTGAGGATGTCTTTTAAGAACCTTGCGTATTTAGGCATTTGAGCCAACGCCTCAGGAAATGGTATGTTTATGTGTAATTGTTTAAACATCTCTAAAAACTTACCATGTTGTTCATCGTCCTTCTGTTTCTTCAGTCTGCTCAGATATGGAACTGGAGGAATGAAATCTTTAACTGGCTCCTGGGACTGTGCTGTACTTGTTGGGACTCGCCTAGCGTGCACCTCGTCTGAAGCGTTAGTTTGGACCGTATCAGTGATTTGAGGTGAGTCCAATTTGTCAGGTCCCGTAGCTTTACCACTCCTCGTCATTACTGCATTAACGTGCCATCTTGGGTTTGGTTCTGTGTTACCTGGAAGACTACCTTGGGGTCTTTCAGACAACATCTTGGCCAATTGGCCGAGTTGATTCTCAATGGTTTGTATTGAAGCCTTCTGGCTCCGCATTTCCCCTTCTTGTGCCATGAAACGCTCCTCATGCTGCTGGTATCGCTTTTCAGATATTTGATTGGCATTGTTGGAGTTGTTTAACAGTTGCGCCATCATCTCCTCTAGTTTTGAGTTGGTTTGAGAGGTTTGTGGCTGGGAAGTGCTTCCTGAACCTAAATTATTATAACGTGGCTGAAAGGTTTGTCCTGATGGCTGAAAAGATTGTCCCTGAGGCTGTTGCGACGGGAGCGCGTTGAGCGTATCCGAGTGGGTTTTGGTTATTGGAATTTTTCACACCCCCAAAAACCACATGCGAATACACTGCGGGACGTGTGACGTACCAGGATCCAAGCCACCAATCACATTGAACCAATAATAAATCGTTACCAAGTTTATGTTTATTAAATCAAGCAATCATAATTATCAAACAAGAGTTATCAGATTCAGCGGAAGCAAATGACAAAATAATGTTTAAGGTATTCCCAAAACCAAATGTAATAGTGTTTAAATAACATGCAAGCAATCTTCAGCGACATGACCATGACCACTCAAGCCATCCAGATAGAAAGTTCCCATCCATAGTACCTAACGACCCGCGAGCATGCAACAAGTGTATCAGACAACGCTGGTGAGTTCACAGCTTTTCGAAAACGTTAGCTACCAAGTGTTTATTCCAGTTTATTAAAAAATCCGAAAGTAATGTTGATAATATCTCGATACTGAACAAGACGGCTCCTGATGTATGTTTTGCCCGTTCCCCAGTGCTCCTATCAAAGCACTGGGCATGACTGGGTCATTAGTTCACACCCGTCCTCTCCGGTACGCGGTGAGGGTGCCAAACCTAAGTAGTGCTACCAACTAATACCTCGCTACCTCTCGGGTAACAAAAAGCCGGGACTTAAGAGTGATAGAGTGAGATTACTATCCAACATCCCAGTTTTACCCAAAAGACTTATCCCTCCCCGGGATACCCACTGACTGTCCCAACCACCGGGACGCATGCTCAAGAGTAGTTAACTCACCTTGATTTGCTCGGTATGATTAGTTACTCGCACACACTAAATCAGTCAAAGCCTACGGTATTCATATATGCATAATCAGTTTCACATTCTCAAGGTTCACGTTTCAATAAAAGTCATAGTGTGTATCAAACCAGCGATCACCGAATAGCACATAGCAGTTATACAAACTCATACAACTCCACAATCCACGTGCATGTTTCGTAATATCATTTAACAGTTACGTGAGTTATTCAACATACGCAAGTCACGTTTTCCTCAGTCATAATATTAATCAACACATACTTGTTTATTATCACACTTGTTCTAAACTACAACATATTGTGAACCACCCTCTGGACGGCGAAACTCCTGACGAAACATCAAATGTTTCGTCGACGTAGTGGGTGGCGAAACCTCATGTGTTTCGTCGAGAAGATGGGTGACGAAACATCATATGTTTCGTCGACAAGGGTGTTTCGCCGGAACCCTTCTTCTTCCTGACAGTTCATCGCTAAAATCATAACCCTAATCATTCAGTTCTAGTTCAATCAAAACTATGCATACATATAATGCTCAAAAACCAACAACAACAGGGTCAACAAACCATACAGTGAACGTGACCGAATATGAGACATCCGATTCTTTTTTGTGCGGGTTCTAATCTAACGGATTACGCAGTATTCAACGTTTTTAATCACCCAACAGATTTATAAGGATCTTTAACATGCCAATACTAATTTACCGGTTACAGTTTTCACGCATCAGTTTTCCTATGATGTGTCTCTACAACCCTAACTTCATGGATTTCAATTCAAGCATCAATCATAACCAAATCATTCAGCAAATAAACTCACTTATAATGATAGGTATCTACACACACAACATAACAAATAGATCGAATCGGGTTATCGTGACTAACCGGTTGTGAGATGGAACACACAAGAACTTCAAAAGAATGGTGATTGCCGTCGGATACAAGGGATAGGAGAAAGTGTCTAGGGTTTTGCGAATTGTGACATTACATATGGTTAAGGGGCAAATATAAGTGATTCATTCATGGGCCTTACTTGGGCCACAAGCCCATACGGCGAAACAAGGGCTTCGACGAAAGACGGTTGACGAAACACCAAGTGTTTCGTCGAATATGGATATGGCGAAACTCCTGTGTTTCGTCGAGTGAGCATGAGGTTGCATGAGTTGTGTTATAACTTTAAAAAATTATAAATTTTCAACATTTAACCAAACAATAAACAATTTAATAACCATCTAGCAAAGGTGTACATATTACAACGTAACGGATTGTGAAAACACAGGTGTGAAACAAGTAACGTGTCGGGGAAAGACCTTGGAAAGTCGGGTTGTCACAGAATTAGCTTTCCACCCAAAGTTTGGGTGATTCCTCCAACCCGGATTGTACGTGTTGCTGTAGGGGTTATTCTGGGGCCTAATTTGATTGCCCAAATAGTCCACCTCTTCGTGGCCTGTAAATATAACACCCTGCTCACATGTACCTGGCTCGTGTGACACTCCACACAACTCACATGATGATTGTACCTGCGAAACGTTCTGAGCTTGATCAAACCTTGCTGCCAAAGCTCCAATCTGTGCTGCAAGAGCCGTATATGTATCCACTTGATGAACTCCAGGAATTGATGGTGCTTTACTTCGCACTCCACCGTGATGAGAACTCGACTTCAAGGTAGCTTTTTCTATAATTGCGTAGGCTTCATTGGGTGTTTTTGTTCCAAGATCGCCTCCTGCATAAACATCTAAACGTTCTTGTGAGTCGTAGTTGAGTCCTTGGTAAAAGTTCAACACAAGTTGACTTTTGGACAACCCATGATGTGGAACATCGATCAGAAGATCTTTGAACCTCTCCCAAGCTGCGTGTAGAGATTCTCCTCCGTCCTGTTTGAATGTCATAATACGATTCTTAAGCTTAGCTGTCTTTTCTGGTGGAAAATATTTTTGCATAAACAGATCTGCCATTTCATTCCAAGTCGTGGTGGACCCTGCTGGAAGTGACAAAAGCCAAGATCGGGCTTTTTCAAAGAAAATGGAAAGAGTCGCAAACGAATTGCGTCTTCAGAAACGTCTCGAATTTTGAAAGTCGAACACACCTCGAGAAATGAAGCGATGTATCGACCCGAATCTTCATGATCCTTCCCATCGAACTGCACAGAATTTTGCAACATATTAATTATACTAGATTTAATTTCAAAACTCGGTGCTGCTATCGTAGGTCGGGCAATGCTTGGTAGCAAGCCCTCTCCTCCTGGACGGCTGGTCTCATTCAAAGGCTGGTCGTCCTCTGCCATTATGCTTCTTGTGTCGTCCTCTGAATTCTCGCTGTCAGAAAGTATCACTGGTTCGTCGATTGCGGCCGCAATCCTTTGTGCAACGACAAGTGATCTTTCGCGAAGCCGCCTACTTCTTCTTAGGTTATTTTCTGGTTCGTTGGCTAGCTCAGCATTAGCGGGCGCAGGGGGCGTGGACATTAGCCTGCACGTAAAAAGGAAGGCATTATACAGAAAAAAGAACATAATATTAATATAAGAAATAAGTAATAATAATGACAATACATAATATACAAACATATACAAGTAACGAAACAAATCTATTTAAATATTTACTGGCTTATTTACTTATTCATATCCAAAACTGTTTTTGGCTGTTTTACCAGAAATTCTGATGATGATCATCAGAATCCTGAGAAAACTCTCTTTTTTTATAATTATCAGAAAATCTGATATTTCTCATAAAATTCTGATAAGATCTGATGAAAATTTTTCGTTCCATCATAATTACAAGAAAATCTGGTAAATTCATCAGAATAAAAATTGTTGTTTTTAGAATATCTATTGAGTTTATCAGAATCCATCAGAAAATCTGATAAATTCATTGGAATTCATCAGAAAATCTGATGATTTTATCAGAAAGTTACATTTCATTTTTGTGGAGTAAATAAATAAACAAACGAGTACAATAATTAGATGAATAAGCGGTTCATTTAAATAATTAATTGGACAAAAACAAAGAATGAAAAGCTAAACGTAAATAAATTAATGTAAGTAGATGCAGAAATGAAATAACTATAATAAATAAGCGGTTCGACATGCGAACTCGTACATAAATATAAATATAAATATAAACATAAATGAAATAATAAAAGAAAATGGTTCGATTCCGAACACATTAACTGGATTAAATAAATAAATGGAAATAAATGTTAGTCAAATAATAAAATAAGAAGTTAGGATGTTAGTAAAGTTAGTTGATTAGTAGCTAGCTGGTTAGTAAAACAGAAAAAGAAAAGTTAGTCAATTTAACAAGTTAGTAAAGAAAGCAAATAAATACAAAAATTTACAAGTATTCACAATTATTAACAGTTTGTACACCGGTAAAATATTGACTCGGATTGTTCCATAAATTTCGCCATGTGTTCCCCGGCAACGGCGCCAAAAACTTGACGTACATGTTTTATATACATTTATTTACAGTATTTTCACATGCAACGAAATGTGTTTTATATTTATAAAAATGGTTTATACCTTAACATTAAAACACACACAACAAAGGACAATTGTATCCCGTCATATATGCAGCAAAGTATTGGTAAGAGCCATATATCGATCCATGGAACACGAGCGTTATTATATACTAAATCTTTGTCATTAGTTTACCAGATAAAAGGATAGGTGAATGGTTGTTTAACTAAGTTATCTAAATTACATCTAAAACATAAATATACTATTATCTTGTTTCACAAACAACCTAAACATGTTATCTATTAGATATGTCACAAAAGCACTTAATCAATTTTCCAATTTCGAGACAGTTAGTCATCCGCTAGGAGTTTTCTAACGTGATGCTTCTTCGGAAAGTTAACGCGATAAACACACATTAACCACCTAAAATCATTCTTTAGCGAGCTATTGATATTCATTCATGTAAACCTTTAAAGATAGATTAGTCATCCGCTAGGAGTTTTCTAACCTCACTTATCAAAGAAAGCAATACCGATGGTCACAATACAGCCACGAGGATAAGCATTTAAGTAGATCATATAACAACATATTTCACCTTTACAAGTCTTGAATACAAATCTACCATGTCAGCAATTTCAGACCAAAACTACTAAACAAGGATCATAAACTGCATGCAAGAACATGTAATCAACACCATATAATTCGTTAGAACCCTTACGTGTAAGAAAGTATTCCTAATCAAAATAAGAAATATCTAAGATAAAACCAATACCCCTCTCGAGTCTCATGGTGTAAACAAGTTTACAAACAAGTGATTAATCAAGAAATAGTTACTATCCCACTAACCACAGATTCATTATCCAAGACAATCAAACATAATCAAGAACTCAACATGTAAGGACCTGCAAAACTGTCCCACAACACTCCGTAAGTGGAAACCCGGACCCCTAAAACCCAAATCTTTGTGAAAAAACAAGAAAATCCAATTTTATCCATCTCTCGCGGGCCGCGAAAGAGTTAATCAAAGCTTACGCGGGGCGCGACAGGCTAAAGATTTCCGGATAAGCTTGAGGGACACGTGTCGTCCACGTGTCACGACCACGCCATGACTCAGCAACCTTCAGTCCGACCCAGAATCCCTCGCGCGCCGCGAAGGAGAAGCCGATGGGCTTCGCGGGCCGCGACGCGCCCCAATGTCAGCCTATATATTGAGACTTTCAGTTTCATTTTAAATCGTTCAATTCTTTTCTTTCTCTTGTTCTGTCATTCTAATGTCAGAACTTCTAAACCCCGAAACTCTGCCCGTTATTAGGGTAATAACTCTAATCACTAGTACGATCAGTGTTGTAGAGATCGCTAGGCGTCAGTCGGGCGGTGGAGTACTGACTAGGGATTAATCGGGATTAATCAGGATTAATCGGATCGGAATTTATATATATAATTTTTAAATTTATATATATACACATACATTAATATCAATATAATACTTAAAAATAGTTCAAAATTCAAACAACTATAAGTTTAAAACATAACAAATCAAGTATTTAAACATTCAATACATACATTAATATCAATATAATACTTAAAAACAGTTCAAAATTTAAACAACGAAGTTTAAAACATAACAATTTAAGTATTTAAATATTCAAACATTAACACATCAGTCATGACCTTATGGAATATGTTTTAATGGCTTAAAACATGTTTTTTTAGGCCAGGTTGGAACTAAACAACTTGGGCCATGTATTTAATGATTAAAAACATTTGTTTGGGCCAGATTTAAACTAAAAAAGAGTGGGCCGACTAGAAACGATTTGGCCGACTTGGGCCGATTTGGGCCGCCTTGCACCGACTAGGACCGACTTGAACCGACTACCGACTAATGGTCCGACTAGCTCAAAATTAATCAGTTAACGCCCGACTAGCGCCTAGGCGCCGATTAATTCCGATTTTTACAACACTGAGTACGATCCTTTATCCGATGGATTGAAACCGATCCAATGGATGTTTAAGTACGGCCGATACCTGGCTATACTTTGTCATTCGTTGTGGGTTATGATCTCGTGATTATCGTCAAAGTTGAATTGAGTTAATACGCTAATACGAGTTCCGTTACATCTAGAAATTAGAACTCATAACCAGGGAGCTGTTAAACCAGGATACTTAGTGATTAAGTAAACATAGTAGTTAAAATAACTTAACAGTTAAGTAAACTTAGTAGTTAAGAAACCTTAATGATTAAGAAAACTTAATGGCTAAGTAAACTTAGTAAGTAAGTAAACTTAATGGTTACGTAACACTTAGCAATTAAGAAAACTTAGCGGTTAAGAAACTCAATAGCTAAGGAAACTTATCAGGAAAGGAAACTTAGCCGTTAAGCAAGCTAAGTAAGTTAATTAATCAGCCAATTACGTTAATTAATTAATCGGCTAAGTAAATTACTTGATTAAACCGTTAAGGAAAATTAATCAGTTAAGTATGATTAATTAAGATTAATTAATCAGTTAAGTAAGATTAATTAAGTTAAGTAAGATTAATTAAGTTAAACAAGATCAATTAATCAGTTAAGTAAGATTAATTAATCAGCTAAGTAAGATTAATTAACTAAATTAAACACCTAAATAGATATATATGAGAAAGGTGCAAGGAAGGTGTAAGAGGATATATATGTGGGTAGGAAGCTTCCTAGAAAATGCATAGGTAACTTCCTAGAAAAGTATTTGAAATTTCCTAGAAAGTATATAGGAAACTTTCTGGAAATTTCATATTTCCTACCTATAATTAGAAAGCTTAGGATTCATTTTTCTTTGCTCATTTCTTCTATTCTTCTCTCTATACGTTGGTGTTCTAACCAATAATCACCGATACGATATTCTGTCCGATCGATTCGGGAACCAACTAACGAATGCCAAAGTGCTGTCTAAATAAGACTATACTTTGTGAATTTCGTTAAGGTTCTGATCTCGTGACCATCGTTAGGTTTGATTTGGGTTTAACACTAATACGTATTCCATTCTGTTAAACTAAATGTTTAACTACCCGAAACTCTGCACTATACACTTACAATCAAAATAGATGCTTAATCAACAGAAGATTCAGAACTATAAAGTAGATGCTTAGAATCAAGATGCTTGTTTAATCAAGACTATATGCTAACAAGGTGAGTCATTCTCTTTTATCAAAACTGTTTGCAAAACCTCAAATTATTTTAAAGTTATATTTTACAGGGGGTAAGTCTTTGTTATCTTAAATTACTGGCAGTAAGTGGGGTATTGTGCACATTACTATTGTTTTCTCACTTTTAGGTGGACGAACCTAAACAGTGATATTCATCACTATTGGGTGAAAGGACCCAATAGTGGTATGACCATCGTCACCAGGGGGTGACACTGGACCAGATAATTGTAAGATAGTGGCAATTCTAATCGCTCTTAGTCCTGTAATTTATAACAATGTGTCATTTTGTACAAAAATGAATGAACTCACCAGTATTTCCTGCTGACCAAATCTTTTTAAAACTCGTTTCAGGTAATGACAGTAGATTGGAATAAGAGTGATGATACGGCACCGAAAGGCTTAAAGAAATGGCTTATTTTATCAATTGAATTAAATTAAGCAAACATGGTTTCATATATTCGGGTTTATCCCTTATTAAAGCTACCTTTGTAAAACATGGGTTTTATCCCATCTATTTAATAAATAAAATCCGGTGTTTTCTAAACTCTGATATTTTTCCTAACTCACGGTCCTGATGAACATTTCCGCTGCAATGTTTTTAAAATAACCACCGGTACCACTTGACGGCTCGCGGCTTCCATCCAGGGTATGGAAGGGGGTCGTGACACAACATCAATGAAACGTTCATTATACAATCATGAAGATTCAAACATGAAAAAGTACTTAAGTTTCATACAAACAGGATTACAACATAAAGATTATTCAAGAAACAAGTTTATAACTACTATTACATAAACTACATTAAACATAAACTAACATCAGCTCATAACTTGCAAAATGATCAGAATACATGTTCAAGAACAAGGAATCGAACCATAAACAAGCAAGAAATTGATGTGTTGGATCGGTTATGTTTCCGTTCGGTCTTGAAGCTTCAAAGTGGTCTGATCAGGACTGCTTCGGAACCCAGAAATCGCCTAGAAACATGGAGAAAAACCCAACACTTGAACCAGTAGCGAATGGCTCTATTTATAGGTAATTTTGTGATCGGCACGGTCGTGCGACAGGACTTGTCGGGTGACGTCAGTTTCTCCGATCCCAAGTCAGCCAAGTGGACTAGTGGACAAGTTGCTGGGTCATCAGATCGGCACGGTAGTGCCGCTGGTCGCACGGTAGTGCGGCGTCATCAGATTGTTGATCAGAAATGTTGGTCAAGCCTTGGCACGGTCATGCATCGGGTGGCACGGTAGTGCAACCCGGGAACAAATCGGCACTAGCCCTTGCACTGGCAGTGCTTCCGAGATCGTTCGATCAGCACGGTAGTGCCGATGGATGGCACGGTCGTGCCATACCTGGCAGTCATCAGATTTTTGCCATTTTTATCAGAAATGCATCAGAATTTGTCCGTTTTCATCAGAATCTTCCTTTATGCTCTGTTTAAGACCTGAAAACATAAAAGTACCGAATTTGGCACCTAAACGTCGTGTTTTTGGTCAAAATTGCTTAAAACGGAAGTGTTTTGAGGTATAAAAACATGTATAATTTAACGTATATCAATTTACTATACGATGGCTGGTAATAGATGCATGTATCATTTTTTGTGGTGTCATCCTTCTCAAACTTCACGATATTAGCCCTGATCCTCCTTCCTCTTATCTAGAGTAATTTTTCTTTGTCTTTTATCCTGTTAAATCTATCATATTCAAACAGTTCTCCCATCCTATCTCTTTTCTTCGACATGAAAGCATCCACAATAACTCCTCGTCTTTTGCATTTTAGTCAAATCCCCTTGCTATCTGTACATTCCGGTAGATTATTTAGTAAGAACGTCGCAACACCCATCTCCGCTTTATTTTTTTGCTTTATCTCTACACAATTGTCCAATCCTTCCCTTGTTCCTCTTCTTCTCCTGTTCTCTTTTCTCGCCACTCTCTTTCCATCTGTAACCTTGATAAAACAAAACAACCAAATAGTCAAAACTTAACCATATAAATCTTAAACCAACCGACTCGTTTCTCTTTTGACAATTCAATCACTTCTCAACGGTTACAAAAATTAACACCAAAAACTAACCCAGACAACTTTAAACAACTTTCGTCACCATTCAAGCTTGCTTACGCAAAAACCGAGTTTCTTTAACAAATACCAAATCTCAAAAATACATCTTTCTTTGAATCATGCTCAATAAAAGTAACATCAAAATATATGCAAAACTTTTATTCAAACTTGATAAAAGTCTTATTTGATCAAGTTCCCATTACAAAAGAAAAAGTTAACCCGACCCGACCCGACTGAGTTCGTACGGTTATTATCATCATCCTCTATATAATGTAAGTTATCATAACAGAACACTCACAGTCACATTACCACCAACAAAACTACAAAATGGACAGTTTATGGCAGGAGTACAACACCGCCGGCGGTTTTCAGCTGCCGGAGAGTCCACGTAAGCCGATGGAGTTCTTATCAAGGTCATGGAGTGATGCGACTCTTAAGACTCTGCATTCTCCGCCTTCGCCGTTGATTTCTAGGTCCGGCATCAACTCCGATGTTACGACGGAGACTAACGCCGTCGATGCGGCGGCGGAGGAGGTTACGGCGGATGTGATTTCTGGAAATACGTTTTCGTTCGCTTCGTCTGCTACTTCGCAGCTTGTGCTTGAACGGATTATGTCTCAGTCGGTGAGTTTTTGTTGATTTGAGGTGAAATTGTTGGTTTAAGTGTTGTTATCGGTTTGTTGTTCGTAGTTTTTTTGTGAAATTTGTTGTGATTTGCTTTGAAAAACTCGATTTAATGCTTCTAATCGTGTTTTTGTTCGTAGTTTTAGTTGATTTGCTTCGAAAAACTCGATTTAATGCTTCTAATCGTTGTGATCTTCATAGTTTCTGTGAATTTTATAACGATTTACAATGAAAATACGATTAAAACACTATTAATAGTTTTGCTCTTCGTAGTTTTAGTTGATTCTTTAGTGATTTGCTTTGAAAAACTCGATTAAACGGTTCTAATCACTTTGTTCTTCGTAGTTTCTGTGAATTTTTGTAATGAATTACTTCGAAAAACTGTATTAAACGGTTCTAATCGCTTTCATCTTCATAGTTTCTATGAATTTTGTAGTGATTCACTTCGGAAAACTCGATTTAACACCTGTAATCATTCTGTTCTTCGTCGTTTCTGTTAACATTACACAGATTCACTTTGAAAAACTCGATTAAACACATTTAATCGTTTTGTTTTTTTGTAATTTCGTGATTAAAATACGAAAACTCATAGTTTCTCTCTCTAGAAACTTCTCTCTCACACACAACTGTGTGTACAACGAAATACAGAGATCACGAAGAAGAGGAACAATGTTTTGAATGAACATTTAATGATTTGAACAATAATAATTGAATGTTGCTTTGCAGGATCTATCACCGTTAGCTTCAGGGAGACTCTCACACAGTAGTGGACCACTGAATCCATCGCACATGGAAGAAACCGACAGTCCACACATCTCACCGTCCGACGAGTACGACGACGTCGTTAAGGTATTGTATCTTCAATATCTATTTCTATTTCTATTTTCAACAAAAGTAGAATGTTTATAAATAGTTGTACATTGCTTTCTCTGTTTGCAAATCTTGAATTATTTGGAACCTGTTCATTGTTTGTTTCTCTGTTTGCAAATCTTGAATTATTTGGAACCTGTTCATTGTTTGAATATTTACTGTACAAATATTATTCCAAAATAAATTTCAACCTTAAATGAACGAGTAAAATGCCAACATGGGGCTACTTTTGTCAATTTAGTTTAAAAATGGAACCTTTTTCTATCTGGGTTTCCGAAATTTCATTTTTGTTGCCATTTTCATCCGATTGTCAAGCTGAGTTAAAATTTTCTGTTAAAATATATAATGGCATAAAATGACGATTATACCCTTCATTTATACGAGAAAAACGACAAAAAAAATGAGAAGTTAACAAAAAATTCTAATACAGTTTGCCAGTTGGATGAAAATGACAACAAAAATGAGACCTCAGTGACCCAAGATATAAAATCTTTTATTTTTGGATTGAAGCGGCAAAAGTGGCCTGAACTCGGAGACCATTTTGGCATTTTAATGTACTCTTTGTAGACTAGAAATTCATGGTTTTGTTTGTTACACACTGTAGAGATCTCATCATAACCAATGCATTCAAAACGCGTTGGTAACATATCCTCGTCTCTGGCGGATTTATAATTTTTGCTGAATATTACTAGTTTTTAATAACATAACTTACACAAAATTTACTTAATGTGCAGTGGTATGTTTTGGAATGGATTATTATGAATTTACAATAACAGACAATTATAAATTTATAGAAACTATTTTTATGCATTAATATAGGAAAGTAATTTTAGAAAAGTTGAATATAATTGTTGCATAACATGTATATGCTTTTGCTTTATTCTAAACTGAATAGTAACATAGAAGACAAATAAATTATTGTGTGATCTGTTTTTTTTGCTTTTGAATGTGATCCAAAAGATAAATAGTGAGACCTCCGAACCCTATGACTTTAACTTTATTATCCATTCAAGCGACAATGTTTCTTTTTGTATTGTTTTGCAGCTTTTCTTTTTGGTTTTATTTTGACCGTCAACACTTGTCATTGTCAAATTATTCATCAAATCCTCATCAAATCCAAAATCATTAACTGCTTTTTGTATTGCAACTACAGTTTTTGCGCGCAAACAACACGCTCCAACCGCTGTTTGTCAATGGTAGGAGTGGATATGGGGCAGGCGGGTGTAGCACCACGCCTGCAGGAAAGACAGTAGGACGGTGGTTAAAGGAAAGGAGAGAGAAGAAGAAAGAAGAGACCCGGGCCCACAACGCGCAGCTCCACGCAGCAGTGTCAGTTGCTGGAGTGGCGGCTGCGGTAGCCACAATTGCGGCTGCCACTGCAGCCGCTTCAGCGTCTAGTAAAGATGAACAAATGGCTAAGACTAATATGGCTGTGGCATCGGCCGCGACATTGGTGGCTGCGCAGTGCGTGGAGGCAGCGGAAGCGATGGGAGCAGAGCGAGAACACCTTGTTGCTGCGGTTAGCTCTGCGGTTAATGTCAAATCCCATGGAGATATATTAACTCTCACCGCTGCGGCTGCAACGGGTAAACCCTAAACCAGTGACCCATTTAGTTAAATAGATTTTTTTTTATTTAAAGGTAAAAAGAAAATTAAAAAAAAAGTGTGTATGTATAAATACATATGTTATATATCATATTTATAATTATTTTTATATGATTTTATTTAAAGATAAAATTAAAATATATAAAACGATAAAACAAAAGAATAAATGGGTAAATTGTCAAAATCGTCAATAAGTTAACGATACATTTTAACTAAGTTAGTGATTTGGATGAAAATGACACAAAAAATGAAACGTCAAGGGGTTCAGTGACAAAAAATTCTTGTTTTAGATGAAAGTTGAAACAAGCAAAAGTGCCCTCAGGGTTGATTTCGGCATTTTACTCAAAAAAGTATTTGCAAAACAGTAAATCATTTTATTACAAAAAAATATAAAGAAACTAGCTTTTATAATTTTAACTATAAAGTTTTTGTAACAATAGTATTTTACAAGATAGCTCTTATACTTATATTTTCACTAGCTCGTTTGGCCTGTTTGGTTTAATGGCGTGAAACGTTTGAGCTTCAATTAAACCGCGAGTTGTGTTTCTTGGTTTTCTAGCTCTACGTGGCGCAGCGACGTTGAAGGCAAGGGCACTAAAGGAAGTATGGAACATCGCGGCGGTAATACCAGTGGAGCGAGGACTTAAAGAAAGTAAAAGTCATGGAACTAACAATAGTTATTGTGAACAGATTCCGTCCGAAGAGAACTTTTTGGGGATCTGTAACCAAGAACTCCTAGCCCGCGGGAGCGAGCTTCTTAAACGCACCCGTAATGGTAAGAACTAAGAATAACCATCTTACGTGTTCAGTTAAGCTGTTTAACAAATAACAATAAATTGTCTGTTGTTGGCTAATGTAACGCAGGTGATCTTCACTGGAAAATTGTGTCGGTTTACATCCATCGAACGGGTCAAGTGATGCTAAAGATGAAGAGCAAACATGTTGGATCCACCATCACAAAAAAGAAGAAAAGTAAGTTATCATATGGACCATATGGTTACTGTCATATAGCTTGTTAGAATCTGTTTTTAGGAGAGGTGTCAAAAATGGGCCGGTCAGTTGGGCTAGTAGTGGGTCAAGCCTGAAATGGGTCAGCCTGCAAACTAATATATTTTTATAAGTTTTCATTTGGATTTTGAAAGATTACTAAGGTGCTAAATACACAATTATAACCCGAAATTTGTGTTAGGCACATGAATCCGAACATGGCACAAATATGTCCAAGTTGACACTGATTACCATTTGCCTTGATTTCAATACTCTAAAATTATAACTAAATATACAAGGTGTATATAAAAATTAGGCTTTATTATAAAACTCGACAGCAATTTCTCTTTGAACTAATTATCTGATTATTAAAAATCACGTAACACTTAAAAACATATATCCAAACACCTATAATAGTGTGGTTCATTGTTAGATAAAAGTAGTTTAACGATTTCACTTGCGGGTGGTTGCAGATGTGGTGTTGGAGGTGTGCAAGAACATGTCGGCATGGCCAGGGAGACATCTATTTGACGGCGGGGAGGAGCGACATTATTTCGGGTTGAGGACCGTGGGACGTGGATTGGTTGAGTTCGAGTGTAGGACTAAACGAGAATATGATATGTGGACTCAAGGTGTTTCTAGGCTTCTTGCCATTGTAGAAGAAAAGAAGTCCACCAAGTAACCATAAGAAGAACAAGAACAAGTGTGGGGAGGTATATTGTAATAACCAATAACCAATGTCTATGTGTGCTTAGTAAGCTTATAAGCATCTACTTCTAATGCTAAAACTACTTGTGATTCAAATTATGTGAAAATGGGTTGATTTGGGTTGCTTTCTCTTGATCTAGTTTTATGGTTCAAAAGTGATAAATAATATCTAAAAAGAAACGTCTTGAAATGTTTTTACTAAACAAAAAATTGGATGATTTATTTTAGTTATGGTTTTTTCGATCATATTTGACATATGAATTACTTGTGAAACTAAAAGTAAAATAGAAAGTGTTCGCAGTCCGACCTGTTTTGACCCAAGAGGAAAGAAGATGTGAAATATACCCTTCGTACGACTTTCTAATTTTTAAGAGCCAAGTATTTGAACCCAACCCTTTAGTTGAATTTACGTATAAGTTACTAACTACTAATTTAGTATATATTGTGTTTCATTACTATTATTAACTCTTTAATAAAATTAAAAGATTAAATACGAAATGATGAAATATGAAAAGTGGAAAAAATATTTTAGGCTCATAGAATTGTGACACGTGACGCAAGAGTTACTTAGTTATAAGGTATAAAACTATGGATAAGCATTTATAAACAATTGATTATTGAGTAATTAACATCATCACGAAAACATGGATCTACTTGCATAAATAGATAATTAATTTATGTGTACGAATTTAACAAAAGAGCAATTCTAGTCATTCGTCCTTGATATGGTTAATAGGTATGCGACACATTTTATAAAGAATTCACGTGTTTGATGGTCCATTCTACCATAGGCCTATAATTCTCCCACTAAAGATAATACCGCCAATAATTTCAATTCAAATTTTAAACATCTTTATTCTTTTTACTAAAAATATCTGTGTAGTATATTTTGTAAGTGAAGGGCCATCTTTACACATGCCCCTAAACACCCAATTTCTTTTTTATCAATATTGTTTGTTTTGTCCACAAGAAACTTAAGGATTTGTTTTGGTTGCTCGAAACTTACCAAAAGGTCAATCATCCCGGTGTTAAACTTATATGAGCACGTTTAACTATAGAGTTCTGTTGAGATTCGCATCTAATGCAGCCAAAACACGTTGGTAATATTTGAGGCAGGTCATTCCTTATAAACCGATATCTTTCATGTCCACGCCTGATGAAAGATTTGCCAAGGATATTACACCATAGATAGCCTGACAGAAGCATCCACAATGCATAGTGTGAGTCGGTCCTATGTGAATAAAAAATCAGGCTTTCGTCTGTGTGCACGGATACTCACCAACAATACAAGGTGTCTCTACTTGTAAATATAATTTTTGCTATTTAAAAAAACAAGATCACAAAGTATATAAATAAGGGATATTGGATTTAAATAACTCAAATTTTAACCATTTGGCCAATAACACTCCCAAACAAGTGATATTGGATTTAAATAACACAAACTTTTACCATTTGGCCGATAACACTCCTAACTCACGAATTGTACCACGTCACTTACAACTTTCAACTTATTTTCCTCTAGCACTCCCAAACTAACTGAACCCTAACCCAGTTAGCTGACGTCAGATGCCACGTCAGTAAACAAGTACCACATCAGACGCCACATCATCAAAAAGCCAAGTCAACTGCCTGCCATGTCAAATGTCACGTCAGCAAAAAACTAATTGGGTCAGGGTTCAGTTAATTTGTGAGTGTCAGAGGAAAATAAGTTGAAAGTTAGGAGTGGCGTGGTACAATTCGTAAGTAGGGAGTGTTGTCGATCAAATGGTGAAAATTGAGGTTATTTAAATAGAATATCCCTAGAAACAAATACATATGTTTATCTATACGTACAAAACTTGTATCCATAGCATTCATTGAACATATATATCTAATGGCAACTTGTGTAAGCGTGTAAACAAATGGCAACCACAAATAACGTGAAACAAAACATAGGAAGAAGACAACCTTGTTTAAATATCCTCGTTTTTTACGTGGCTCTAGCAATTAGACTACAAACATGTTTGAGAATGATAGATTCATCATTTTTACTTGCATTTGAACCAATTTGTTCTTCAAACATTCTAAAAAATGGTGTTGTATACCGAATCTTTATCGACACCACCACAGGCTACACGGGCTACTTGTTTTGACGACGGAAGCTACACAGTGGAAAAGAAGACCATACCGAAATCATCGAATTCTGATACACCAAACCCGCCTTTGTACATTGTTTACCCTACCGAAAAAGGGTCTTTTCCCGTTATACTCTTTCTCCATGGCTTTTCGATCCCTAATACATGTTATTGCGACCTCTTCGAGTTTATTGCCTCTCATGGTTACATTATCGTCGCTCCTGGTCAGACTTTGGTATTATACTTTATATATGTTTAATGTGATGAATTTGTGCCCATATATAGACCATCATATGATAAGTTTTATGGCTCAAAATTACAAATTCGTAAGTTTACGGGTTGGGTCCGGGTTATTTTAGGTCCGAATCCATAACACGTTTAGCTAAAGTGCTAAACGAGTGATGTTTGGGTTGACCTATTAATAAGTTTAATTTTATTATCTTTTTTAAGAAAATGTTTTTATGTTATATAACTTGAACTTATTCTTTATTTATGTCCAAATTTAAAGAGTAAATTACAAAGTTCGTCCTTTATGTATGTCATTTATTACAAAGTATGTCATTTATCTTTAATAAGCTCAGAAAACATACTTAATGTTTGAAAAACCATTCAGGTTATGTCCTTTACCCTAAACCTTGTTTGTTTTCCCAGTTAAGTCAGGTCACGTGAGAAGCACATGAGGGCATTAATGTCATTCTACCTAACAGGGCACAATAATTTAACACCTAAAACATTATATAATATTATATACACCCACACATACATACAGAACACACACACTCTCTCTCTCATCTTTCTCTCTGCTCTCTCTATCTACTACCACCACCACCACCCCCACCACCGCAAAACACAACCTGCAACAATACACCTCTGACTAACACCACTTCAGCCACACCTCTGCCACACCTCAGCCACCACCACACTTCAGCCACCGACCACACCACATCAGTCCCCCGTCGGTGACCATCACCTCCACCTCCACAACTGCCACACCAATAATGTTTGATCAAAACCCAATAACCATATCCATCCAGATTAAAAAACAAACCCACAAACAAAATCAAATCCAAATTAACGAAAGAATCAAATCAAATCCAAACAAACCCACAAACAAAATCAAACATACACAGGCCTATTTGTGTTATACCTGGATAAATGATCTGAAACAAAATCAAACCCAATAACCATATCCTTTCCACTGTGAGAACCTCCCACCGCCACCTGACCACCGCCGCTGCCACCGCGCCACCTGACCACCGCCGCTGCCACCGCGCCACCTGACCACCGCCGCTGCCACCGCTCCCCCTTTTCCCGCCGCTCTCTCTCTCCTCGTGGCTCCGATTATAAATCGGTTTCGAACGAGAACGAGATTGGGGGTTCATGTGTGTACTCTTCTTGATAAAATTGTGAATCCAAGATTGGGGGTTCATAGCGGAGAGTTTATGAGGGAGAGAGGTTGTAGTGTTTGGCAGGGGGTCGGTGGCGGAGGTATGGAGTTGACGGTGGTAAGAGAGAGGGGTGTTTATGAGAGAGAGAAGAGAAAGACAGAGAGAAGGGGAATAGTTTATGAGAGAGAGAGACTGTTTGTGGTGGTAGGTACGGTGGTGGTGGTGGTGGTGGTGAGGATACGGTGGAGGAGGTGGTGGTGGTAGGTACGGTGGTGGTGGTGATGATACGGTGATGGTGGTGATGATACGGTGGTGGGGGTGTGTTTTGCGGTGGGGGGTGGTGGTAGTAGAGAGAGAGAGCAGAGAGAAAGATGAGAGAGAGTGTGTGTGTGTTCTGTATGTATGTGTGGGTGTATATAATATTATATAATGTTTTAGGTGTTAAATTATTGTGCCCTGTTAGGTAGAATGACATTAATGCCCTCATGTGCTTCTCACGTGACCTGACTTAACTGGGAAAACAAACAAGGTTTAGGGTAAAGGACATAACCTGAATGGTTTTTCAAACATTAAGTATGTTTTCTGAGCTTATTAAAGATAAAGGACATACTTTGTAATAAATGACATACATAAAGGATGAACTTTGTAATTTACTATTTTTTAAATAAATTAGTGATTGATTATGATAAGTTTCATTAGAAAATAGTTTTTTATTCCTAGAAAGCTCAATTACCAATTAGTTATATTTATACAAGTAATTAGAAAGTTCATTTCATGTTTAAACGAACATAAATGGGCATAAATGAACGAACATAAACGAATGTTCACAAACATAAATGAACGAACAAAACGTGTGTTCATGTTCGTTCGTTTATTAAATAAACGAACTTTCCGCCGAACAAGTTCACTACCAGTTCATGAACGTTCGGCTTGTTTACAGGCATAACGTGAATTATGGATTCATGTCGTGTTAAACTTTTGAGTTCGTGGGATGTTCAACATGCAAACATGACTCATTTAACGTGTCTGTTAGGTAGAATTAACCAAAGGCATCACAAATAAGATCTTATTTGATTTGAGTTGATCTATCCAATTTGTTACATCAGGTGGGATTATCACCCCAAGAAACGTTGTCTAGAAGAAGAAAAAAAACAATGGCATACTCATATGCTAAATGTTGACTTTTTATTCTTGTTTTGCTTTTTATAGTTTGAGCTCTTGAAAGGTCTATGTGCATTTTCTGCTGTTGATGACGTGGACAATGCAGCTGAAGCAGCCAACTGGATAAACAAAAACCAAGGCGAAAACCTTCGACTTGTACTCCCAAATGATGTATCACCAGATCTTGAAAATGTAGCACTAGCCGGTCATAGTAAAGGAGGAAAAGCAGCATTTGCACTAGCACTAGGCCATGCTAATACGAGCCTTAAATTCAAGGCTCTTATCGGTTTAGATCCTGTTGCAGGCCGAGATACATCCAACAGGCTCGAACCCAAGATCTTAAACTACATACCCCAAAATTTTAAAATATCCATGCCTATAGCCCTAATTGGAACAGGCTTGGGTGATGATGGGTGTTGCGGGTGTTTTCCACCCGCAGCCCCTTGGGGATGTAACCATCCTTTTTTCTTTAACGAGTGCAAACCCCCTGTGTGTTATTTTGTAGCCAAGGACTTTGGTCACATGGACATGGTTGATGATTGGTTGATCAGGTTGTCGGGTATGTTTGTATGCAAGACTGGGAAGGGTTCGTATGCTGATATGAGAAGAGCTTGCGGAGGCGTTTTTGTTGCCTTTCTCAAGACTTATATGTTTGATGATGCCGAAGATCTCACCACTATTGTTGATTCACCCGGTACATTTGCTCCAGTTAAGCTCGATCCAGTTTTATGGCTTCGATCATGAGAACTTTAGTTTGATCTTTACGATAAGTTGTTTGTCATTTACCATCCTCAAATGTTCATTTCTTAGTTCAAAACTATATATCATGTATACAAATCTTTACAATATAATAAAGTAAACAATTGAGGGACACTTGTCATCATATTAGGCTATCTATTTTTTAGTTTTCCTGCCAATCTCTTCTACTTAATTATAGATAACTAGGCTATCATCCGGGAACATCCCGGGTTAGGAAAATTTAGTCTTTAATAATAAAAGGTACATAAACAACATTTTCAAAGTTATTAGTATCTTCTTTCCCTTCCCACAATAATTTATTTGTTCTGTTTCATCTAGGGCTGTAAATGAACCGAACGTTCAGCGAACAGTTCGTGAACCGTTCGGCGGGAAGTTCGTTTATGTTCGTTCGATTAGCTTAACGAACGAACACGAACAAAAAATTTCGTTCGGTTAGCTTAGCGAACGAACACGAACACAGGCCTCGTTCGTTCGACTACGTTCGTGAACGTTCGGTAATATGTTCGGTTATGTTCGTTCGTGTTCGTTTGATTATATCAAAAAAAATAATAAATAATAAACCATTTATATAAACATATTGAAAACTTGAAACTCTATTTGTTTCTTAGTTAGCTAAAATTTGGACATTCTAAAACATTTTTGGGGATAATTACGTGTAAGTTAGTTAAACTTGATTCATCATATGATGGTGTAGTAGACTTCTTGTGTTTTGATTTATCATTTGATGGTTGCATTTATCTAGTTATATCCAATGTTTAAGGATAACAATGTTTTAATTTTTTTTTATTTTCAAGTTAAATGTTCGTTTGCATTCGTTTTTATTTGCTTGTGTTCGTTTGTGTACGAGACCAGTGTTCACGAACTGTTCGTGAACAACTGAATTTCCTTAACGAACGAACACGGACAAAAACTTATGTTCGGTATGCGTTCATGTCACACCCCGACTTCCACGTGTCACCGGTGGGCCCGGTGGGGGAGTATCGTGACGTGGTTGGCAACATCATGGTCAAACAACACAATATAATAATGCACAGCGGAAGCAAAAGATAAATATATTACGTTCCGAACATAAGTAATGTCAAAGTATTACAACGGAAGGTAAAGGATCCACAGGCGGATCAATAAAAGAAAACTGTTCAACAGACTTTAGGCATCTAGAACTTGCAAGATTCCCTAGTGACGCCCTGAGCTCCCAGCCAATTACGCATAGTACCTGTCACTTAACCTTTTTGGAAAATACGTCAGTTTACACTGGTAAATACAATTAACTGACTCATTTTGGAAAAAGAGTTTGAAAAGGGTTTCGAGTGCAAACGGCACAATTAATCTTGACACATTGATTAAAATGCACAGAGGCAAAATTAATCTTTTATACTTGGGACAATTTTATTAATAAAAATCTTGTATCCGATTTACATGGTTGTCCAACATTTAGGGCCGGTGATTATACAATACAAGCCGGACAAAATTAATCGACACACCACAAATATAATCTCACAAGAAGATACCCTTACGAGTGAGTATACGTTATACATATGCAACAGGAGGTGTTTTGCCTACACCTTGTGCTTACGTCGTGGCCATTCACTTTTTAAAATGAGCCAAGGATATCCAGGACACGGTCATTAACCCCCAATGTTATTTGTTATCAATCAATACAGATTAAAACGGGATTATGCAATTTAATCATCTCCGATTAAAAGGTTTCTACACCCGACCAAGCGGTATTTTTATAATACCGTATCCCAAGCCCGTATAAGGGAAAATAAGTTAAAAGTATTTACCTGAGCTAGCAATGCAATTTATACTCAGCCGTGTATTCTAATCAGCAAGCATAAGTACTTCTACTGGGGCTCTCAATCTGGAACAAGGTTTTATTAACCTATTAGATTCCTAACGGGTCTTATTTAAGTCGTAACTTAGACCGGTTAGTTTTAAGGAAGTGTTACGGTTCAAACGCATGATCAAGCGAAGACCGGAATAGAATGGGATTTAGACCCGAAAAGTTCGAAGACTTGTATAATATGGGTAAACTAAACACATTCTGGATTTTGAGATAAAAAGGATAAGGTTTGACCCGTTTCGGCTAATTTATGCAAACTAGTTACATAAACCGGACCGAACGCGCCAGAGGCGTAACGGGTAACCATAAGGGTCGCGAACAGGTTTCCTAAGTTAATATGCTTTAAATATGTTGTGATATCATTATGATACCTTCCATAATGCCCAAAACGAGTTAAAACATTAATTAAGCCCCGTAGGGGTATTTTGGTCATTTTTAAAGATTATAAAAAGGGATTTATTTGACTTCTGTGATTCGGGTCTGATCAAATCAGTAAAATAACTTATTTTAATAAGTTACATCAGTAGGTATTTAGTCTTAGGTGTTTAAAATAGTTTTAACGCATACTACGCGCTTAACACGCGTAAATGTCGGTTTAAAGCGATTTTCAGGTTTAAATGGGAATCCTGAGTTTCTAATCAGGTTTTAAAGTTCAAAATACTTCATTTAATATATGTGATCAGTAGCCAAAGGTTCGGTGCCTAAATGTTATGAAAAACTCGTTTTATGACGAAAAAGTACAATCGGTATTAACCGAATCGAGGCTATAACCTTTGGTTATGATCCGTTTAAAATAATTAAAAATCTTCAAAAATCCTAAAATATTATATTACATTAGTGGGTAAAAGTTTTGTTACCGAAAATCGGGTTTAGATAGGCTATGCGCTAATCGCGCCGTTTAATTAATAAAAAGCTTATTATTTACGCTAATGCGCATATCTCTTAATCTAGACTTCCGATTGACGTGAAAATTTACGTACATGCTTAATAATCAGCAACTAAGATTATTGTACTTCCACATTTTCAAAATTCTCGTTGTAAGGTTATAAGGGCATTACGGTCCATTTTAAGCATTTAACGGAACCGCGCGAACGAAGCGGATAATCAACGAAACAAGTACAGAGGCTTATACCATCTTGTAACCCAACCCTAATGAAGCACTAAGGCAATTCCAATTCAAACTAAAACGGGTCAGAACCGAAGTCAAAGCAAAAGTCAACGTTTTGCGCCTTTCGGCTCCGAACCGGGTTTAAACAGAAATTTGTCGAGTCGGACAAGTATAGACAAGTTTTTATACTTATTACTAAGTTATATTAAGGTTAAAACAGGTTACACGCCTCTCGGATTGCTAATCATGAATTAAATCGTAATTTACAAAACTGTTGACTTTTTCGGTCAACGTTTGACTCGGCAAACGACCTAGATAGGTCTGGAATTGGTACGTGCCCTTATAAGGGTTTAATACCCATATAATTACCTATCTAACGATACTCTTAATTCGTGATAACACTGAGCTATCGTTAACTAATCCTGAAGTCAAACCGTAGTTACGTCGGTTTGACTTTTAAGCTAATTACTAAGCTAGAATTAATTTAGAAAGGTTAGGCAACTTACCAAGTGGTTAATGGTTGCTTAGGAAGGCTTGGGTCAGCCTTGGAAGCTCCACACTTGATCAAAAATGCAGATGAAGATGTGAGGAAGTGTTGTGACTTTGAAGGCCTATTTATAGTGAAGTTACTCACCATAGATGATTGACAAACAAGTCTAGCACTAACCACAACAATCCCACAAGTGTCCTACATGTTCTAGGGGTGTTTTAGGGGCCAAATGAATGAGTTATGATCGATCAAAGTGCATCCAAGTTCAATGTACAGACAAAGAATCAAGAATGATATGTTTCTGTCCAGATCAAGCCCTAGCGTAGCGCTAGGGTGTGCAGCTAAGGGCTCGCGCTACGCGAGCCTATGGGGTCAGCCAACAAAGTTTTGATAATTTGCAATTTCAGTCCCTGGTTCTTCGAATCTTGTACAGACACTTGTTTAATGCGATATGGACCCTCATTCTTGATCTATAAGGGCTTCAAGATATATACCCACTTCGTTAAGTCCCCGGGTAACTTTATTGTTACCCGAAAAGGCCTAACTTTCATCGTTGACGCTTTAACCCCTCGCACACGAATTTGACCATAACTTTCTCATACGTTGACGAAACTGTACGAAATTTTAATCGTATATTCTAGTGAGCATAATTTACTATTACAAAGCTTCGGGTTTGTCAAAAGGTCACTCAGAGGTATATCTTTAAACATGTTGACACATTTAACCCCTGTAGTTTGTAATCTCTCACTTTTAGCTTCGTATGATCCGTGATTTATTCGTTTGATGTTATAAACATCATGTAGGGTTATTATAAAGTATGTTTATCCATTGTTGACGTTTTGAACCCTTATTTTCACATACTTTCTATGTTTGTCAACTTTAGTCCCTCTAAAGTATACTTTCTCACGTTCAAGCTGATGACACGTGTCAATACATTATAGGACGTGAATTTTCGAGGTGTTACATCCTCACCCCCTTAAAAGAAATCTCGGCCCGAGATTTACCGAAATAAAGGAAGTATTCTCTGCCTAATAATGGCAACTTACAGATGATTAGGAATTTGTATGATCTTATTTGTTGTTTCCAATGCAACTTTCAGATCCTGAATATTGGACTTACCAATCTATTGTCCTAACAACAGATGTTTAACATTTCATCTATACAAGGTCTCCAAAGGAGTAGCCTTAATACTTACATATCAATTATTAAAGAAAAGCTTATCTTAAGGTGGTTATTCCAACCATTACTTAACTAATATTTAAGGAATAGCTAATCCTTGTCGTTGGTCGAACAATTCGACGATCCTGGGTAGCTGATGGCAAATTCTTAATCGTTGCCTATTTAGGGTTGCGGCATGCATGCATAAGCAATATGAACCGTCTTTCTTATTTAATAATATAATACCCTCAGAATATTGAGTCTGGCTATATGAGCCTATGTCTTAAAACTTACTTAATCAAGGTTTCATTTATTCCGAATTAATATGGAGTTTTCACAATACTCCAGCCCACGGCGGGCTACCTATCTTAATTCTACCTGCCTTCCAGGAGGTAAGCAGGGACATCTTTTGAGAAGATAATTAAGATACAAGGAGGCTACAGAGATTTTTCCATATCTCAGGCTCCAGTTCATCCATCATTGTCCGTGCCAAATGAGTGACACCTTCATGTTATAAGTCCTCGAATTCATTAATCGGGAACATTTACTTGGAGAGAAAAAAAATTTCCATTTTTGGATATCTTGCTTGAATACTACTAGTCGACTTTAGTATAATATGATCGTTGGGATATCTTTAGGGTTCCATATATTAAACCTCCATGCTGATCAGACATGGAAATAATCTATGGGACACACTAGGATACGCCAATCCTCATATGACACTTTTATCAAACATAGTTTGGCATTCGCAGGCGATAGAAAACAAAGAGAAAAGAAAAATAATTAAAATAACATATGTTGTCGTACTCTATGCGAAGAAAGAGTGCTTTTAGATTTTCGGAAGGATTCCTTGCCGATACGAGAAGGATCGGTTATCAAGGTTTCCTTGGTAATTTATACCTTGTGGATGATAAAATTTTTTTTGCTAAGTTTATGGTTCATGAATATTTATTATTGCCTGTATTATAAACAGGACACCTAGCAGAGATTATCATTGATAAATGATAAGGAAGTTTATTGTACAAGTGCTTATATTAAATTAGAATGGAGATTTTCACAAACTAGGCACCTAGCTCAGTTGGCTAGGCGCGCGAAAGGGTGCGGCCGGCCTAGACCCGGGTTCGATTCCGGGGACGGTCAGTTCCACCATTTTTGCGACTTATCGATTTCTTAAGGGAACAGAAACTAGTTCTGGCAAATTTTCTACTTGTAAATTTTTCCTTACACTATATATATATAGGGTCCTTATGAAAAGTTTTAAAAACTTGATATACTTATAGTTATGAAGGATTTACTGGTATCCGAACCAAAATAAAAACTCTTAGCATCTAAATTATTGATAAAATGCCAAGGGATGTACCTGATGTCATTATTTATGGGCTAGCTTAGGCATTTTAGGCGCTTTCAATTTTTGGCTTTACTTCCTCCGCCGCATTTCCTTTGACATACTTAGGGCACGTAGTCTTGATGTGGCCTTTCTCCTTACAGCCGAAACAAACTGCATTCTTCATGTCCTTACAGTCCAACGTTTTATGTCCCATAGACTTGCAGATCCCACAAGCCCTGGGCTGCGATTTGGATTTTGGTTTGAACCTGCATTTCCCATAATGGCGCTTCTTGCAGGTCTCACATACTGGTTTCTGGTCGGACTTTTGTTTGTTCTTTTTTCTTAGAACTCTGGGAGTTATCTACCTCCCTTTTCCTTTTCAGTTCATCCTTTGCATCAGAGGCATGAACGAGATCCTTCTTACGAGTGAGGAAATGTGGTCCTAGATAAAATTTGGACCGAGCAGCATGGGGCTCTTTTAACTTTTTCACAGCTCTCTTCACAGCTTTTCCAACGGCTGCGTCTATCATAGTTTGAAGAACATCTTTGGAAATTCTAAGGTTTACAATTTCAGCATCATTAGTCTGCGTCGCGTCATCAATGGCGCGATTGACTGTTGTCTTATCCGAGTTTGCCATACTCGATATTGGTTCCTAATACCAATAAAACAATTTCTTAGTTGAAATCCAACAACTACTATTTTTTTATTCCGATGGCCTTAATATATACTAACCATGGTGTCAATAACCTATACAGGCTATTATAGCACTAACATTCTTAATGAACGTTATTTAAAATATATTAATATTACTTAGCCTAGGTCGCAAAAGACCATCAATGGCATTAAAGATTTGGACCTAGTCCGTCACTTTTCTGACAGAGGATCAAAACGTCACATCTGTCTTTATTATATTAAAGAATTTAGGTAGCTTGAAAGCTTGCCATAGGGATATCAGAAAAGAGTGATTCCTATTAGATATAAAATATCCATCTAAGGTTTGTTGGAGCATTTCTCTAAAGTATTATCGGTCAATTTATATCTCGTATTAAATGACCGAAGTCCTACTAAGACGGAGACAACGGTTCTCACCAGTGATCGTTCATTATTGAATCACATGTGTCAGCATCAAATGAATTTCTGCATATACTGCTTGATAAGGAAAAGTACCTGTTATATAGTTATCCTTCTGCACCATCTCCTGGCGTTCCTCCAGAAGACTCATGCGTTTGTTTTCCTGTTCTCTCCAGGCTTCTTTATAAGCTTTGGACAGTTGGTTTTGATGTGCCCTTCCTCGTTACAATTGTAACAGGTGGCGTTTTTCATCCCCTTGCAATCTAAGGTTTTGTGACCCTTGGTCTTGCAAATTCCACACAGTTTAGCGCGTGGGTCTATTGTACATTTTCCAAAATGTTGCTTTTTGCAGTTATTGCATTTGGGTCTGTTATCAGACTGACTCGAGTTCTTCCTAAACTCGGAATCCTTCCCGCGTTCCGAGCTTCCCTTCTTCTTCTTGTTAGTTTGATGAGAGTTTTCCTCCTCTCTTTCACTTCTTCTCTCGCCAGAAGCCTTAACAGACTTAATTCTGATTGCGTCTAAGGTTAGAGATAAGGATAAGTCCACCGCGGACCTATATGTGGTTGGCCTAGATGCTTTAACATTCCCTTTTATCTCTGGTGCTAGGCCTCCAATGAAACGCGCTATGCGTTTAGGTTCAGGGGTGACTAGATAAGGAACCAGGCGGGACATAGTGTTGAAACTTGTCACATATGCCTGACAATCCAAATTCTCCATGACCAGAGTCAAGAAGTCTGATTCTATCTTTTCTACTTCATGCTGAGGGCAATAGTTTTCCTTGACTAATGCAACAAATTGACCCCAAGATAAGTTGTAGAGTAGAACTTTCCCCGTGGCTTGGAGCAGTGATCTCCACCATGCCAACGCTTCTCCTTTAAATGATTGTGAAACAAATTTCACAATATCTTGCTCCGCACAACCGCTGATGTCAACAACAGCGTCCATCTCATCGAGCCATGTCATGCAATCGATGGCTCCTTCTTCTCCTGTGAAGTCTCTGGGCTTGCAGGAGACAAAATATTTATATGAACAGGTCTTAACTGGTGCCTCTTGATGAAACACAACTTGTCTAGACGGAATACTCCTTTGATTTGACAAGTCATGAACATCGTCCTCCTTTGACTCATGTGTTTTAAGAGGGGGCTTACAACTAGCCGCAGATAGAGTCTTAGAGTGGGTATCATTTGACTCAACATACTGCCGATCAAGTGCTCGAGTAACAGCATAATCTATTATTGCCTGCAGTTCTGCTCCAGTTACATTAATTCTGGTAGTATCATTGCTCTCCTTCAAGTGACTGTTAACTTCATCTAATCCAGCCATGTAGCTTGATTGCTACATAAATATTAACAATGATTTATTCAGAGATTAATATGGAATCATCATCTTTGACGATTTATCAACCATGGTAATATAAACCATATTGGTTAACTTGTTAGTTATATTTAATTAGTATTTTCCATTATAATTTATCCTAGTTATGAAACATTAAGGATATTAAAGTGGCGCAAAAAGGCCTAGTCACAAGGACAGTTCTAAATTTTATAAGCCATGATTTCAGAGAATCGAGGCATTAAGGTTTGAATCACGTTCATTACCTTGACAGGGAGTTGTAGACTTCAACTGTCTTTTGTCTTTTAGGACATTAGATATAGCCCGTGGGCATTTCCCTTCTGAGGGATGGTTATAATATGTTCATCTTCTCAGATGCTATTAGTCGAGATCGTATAGATCCTACCGACTATCATGCTTGGACCTGGTCCAACATTTTTAGACAGGAGGTCACAGACCACCACTGTCGTTGTCTTATCGGACAACAAGTTTAGCCCGTAGGCACTTCATCACTACTGGATGTTTATAATGTGATCATCTTATAGGATGACACAAGCCATGATTTCTAAATCAATAGATTAGATAAGGAAATTGGAAGAATCTAATATAAGGATGACTGTTGTGATTTTATCGAATCACATTTGTCAGGAGTGCTAACACATTCTTAGGTGTTAACAAGGATTTGAATCTCTTGAGTAGGTTTCACCATCTTGGCCGCGTAGGCTAGGTTTCACCTTTAAGATTCTCTTTAAACTGCCTACTGGCAGGGAAGGAAAGATATTTATTTTATTCAGGATTTTTATCATAAATCCAAATTTATAATTTAATAATAGCACAAATGGCCTAGTCGCGTAGACAAGTTTAATTTATAAGCCAAGATTTCAGAGAATCGAGGCATGTTTAGTAATAGCACAAAAGGCATAGTCACGTGGACAAATTTAATTTATAAGCCATGATCGTCTGAGATCGAGGCATTTAGTAATAGCACAAAAGGCTTAGTCACTTGGACAAGTTTAATTAATCCATTATATGAAAATAAAAGTACAGAGTTGCCCTAAGCGGGTCTTTGAAAGAATAATGTGTCCTTAAAGGGACTTAAAGATAATTATGTCCTTATAAGGACTAATAAGGAAACGATCTTCAGTAAAAGGAGTTTCTTCTTCATTTTATTTCTGAATGCATTCTCCTTGGATGCTCGTTTCATTCTAGCCGCGGTACGAAGCTCAGCATCTCATGGCTCCGGGTGTGGAGAACTCCTATTACGGCTTCTTCGCTTGGCGACGTATCCAATAAAAATTTTGGAAGTAAAATTTTCCAGATTAGGATGGAGAATATTCCTATGTTAAGTCTAGACTCAGAAGATTTAGGAATGTGCAATTGTGTCATTGAGATTAAACACATAAAGCTAGTGTTTAATTCACTCAATGTTGGCTCTGATACCAACCTGTCACACCCCGACTTCCACGTGTCACCGGTGGGCCCGGTGGGGGAGTATCGTGACGTGGTTGGCAACATCATGGTCAAACAACACAATATAATAATGCACAGCGGAAGCAAAAGATAAATATATTACGTTCCGAACATAAGTAATGTCAAAGTATTACAACGGAAGGTAAAGGATCCACAGGCGGATCAATAAAAGAAAACTGTTCAACAGACTTTAGGCATCTAGAACTTGCAAGATTCCCTAGTGACGCCCTGAGCTCCCAGCCAATTACGCATAGTACCTGTCACTTAACCTTTTTGGAAAATACGTCAGTTTACACTGGTAAATACAATTAACTGACTCATTTTGGAAAAAGAGTTTGAAAAGGGTTTCGAGTGCAAACGGCACAATTAATCTTGACACATTGATTAAAATGCACAGAGGCAAAATTAATCTTTTATACTTGGGACAATTTTATTAATAAAAATCTTGTATCCGATTTACATGGTTGTCCAACATTTAGGGCCGGTGATTATACAATACAAGCCGGACAAAATTAATCGACACACCACAAATATAATCTCACAAGAAGATACCCTTACGAGTGAGTATACGTTATACATATGCAACAGGAGGTGTTTTGCCTACACCTTGTGCTTACGTCGTGGCCATTCACTTTTTAAAATGAGCCAAGGATATCCAGGACACGGTCATTAACCCCCAATGTTATTTGTTATCAATCAATACAGATTAAAACGGGATTATGCAATTTAATCATCTCCGATTAAAAGGTTTCTACACCCGACCAAGCGGTATTTTTATAATACCGTATCCCAAGCCCGTATAAGGGAAAATAAGTTAAAAGTATTTACCTGAGCTAGCAATGCAATTTATACTCAGCCGTGTATTCTAATCAGCAAGCATAAGTACTTCTACTGGGGCTCTCAATCTGGAACAAGGTTTTATTAACCTATTAGATTCCTAACGGGTCTTATTTAAGTCGTAACTTAGACCGGTTAGTTTTAAGGAAGTGTTACGGTTCAAACGCATGATCAAGAGAAGACCGGAATAGAATGGGATTTAGACCCGACAAGTTCGAAGACTTGTATAATATGGGTAAACTAAACACATTCTGGATTTTGAGATAAAAAGGATAAGTTTTGACCCGTTTCGGCTAATTTATGCAAACTAGTTACATAAACCGGACCGAACGCGCCAGAGGCGTAACGGGTAACCATAAGGGTCGCGAACAGGTTTCCTAAGTTAATATGCTTTAAATATGTTGTGATATCATTATGATACCTTCCATAATGCCCAAAACGAGTTAAAACATTAATTAAGCCCCGTAGGGGTATTTTGGTCATTTTTAAAGATTATAAAAAGGGATTTATTTGACTTCTGTGATTCGGGTCTGATCAAATCAGTAAAATAACTTATTTTAATAAGTTACATCAGTAGGTATTTAGTCTTAGGTGTTTAAAATAGTTTTAACGCATACTACGCGCTTAACACGCGTAAATGTCGGTTTAAAGCGATTTTCAGGTTTAAATGGGAATCCTGAGTTTCTAATCAGGTTTTAAAGTTCAAAATACTTCATTTAATATATGTGATCAGTAGCCAAAGGTTCGGTGCCTAAATGTTATGAAAAACTCGTTTTATGACGAAAAAGTACAATCGGTATTAACCGAATCGAGGCTATAACCTTTGGTTATGATCCGTTTAAAATAATTAAAAATCTTCAAAAATCCTAAAATATTATATTACATTAGTGGGTAAAAGTTTTGTTACCGAAAATCGGGTTTAGATAGGCTATGCGCTAATCGCGCCGTTTAATTAATAAAAAGCTTATTATTTACGCTAATGCGCATATCTCTTAATCTAGACTTCCGATTGACGTGAAAATTTACGTACATGCTTAATAATCAGCAACTAAGATTATTGTACTTCCACATTTTCAAAATTCTCGTTGTAAGGTTATAAGGGCATTACGGTCCATTTTAAGCATTTAACGGAACCGCGCGAACGAAGCGGATAATCAACGAAACAAGTACAGAGGCTTATACCATCTTGTAACCCAACCCTAATGAAGCACTAAGGCAATTCCAATTCAAACTAAAACGGGTCAGAACCGAAGTCAAAGCAAAAGTCAACGTTTTGCGCCTTTCGGCTCCGAACCGGGTTTAAACAGAAATTTGTCGAGTCGGACAAGTATAGACAAGTTTTTATACTTATTACTAAGTTATATTAAGGTTAAAACAGGTTACACGCCTCTCGGATTGCTAATCATGAATTAAATCGTAATTTACAAAACTGTTGACTTTTTCGGTCAACGTTTGACTCGGCAAACGACCTAGATAGGTCTGGAATTGGTACGTGCCCTTATAAGGGTTTAATACCCATATAATTACCTATCTAACGATACTCTTAATTCGTGATAACACTGAGCTATCGTTAACTAATCCTGAAGTCAAACCGTAGTTACGTCGGTTTGACTTTTAAGCTAATTACTAAGCTAGAATTAATTTAGAAAGGTTAGGCAACTTACCAAGTGGTTAATGGTTGCTTAGGAAGGCTTGGGTCAGCCTTGGAAGCTCCACACTTGATCAAAAATGCAGATGAAGATGTGAGGAAGTGTTGTGACTTTGAAGGCCTATTTATAGTGAAGTTACTCACCATAGATGATTGACAAACAAGTCTAGCACTAACCACAACAATCCCACAAGTGTCCTACATGTTCTAGGGGTGTTTTAGGGGCCAAATGAATGAGTTATGATCGATCAAAGTGCATCCAAGTTCAATGTACAGACAAAGAATCAAGAATGATATGTTTCTGTCCAGATCAAGCCCTAGCGTAGCGCTAGGGTGTGCAGCTAAGGGCTCGCGCTACGCGAGCCTATGGGGTCAGCCAACAAAGTTTTGATAATTTGCAATTTCAGTCCCTGGTTCTTCGAATCTTGTACAGACACTTGTTTAATGCGATATGGACCCTCATTCTTGATCTATAAGGGCTTTAAGATATATACCCACTTCGTTAAGTCCCCGGGTAACTTTATTGTTACCCGAAAAGGCCTAACTTTCATCGTTGACGCTTTAACCCCTCGCACACGAATTTGACCATAACTTTCTCATACGTTGACGAAACTGTACGAAATTTTAATCGTATATTCTAGTGAGCATAATTTACTATTACAAAGCTTCGGGTTTGTCAAAAGGTCACTCAGAGGTATATCTTTAAACATGTTGACACATTTAACCCCTGTAGTTTGTAATCTCTCACTTTTAGCTTCGTATGATCCGTGATTTATTCGTTTGATGTTATAAACATCATGTAGGGTTATTATAAAGTATGTTTATCCATTGTTGACGTTTTGAACCCTTATTTTCACATACTTTCTATGTTTGTCAACTTTAGTCCCTCTAAAGTATACTTTCTCACGTTCAAGCTGATGACACGTGTCAATACATTATAGGACGTGAATTTTCGAGGTGTTACAGTTCATGAACAGTTCGCGAACATGTTAATTTTCTTAACGAACGAACACGAACATGGCCTTGTTCGTGTTCGTTCGGTTCGTTTACAGCCCTATTTCATCAGTATACTAAATTTGTCTCCATGTGTATTCATAGTTTTCGTGTAAAGCTAATAACCTTTTAATTCTTAATGAGATCTCAGTTAAAAAATGTTTCGTAAACCCATACAAAATGTTATATTGTTTGTTTTTAAATTATATTATATTATTCTTTTAGTTGAATTTTCAACTAATAAAATTCATAAACATATTATAAACGTGTTTTAGGAAATTATATGTATTTTGTTTTTTTTTTCTTTATTAAGACTCATCGATTAATGTGAAACTTAGTACTCTGATTATTGTGATGAAATCCTTACACGACAAATGATAAGTTGATTAAATTGAAAGGAAAAAAAATATTAGTTAAAAATGATAGATTTATTCATATATATAAAAAAAGCATATAAAGATCAAAGAAACTGAAATATTCAAAAAACCATTGGTTAAAAAGTAAAAATCATAAAAACTGCTTTAAGTTCACAGAGATAGGAGCTAAGTCTCTTTCTTGCTAACTTTCTCCGAATCCTTGACATTACTTAAAGTTGAAGAGTTGTAGACGTCAACCAGTTTACGCTTGTTGATTTTATTGATATCAGAACTGGTATTAGCATCATCATTCTTAACGCTTGGAATATGACTTTTTTTTTTAGATAAATTCTTTATTGTTTCCATGAGACAAATTTTGGGCAGAAAACTGTTGGTTGCTAATATAATATAAATAATCTTTTAATGTAAAACACCCCGCTCAACCATTTTGCCAGACATACAATATCACTCCCTTTTCTACGGAAAAGAAAATGCTAAAATAGATTGCCTACTTGCTTATCGTGGTTACTATAAAAGAAAAATTATATCGATAAGAAGTTCTAGCAATTGCCATTAGACTGCGGGGTATGGTGGGGCTTGGGTTGGGCGTGGGTTGGGGCGGGTGCTGACACGTGGAATGGGAGCCCCCCCCCCCTGCCTGGTACGTGTCCGCGGGGTATGGTGGGGCGTGGGTTGGGCTTGGGTTGGGTGCACCGCGTGGCAGGGTAGTTTAAAAAAACTTTTGGGATGGCCCGCTATGACGTGGCGGGTGAGCCAATGATATTCAGCCAACTAGGATGGCCAAACCGCCCCACGCCCGGCTTGAAACCCATGCCCCAAGGGCCACGCCGAAACCCATGCCCACCCAGGGTGGTGGCTTGGGCGTTTTCCCCCTACCCACGCCCAAACTCCCGCCCCATACCCCGCAGTCTTAGCTCTTTTAGCAGCTTCTCAATAGAAAACGTAGAGGCTATTTTCAAAAGCAAACAACACTCCCAATGACAGTTCCAGCTCCAGCTCCATGACACTATCATAATTATAAGCCAATTAAATAGGCATTGCCCAATGAATAGACACCCGTAAAACTATGGGTGGCAAGATGGGCAAGTTGGGTGGGTTTGGGTAATGGATTTTTTTTTTTTTGAAAGGTTAACTTCATTAAACAGGGAACACCGACCCAAAACAGGCCGGCCCGAAAACAAACACAAACAGAGATTACATATTTACAACTTTACACCAACTATCCCAAGTCACGTCATTAAGATGGGTTTTGGTTAAAATGGGTATAGGTCAGGATGGGTATATAAAAAAAAGGTCTAAATAAGTTTAGGTCAATATGGGTTTGGGTAAGGATATGTTTGGGTCAAGATGGGTTCAGGTAAAGATGAGATGAAAGAAAAATTAAAAATAAAAAAATATATATATATAATTTAGAAAAACAATTATAAAAAATATAAAAATGAAAAAAAAGTTATAAAAATTAAAAATATATTAAAAAATTAACAAAATTATAAAAAATAAAAAAATGATAAAAATATGAAAAAACTAAACAAAATAAGTAAATAATATATAAAACGCAAACCCATCTTAACCATCATCAACACCCATTTTGACCCGTCACATAATGTTTCAGTCGACTCTTCAAGAGATAATGGTGCACCATTATTAGTTGGTCCACTAAACAACATAAACTAAAATGCAAACCCATGCAAAGGAGCTTAAACAAAAAAAGAATTAATGAAAGTACCGTAACAAAATGAAAAAAAAAAACCTTAAAAGTGTTTTACAAAAGTTACAGTTCATGTAACCATTCTTTTAGGAGTTTTCTGAATGCCTTTTACAAAAGGATATCTAAAACAAAAAGGTTGGACTAAGACCTGGAATCCTTTTGATGACAAATTAGCAGGTGCAAATAGAAGATGAACACAAGAATGATCACCTCCTAACGGAAAAGACCATAGAATCATTTAATACGGGTCATTAAGAACACGTAAGGTTACAAATTTCGTGTCACTGACTACAAATGAGGTTGTCTACAAATTTCGTGTCGTAGCTTATCCAATACAACTATGCGCTCTGTAATTGATTTCTTTAAAGTCTACATTCAGAAATGCCATTTCCCTATTGATTTTTAACTCTTTTACAGGCACCCATTATTCGCCATGTCTAAATTTCTTGCAAATCAATCGGCACTTTCAAAACAGCACAAGACCATAAATTTCATGCTCCCACCTCCCACTGCATTAGGTTGTATAATTTTGTAATGGTAGGAAACTCCATCTGAATAAGAAAAAATATTAATAAATGGGTCATAAACAATACATAGCACAAACATTAGACAAATACCAAAACTAAAATAGGAAGACAAAATAAAAGTAGGAACAAAAGCAAAACAATTCTCCAAATTAATAAGAAAAAACGACATACCTACACAAAATTAACAAAACTAAAGCAACACGATACTTACACAACTATTTCATTTAATCCTAAATATGTTTCTGGAAGTTGAGGTGTTAAACTTAACCAACTTTTATGGCATGTTAATCCTAAAATCTACTTGGTATTTTTCAACTAAACTCAGAGTCATGTCTTTAACTTTTAAAACAAAGGGATCTAATGTTCCCGGTTGTTGCAAATTATTACCTAGGAGCGGGGGCGTCTTCTCGGATAGAATAGCAACTTTGGTTTTGCAGCGGGTCAAAGCTCAGCAAATCAATAACGCCTACACTGAAGATCTTAATATCTTCGTTAATATAAACGGATCAAATGGGTAATTTAAGTCTTTTTATTGTTACAATCGAAAAGGATCAACTATAATGACCAAAAAATAAGCTTGGCCAGGTTTTAATCCATATGTCATACGTGGTGCTGGTAGATTCTCGTTCTTCCACTCCTAACTCCCAAGTCCAAATGACACCGACTTCGAATCTAAATAAAAAAATTACACACCATGTGAAATATAATATGATTTCAATTTCAACAAACAACAATCACTCAACATAGGTGAACTACACTACCCAACCCAAATTTCAGCTACAAAATATTGATTTGAATAAATATAAAATTAGTTATTTGATTAAGATTGCTTAGTTATCAAATACTATCCTCTGAAACCAAACAGTCCATAAATTTTGTCCTACCCATTCCCAGTTGCCAGTTAACACCATTGATTTTTAATTACACCAGCACATGGCATCGTTATATTATGTATCAGTTAATTTCAAGTTATGTTAAATTCATATTAAGCAAACTTACATAATACACTATACTATAAGCACGATTCAACCAGAATCTTCGGTTAATTTTACCGCAAATCGAATAAAAATCAAGCAAACTTACGTAATACAGTATACTATAAGACGATTCAACCAGAATCTTTGGTTAGTTTTACTTCAAATCGAGCCAAATCAAGCAAAATTACATGATAACCCACAATTTGTTACCTTTGTGGGAATGATGATGAAGTTGGCTGGATCGATTAGAATTAGGGTTTCAACTTTCAAGTAATTCGCAGGAGAAGTTTGGACATCCAACTGCAACCCATCCTCATTCTGACCTGTCCCGTTTTTTACCTTGGCCCATCCTGACCCATTGGGTTTTTGTTTTAATTTCAAGTTTACCCATCCTGACCCCCTTGACTTTAAACTTGATCCAAATTAACCCATTAATTTGTTTTCAGCACCCAAATCAACCCAAACTTTCAAAGTTGGGTTAATATTGTCGGTCTATGTAAACCATAAAATCAACCCAATGGACAACGACTGTTGTTGTATACACAAAAGGGTATAAGGAAGGAACATACCGGCCAGCCAGAACACAATCCATGTCTTGTAACTCAGCTTCAAGAAACCGACACCCATGCATAAACTTTTCAGTTTGGTATGAATAATTCTTTCCTGAAACAGGATATTGAGGTTACAAAAATTGAAGTTATATGCATTTTCCTTGCATACTTCTTATAATAATTAACATGTGACCATTTTACCCTTCATTTTATCATTAAACTTCAAAATCTCATATCCTAATAACCTAATGCAAGTTTAAAGGGAAGGGTATAAATGCCATAAATTTATAAATAAGTACTTTGAACTTGTGATATTTTGTTGGGTAAATATGGTATTGTACCAAGTTTAATCACCCCAAGAAAGAAAACTACCATTCCGCAGCAGAAACGGAGATGATCCCATTTTGTCGCATGTATTATCATCACGGAAGTGCATGCCAACTAAAAGACTATAATCCATTATTCTAACGCCTTCCAGAAACTCACAATCTCTGTTGAGTTGTCTGAAAATATATAAAACCTACATAGTGCATAAGCAAAGTGATAAGAGGATAAACGTTAGAAAGGCCCTATATGATGACATTTTTACTAACTTGATTAGTTATTTGAACCAGTTTTGTTGAAGGGGAAACACATAGTTGAGGTCAAGATCTTTAAGTGTGGTGGTTTCATCAATTTCTTCTTCAGGTTTATCAGTCGTACGCCCATGTGATGATCCTTTAAGATCAAATCTTCTATGGATACGATACTCCAAACAAAACAGATTGCCAATCACAATAAACCGAGTCTGGACAATAAACCTTACCTGGCCAAAAGCTGGAAACCTTCACTGAATCGCAGAACAGATACAACAATATATCAGAAATTAAATTGTGAAGTATGTGAACAGTTCACAAGTTACCAATGATTTAAAAAGTAAATAAAAGTAAAGACATATGTATTGTAACCGTATTATAACACACTAATAATTCATATAAAATAATGTTAACCCAACCTAACCTACTGTTGACTCTAGCACCCTGCTAACGACCCATCTGACCCACCTATGTTAGAAGAGACTTGTAGTGTATCTGACCAGAGAATGGTGTTTTTTTTATAAACCTTCATAAGTCTAGCACATGGGTTCGATCAATGTTTTATAATAATTACATAGTCAAAGTTTATATATTTACCTGCATTCTGTATTTTGAATAAAATGATTAAGAATGTTTTGTACAATAGTTTGGGCATCTTTTGACCCATTTCATTCATTCGGCCATTGACCCGTTCCCATGTATGCACAAAAATGCATAGTTTCTTACAGTTATGGACTCGAGCATAATAGAGTTTATGTTGACTCTGTTGCTTCTTCTTATAGACCAGTTGTCTAAGAAGATCTGGCCCCTGCACATACAGCAAACAAACATTCCATAATTTTAGAAAAAAAGGGTTTATGTTGAGTTAAATTAACCAACTTTCACCAATTTACATATTATGGCCTACAGTTTTTGTTAGGGTGATCTATATAAGAAATCATTATAATACTTCCAACAAAAAATAATCGTGAATGATATGCCTCTCATAAACAAATTAACACATCTACCCTTTTAAGAATAAGAAAGGGTTACCAACCACTTTATCATTACAAGTAAAGCCATTAACGTTTACAGTTATAAAATTTATTACAAGGTTAAAGAACTCAAAACAAAAATTAATATACAAACAATAAAGAAGTTTTTATAAAAAATTAATATTTAATATTTAATCACCGAACTTTCCTGAGTCGGTGGGAACTCGCCATCTCCAATTCTGCCTCGAAGTCCCTTGACTCTGAACCCGTCATCTCCAATTCTATCTCATAGTCCCTTTAGCAACTTCAAACATCACCGGTTCATCATCCTCTTAGACCACTATGAAAACCAATCGTTGTTACAAAAAAAAGGTGAACCGAAACTCAACAGAAACGTAAACTGCAAATAAAAGTGATCCAACAGCCCAAAAGTTGGCATCTTTAATTCAGGATCAATAATTGAAAAATCATCATTAAAAGTTTGCCAAGCAACTATATTCACATTTCTTGGCAACCAATTAACTAAGGTTGTTTTCGACCCGACCTGAAAACACGAAAAACCCAGTCAGGAGTGTGCTTTAGGCACTTGTACCTCATGCATGATTACTTTTAAAATCAGAAAGAATGTTAATGGACCATGGTGCAAAATCATATCTCCTGTTTCTAAACCAAACGGTCGTCAATGAATTGATACAGTTAATAAAGATGTATTTCAATTTATTAACAAATTTAATCTAAATTCAAAAAGACATTATGAAGGCGTTCTTTCGCAACCACATACCATCCTGCAAAACACAAACATTAACTCAAATTCAAGAAACAATAACCTAATAAAATACGCAAAAGCCACAACTTTTGAACCACCTACCTGGTAACTAAGCATATGTTACACCCTTTGAGCTTTGGGAGCTGCATGTGTCACATGTGTGTCAACTTTATCCTGTTGTTTTTATTTGAAAGAATTAGATATCAAGAACAATGTTAAACGTACAAACCACTTGATAATAATATAAGAACTCCAAAATTAATATGCATAACTAAAAGGCATAAAGCTAACCAATTGGTTGTCGAGTCGGATTAATACAAAAACATTGTTAAAGACTTACTTAACTTGCTCCCTTTTTCTTCAAAACAGAAGTCCAAGTCCAATCTTGTAACAACTCTCATTAAAATTACCACTTCTTATCTTATTTTGTCCAATAGGAAACCCTAATTAAGACACTCAAGTGATATTGCATGACCCCTAAAATTTTCAGAACAGTTGAAATCAGGGTCAGCGCCCCTAAAAACTCAAGAGGGGTATTCCCTAATTATGTTTATCTTTCGAAAAAGGTTACAAAACACGTAATTTCAAATTTCGTCAACTCAGCAGGGCTAAGTAGGTGACAAAGCAGGCCTAGCCTGCTTTGGATTTCCCCGCGATACGCGACAGGTGCGGGAGATCCTGTCGCGACACGCGGGAGGTGCCAAATCAGGCTATAAATACAGGGGCTTGGGACTTGATCAGTTTGCATGTTTCGACGTTAAAATTTGTTACGTACACCCACTTGTACACTGCTTCGTTCAAAAGTAGTTATAATCCCGAACCTCTACTGCGATAACAGGGTAATAACTCGATCGCTGCTACGATTCAATGTCCGATCGATTGAAACTATCTAATGAATGTTTAAGTGCTGCTCAAATTAGGGTTATACTTTGTCATTCGTCGTGAATTCGATGGATGTTCAAGTATTGCACTTTGTCATTCGTTGTGAGGGTTTTAATCTCGTGAGTTATCGTAAACGTTGTATTAGTTACTGACCTAGTTCGTGTGCATTGTTATTTAAATTAGGTTACAAGGCTAATCAGTAGGCTAAGCTCTGTCCATATAAATTTGCAATGTGAGTCATTCTCTTTTTATCAACTGTTTTACAATACCTCAAATCATTTTCAAAAGTTATAATTACAGGGATTAAGTCGTGGTTATCTTGAATCACTGGCTAGTGGGGTATTGTGCACATTACTAATTTCTCACGGGTTAGGCTAATAAATCCTAACAGTGATAATCGTCACTACTTGGGGAAAGACCCAATAGTGGTATGACCATCGTCACCAGGTGACACGGCGCCAGATAAAAATAAGATAGAAGCCATTGTAATCGCTCTTATGCTGTAATTTATAACTATGTGTCATTTTATCAAAATGAATGATTCACCAGTATTTCCCCGCTGACAAAATGTTTTTAAAAACATGTTTCAAGCGACCTGCTATAAATCAAGGAAAACGTGCTACGGAGCACTAACAAGCTTGAAGAGGTGGCTCACTAAAATAAATAAACATGTTTTGTAAAACAGGGAATTTCCTAGTAAAATTCCTCTATTGTAAATCACGGGGTTTATCCCGAATTATGAAATAAAATAATCAGGCATTTCAAGTTTTAAAAGATCCTGTTGAAATCTTCCGCTGTCGCATCAATTAATAAATACCACGGGTTCCTGTCCCGCGGCTCCTGACCGGGTAAAACCGGGGCTGGGGCCGTGACAGGAAAAAGTGGTATCAGAGCCACTGATTTAAGCCTATTAAGTTTTTAAAATACTTAATTTTCCTGATTATCGTCTTGTGATTATGTGTTTTTAACTGACTATCTGTTAGTTACAGTATGGGTAAGCAAAGAATCTCGGATATCTATCTTAAATTAGATAGTTCACAGAAAGATAAGGGAAACTCATCCCAATCAAATTCCTCAAGATACTCAGCAGAAACTAAGGAGTGAATATTTGTTTGTAAAGCACAGTATGAGAAACCACTTACCCCTAATAAAAGAAGTTTGATTATTAGAAAATGTCAAGAGAAAATAAAGAAGTCACAACAAAAAGGAATGATGAGTAATAAGGAAACTCAGGATATAGTCCATAAACCACCATGGGAAGATGAGTTAGATAAACAATGGGCAGATCTCTACATGTTAGCCACTGTAGCAGTAAATGCTAACTTTTGATTAAATCAACAAATCGGTGCCATCACCTATGCTACCTACAAGCCAGAAACTTTAATATAATAAATAACCACTAGTATATTTTAAATTTTTGGTGTACTGAAAATAAATGTTTTGTTTCAATAAAATAATTTATTAGATATTCGTAATTAATATTCAATTTTCTACTTTCCGTTCTATGATTCTGTGAAAATTCCATTTACAAAATTTTAACCTAGAATTTTGTGTTTCTTCATATCTGCTAAACAGCATGAATGAATTGTCTGAAGCTCTTGAAAATCTCGATCTCTATCCTGTGAAAATAGAAGTTTCCAGAGACTTTACTGGTTACTTGGCCGATGTTGAGGAACCAATGGAATTTCAAGCTCAACCTCCGGAGAAATCAAAGCCTAAGAAAATAAGAAGATTTGTAGAATGGAGGCGTGTGCGCAGGAGGAAACCAGTAACTAGGAAAATTCCCAAGATAGAAAATCCCATTGATAAAGGAAAAGGGATAGAAATTGGGGAAAGTTCTAGGCAAGCAGAAATAGAAATTGGGGAAAGTCTAAGCAAGCCGAGGAATTGCCACTGCAGGAGGAATTGGATCATATACTGGCAAGCTGTGATATCCTTAGGCCTATCAATAACAACCTCTTTCCTTATCCTGTTGAAACCCAACTTCCAATAAACTTGGAACCAGCTATTCCAGATCCCCTTGTCAACACCCAACCTCTAGGAGAAATGGACGAATGGTGGACCAACGACTGGCAATTTCAAAACCTCCTAAATAATCCTTATACATTTTTCCCTCAGTTTGACCCAGAACCTGTACCAAACCCACCAATGAGCAACGAGAATCTGGCTGAACTCCGCCATTTTGGCGAGGAGCTGATGGATGCAGGGAATCGAATCAGGGAGGTGGGAGAACAGATCTCCTGGAAGTACGACGAAAGGGAACGTCGCTTCTAGGATACCAGCTGATGGAGATAATGTGGTTGTGAAGCTGTGATTGTATAATAATAATAATAATAATAATAATAATAATAATAATAATAATAATAATAATAATAACAAAAATATAAGTCTGTAATATAATCATAAAAATACAATTATGTGAAATAACCTAAAAATAAAACTTTGTAAGATAACCAGTTTGTACTGATACCTAATATATATAAAATATGGAAAGTCGAAAGATCGACGATTTTGGCTATATTTGTTTACGTGATTATGTGCAAATTATTTTGGTATGTTTGATTATTAATTATTTTATACTAATCACTTATATAAATTAATTACCAGATGGCAAACGCTGGTAATGAACAAGTTAACGAGGGTAACCAATCCGAGCACAACAATGAGGATCAATTTTTGAATAGGCAAGATATCGAAAATATCGTTGCTCAAGGAATAGCCAATGTTATTCCAGCAATCCTTGCTGCTGCTCGAAATCCAATTGAACCTCAACAAATTATTCCTAGTAAACGTACTCAGGAAGACAACTTCAGTAATAGTGTAAACGAAGGAGGCGATCGTATTAATAACAACAATGACGGAATGCAAGCTCCACTCGTTAAGAAAATGAAAGCTGCAACGCCTGGTTGCACTTATAAGGAGTTTCTTGCCTGTAAACCAGTTGAATTTGCAGGCAACGAAGGGGCGACTGCTGCACTACGTTGGTTAGAGAAAACCGAAGCAGTAATTACAATAAGTAAATGTGCCGAGGACGACAAGGTCATGTACGCGTCGCGTCTTTTTAAAGAAGGGGCGCTAGAATGCTGGAATACGGTACTGCAAGCCAAAGGAAGAAATGTGGCGTATGCTATGAACTGGGAAGAATTTAAGAGTCTTGTAGAAAGAAAATTATGTCCCGAGTATGAAAAGGAACAAATGACGAACAAGTTTCTGAATCATCGGATGATAGGTGTTGATTGTAGAGGGTATATGTCACACCCCGATTTCCACGTGTCACCGGTGGGCCCGGTGGGGAGTATCGTGACGTCATGGTTGGCAACATAATAGTCAAACAACACAATATTATTAAGCACAGCGGAAGCAATTGAAAATATAATACAACCGAATTTATTATTGTAATATCAACTGTCACAATATCCGGAAGTTTATCCACAGAAGGATCGAACATAAAATGGAAACAATAGTTCAACAGACTTTTAGGCATCTTAAGCTTGCGAGACTTCTATTGATGCTAAGGAGAATTATCCAGCCAAGTTCGTATAGTACCTGCATTTAGCCTTTTTGGAAAATACGTCAGTTTACACTGGTAAATACATTCAACTGACTCATTTTGGAAAAAGAGTTTGTAAATTGTTTTGAATGCACGTGGCACAAAATATCTTGACACATTGATTAAAATGCACAGAGGCAAAATTAATCTTTTTAACTTGGGAGAATTATTTAATGTTATAATCTTGTGAACGATTTACATGTTACTTATGCGTTCAGTAGCCCGGAACGTATCCGGGTTAAAGATCAATAGACACACCACAATAATGAGTTATACACCGACAGGTGTACGCCTACACCCCGTGCTCAGGTCGTGGCCATCTCGTAAGATAATGCCGAGGATATCCGGGTCATGGTCATTAACCCCCCAAAGGCTTTAAAGTAAACAAATCTGTTTAAAACGAGCTGATCAAATTATTCAACTACCCACTAAGCGTGGAGATTTGATGCCCGATCAAGCGGTACGCTATGTACCGTAACCCAAGCCCGTATAGGGAAAATAAGTTAAAAGTATTTACCTTGATGCAAAGTATAGTCACAATAATCAAATAGCAGGTAGCTTTTACTGTTTCTCCTAATCTGGAACGAAGGTTAAATATAACCTATTAGAATCCTAGCGGGTCTTTAATTATGCTTAAGCTTAGACCGGCTAGTTTCGAAGATACGGTTCGTACGCACGATTAAGCGAAGACCGGATAGAATGTGATTCAGACCCGACAAGTTTGAAGACTTGTTTAATATGGGTTTATTATTCACATTCTGGATTTTGAGATAAAACCGATAAGGTTTGACCCGTTTCGGCTAATTTATGTAAACTTGTTACATAAACCGAGCCGAACGCGTAAGATGCGTAACGGTATCCGTAAGATCCATATACAGGTTTCCTAAGTTAATATGCTTCAAATATGTTGTGACATCAGTAGGATGTCTTTCGTTATGCCCCGAACTAATTTAGACACAAACTATGCCCCGTAGGGGTAGTTTGGTCATTTTAAAGTTTGTAAAAGCGTTTATATGTTCAACTGAGTTACAGGTCTGATGTAAACAGTAAACATACTCATATGGATGGGTTATAACAGTAGGCTAAGGTATATATGTGAAATTTATCATATTTAACCAAACTATGCCCCGTAGGGGTATTTTGGTAATTTCACATAAGCCGAAAAGCTCCAAAAACGAAGTCTGAGTTTATCAACCTTTGCTTACTGTTAAAATATCATAATTTGCCTCATATATCAGTAGGTATCAACCCGGGTATGTCCAATATGATTCTAAGACATACTATGCGTTAAAAATGCTAATTATGGCGATTAAAGGCCATTTCCGGGTTGTATACTTAAATCTGATATTTTTATATTTCCCGAAGTCTTAAAATAATTTATTTAACATATGTGATCAGTAGCAAAAGGTTTGGAGTCGTTTAGATAAGTAAAACTCATTTTATGGCCCGTAAGGGCAAAACCGACAATTACCGGATTAAGCCTACGACTACTAGTTATGCTCAGCCTAAAATTAATTAAAAATCTTTAAAAATCCCAAAATAATATATAACATCAGTGGGTAAAATATTTGATACCAAAAAGTATGTTTAACTAGGCTATACGCTAATTACGCCATTTTATTAACATAAGGCTTTAATTTAGCGACAATGAGCATAACTCTTAATCTACAAGTCAAACTGATGTCAAACTTTGCATACAAGTTTATATATCAGTAACTAAGGTTTCTACACTTTTACATTTTCATAAATCGTGATTTAGGGTAATAAGGGCATAACGGTCAACGTATGAGCAATTAACGGAAATATGCATATTAATTGGATAACTAGTGAACCAAGGTGCATGATCACAGAGGGTTGTTCTAACATGAATCCTAATCCAATTAGAGCTCTGAGGCATTTCTAAAATATGCCCAAACGGGTCAGAACTGAAAGTCAACGGGAAAGTCAAACTATGTGACTTTCGGTTCCGAACCGGGTATAAACAGGAAATAGTCGGGTTGAACATGTTGGGACATGTTCTTACACTTATTTCTAAGTTATAACAATGTTCATACAGGTTATATATGTTCTAGATAGCTAATTATGCATTAATGACATTTTAAGCATTATGTTGACTTTTTAAGTAAAGGTTTGACCCGACATTTGACCTGCTTAGGATGGTGATCAGGGGAAACCCTTTTGGGGTTTTATTTCCCACATAAATACCATTCTAAAACTACTTTTAATTCGAGATAAGACTGAGTCATTAGTGACTAATCTCGAAGTCAAATCGTAATTACGACGGTTTGACTTTTAGCTAATTAACTAAGCTAAACACTACTAAACAAGACTAGCAGACTTACAAGAGTCCAATGCACGAATTATGATCAGATGGGAGAGTTCCTTAGCTCCAGGAATGCTCCAATGATCAGTTGCAAGTGTGAGAATGAAAGTTGCAATATGTTGTGCTTTATATAGTGAAGAACTCACCATGATTGGTTGACAACTCACTCTAGGATTAACCACAACCATCCAACACTTGTCCTAGTGCTTCTAGGATAGTTAGGGGTCTTTAAATAATGATAAAAACCGGTTTAATGGGTTAAAATCGCGAAAGACAGGCAACAGCCCGTTTTTTTATACTGGGCACCAGCTAGCGCACCGTTACGCTACAGATGTAGCGGTGCGCTAGCCCGCAACATAGGGCCGGTTGACCTTGGGTGGTAGCGCACCGTTACGCTACACATGTAGCGGTGCGCTAGCCCCTTTCTGAGACAAAATTGTTGTTGTTTGTTGAAGTCTCGTAAAGGTAACCAATTATTTCGACCTTGGGACCTATATCAACACTTATGGACCTCCCAAAATGTCTTGTACCGTTACAAACCCCACCATATTGATTTGTTTGCTTTGATTCCAAAAACAAGACCCGAAAACAATGGTTTACCATTCATTTTCTTCGTGATATCACAACATGCTTTTGCAAGTCCATTATTGTAAACCTAAATTCTGAATTGAGGGTATAAAAGATGTGTATAACATTCAATCGGGTCTTGGGATTTATAATTGAGGTCGTTCAGAGGTAACAGTTTAACATGACGCCACTTTAAATCCTGCCGAATCATCTTTATTAAATCCGGGTTTACAACGCGTTTTGTCTGACATGACACGTGTCGTTTTATTATTGAACCCGAAATTTTCGAGGTGTTACAGTATACTTCGACTTTCTTCGAGTATGCTAGAGTAGTACCAACCCTGGCTTCGCTAGAACCGGTACTTATTTCTCGCTACATTTGGGGCTTAATTAGTGAGATCCGTAATATTGTCAAAGCAGCAAGACCCCGCACGATCGATGATGCGGTGGAATTAGCCAATACGCTGACTAACGAATTGGTGTGGACAAGAGAGGAAACCCGGAAAAATGAAGTAGCCCAAAAGATTACCCAAGGATTCCGTATGGGTAATCGTAGTAATTTCAAGAGAAAGGGAACTGGGCAATCTTCCACTGTTACATTTTGCAATGCCTGTAAAAGAAAGCATTTTGGAAAATGCAAAGGATATTGCAATTTCTGCAAAATCCCAGGACACCAAGAGGAAGATTGCAGGAAGAAGAAAGCAACAGTCTGCTACAACTGTGGAGAAGCTGGACACTTTAGGCCAGACTGCCCGAAATTGGCTAAACCAGCTGATAACAAAGCCAAACCTGCAGAAGGAACTACTAAAAAGAACGCAAGAGCTTTCCAGTTGACCACTCAGGAAGCAGAGCTAATCCCTGATGTGATAGCTGGTACGTTCCTAGTTCATGACGTTTATGAGAAAGTATTATTTGACTCTGGTGCAAACCAAAGTTTTATAAATACTTCATTCTGTCAAGCACTTAACTTACCCTTAACCAACCTTAGGCATATTTTTACCGTCGAAACAGCAGATGGGAACTCTGTTAAAATAAATAAGGTTTTGCAAGAAGGAAAGATAGAACTTTTAGGTCATAAATTTTCGGCAAACCTGTTACCTATGGATTTAGCAGGATTCGACGTTGTATTAGGAATGGATTGGTTAGTAGCCAACCATGCTCGAATTCTCTGTGATAAGAATTCCATAGAAATTTATACGCCCTCAGGAGAATTAGTGGTAATTACAGGAGATAAGCCACGAAAGCCAATGAAATTCATTTCAATAATGAAATTGGCCAGTTATTCAAGAAAATAAGAAATGGTGTATATAATTTCAGTAATCATTACCACGAAAGGTAAGGAACTTACAGAAATTCCGGTAGTATCAGAATACCCGGATGTCTTTCCGGAAGAACTACCTGGATTACCACCCAATAGGGAAGTAGAATTTAGAATTCATCTAATTCCTGGAACTATACCGATAGCCAAGGCACCTTATCGGTTAGCACCCACTGAAATGCTAGAATTGAAAAAGCAATTAGATGAATTGCTAAGTAAAGGATTCATACAACCTAGTTCATCCCCATGGGGAGCGCCAGTGTTGTTTGTGATAAAGAAAGATGGTTCGATGCGAATGTGTATCGATTATAGAGAATTGAATAAAGTTACAATTAAGAATCGATATCCATTACCTAGGATTGATGACCTATTCGATCAACTTCAGGGAGCTAGATATTTCTCTAAGATAGATTTACGCTCCGGATATCATCAGTTGAAGGTACAAGAAGAAGACATACCTAAAACTGCTTTCAGAACTAGGTATGGTCATTACGAGTTTACAGTCATGCCCTTCGGATTAACAAATGCTCCGGCAGCATTTATGGACATGATGAATAGAATCTGTAAATCGTATTTGGATAAATTTGTAATTGTCTTCATTGACGATATACTTATTTATTCCAAAAGTCAGGACGAGCACTGTCAACATCTGCATGCACTCTTAACTTTGTTAAGAAAAGAGAAGCTATACGCCAAATTCTCGAAATGCGAATTTTGGTTACAAGAGGTGCAATTCTTAGGACACATGGTGAATCATGAAGGTATACATGTCGATCCCTCTAAAATAGAAGCAATCACTAAATGGAAAGTTCCGCAATCAGCTATGGAAATTAGAAGCTTTCTAGGGTTAGCTGGATACTATAGACGGTTTATCAAGGATTTTTCTAAGATAGTTGTACCATTAACTAAGCTAACTTGTAAAGCAGTTAAGTTTGAATGGGGACCTAGGCAAGAAGAAGCTTTTAAGATATTAAAGCAAAGATTAACCAACACCCCAATTCTAGCATTGCCAGAAGGAACAGAAGATTTTGAAGTATACTGTGATGCTTCAAAACTAGGATTAGGATGTGTACTAATGCAACGCAAAAAGGTAATTGCGTATGCATCAAGACAATTGAAAAAGCACGAGGAAAATTATACGACTCATGATTTAGAACTAGGAGCCATAATTTTTGCCCTTAAGATTTGGAGACATTATCTGTATGGAAGTAAATTTACTGTCTATACAGATCATAAGAGCTTAAGATATATATTTGGGCAAAAAGAATTAAACATGAGGCAAAGGAGGTGGATGGAAATCTTAAGTGACTACGACGGTGATATTCAATATCACGAAGGAAAGGCAAACGTAGTTGCAGATGCCTTAAGTCGTAAGTATCATGAAAAACAACGACGAGCTCGTGCTCTTAGATTAAATCTACAGTTAGATTTAATGGAACAACTAAAGAACATTCAAGAAACCGCAATCAAGGATGATGCGGAAGGAATGAAAGGAAGATTTAAGGAGTTAGAGCAAGGAAGCGATGGAATTTGGAGATTCCATAAGAAAAGGATTTGGGTACTTAAGCAAGGAGAGTTAAGAGATAAGATTTTAGAAGAAGCCCATAAATCTAGGTATTCCATGCATCCTGGTAACAATAAAATGTACCAAGATTTAAGGAATAATTTCTGGTGGATAGGAATGAAAAAGGACATAGCCAGATATGTTTCTAAATGTCTTACTTGTTCACAAGTTAAGGCTGAACACCAGAAACCATCAGGTTTTGCAACAATTAGAGATGCCTGTATGGAAATGGGAACTTATAACAATGGATTTTGTTACTAAATTACCCAAAACCAGAAAAGGTAATGATGCGATTTGGGTAATTGTGGATCGATTAACCAAATCAGCTCATTTTCTACCTATGAAGGAAACCTTTAGCATGGAAAGGTTAGCCAAGTTGTATGTAGATGAAGTAGTATCCTTACATCGAGTTCCACTCTCCATCGTATCGGATAGAGATAGTCGTTTCACTTCCCATTTCTGGACAAGTTTCAGGAAGCAATGGGAACCCGACTAAATCTAAGCACTGCATATCATCCTCAGACAGACGGACAAAGTGAAAGGATGATCCAAACCTTGGAGGACATGCTTAGGGCATGTGTCATCGATTTTGGTGGAAATTAGGATGACCACCTACCTTTAATTGAATTCTCCTATAACAATAGTTATCATTCAAGCATTGAAGCTGCCCCATTTGAAGCACTATATGGACGTAAGTGTAGAACTCCAGTCTGTTGGGCAGAAATAGGAGAAAGTCAATTATCAGGTCCTGAAATAGTACAAGAAACTACCGACAAGATCACTCACATCAAGGAAAGATTAAAGACGGCTCGAGATCGCCAGAAAAGTTATGCGGACAATCGACGCAAGCCGTTGGGATTCCAAGTTGGAGATAGAGTACTATTGAAAGTTTCTCCTTGGAAAGGAGTAGTACGATTTGGGAAAAAGGGAAAGCTGAGTCCAAGATATGTAGGACCATTTCCAGTAATCCAATGTATAGGACCAGTTGCTTATCGCTTACAACTACCAGAGGAGCTAGCTGGGGTACATGACGTATTTCATGTATCCAATCTCAAGAAATGTCTATCTGACGAATCTTTGGTAGTACCTCTTCAAGATGTAGAGGTAAATGAAAAATTAAAGTTTGTTGAGAAACCACTGCAAATAGAAGACAGAAAGATAAAGTTTCTCAAACACAAGCGACTAGTGCTAGTTAAAGTCAAATGGGATTCTAAGAAAGGACCTGAGTACACTTGGGAACTGGAATCGGAGATGAAACAAAAGTATCCTCACTTATTCCAGTAAATCTCGAGGACGAGATTTTTATTAAGGTGGGGAGGATGCAACAACTCTCATTAAAATTACCACTTCTTATCTTATTTTGTCCAATAGGAAACCCTAATTAAGACACTCAAGTGATATTGCACGACCCCTAAAATTTTCAGAACAGTTGAAATCAGGGTCAGGGCCCCTAAAAACTCAAGAGGAGTATTCCCTAATTATGTTTATCTTTCGAAAACGGTTACAAAACACGTAATTTCGAATTTCGTAGACTCAGCAGGGCTAAGTAGGTGACAAAGCAGGCCTAGCCTACTTTGGATTTCCCCGCGATACGCGACAGGTGCAGGAGATCCTGTCGCGACACGCGGGAGGTGCCAAATCAGGCTATAAATACAGGGGCTTGGGACTTGATCAGTTTGCATGTTTCGACGTTAAAATTCATTACGTACACCCACTTGTACACTGCTTCGTTCAAAAGTAGTTATAATCCCGAACCTCTGCTGCGATAACAGGGTAATAACTCGATCGCTGCTACGATTCAATGTCCGATCGATTGAAACTATCCAATGAATGTTTAAGTGCTGCTCAAATTAGGGTTATACTTTGTCATTCGTCGTGAAATCGATGGATGTTTAAGTACTGCACTTTGTCATTCGTTGTGAGGGTTTTAATCTCATGAGTTATCGTAAATGATGTATTAGTTACTGACCTAGTTCGTGTACATTGTTATTTAAATTAGGTTACATGGCTAATCAGTAGGCTAAGCTCTGTCCATATAAATCTGCAATGTGAGTCATTCTCTTTTTATCAACTGTTTTACAATACCTCAAATCATTTTCAAAAGTTATAATTACAGGGATTAAGTCGTGGTTATCTTGAATCACTGGCTAGTGGGGTATTGTGCACATTACTAATTTCTCACGGGTTAGGCTAATAAATCCTAACAGTGATAATCGTCACTACTTGGGGAAAGACCCAATAGTGGTATGACCATCGTCACCAGGTGACACGGCGCCATATAAAAATAAGATAGAAGCCATTGTAATCGCTCTTATGCTGTAATTTATAACTATGTGTCATTTTATCAAAATGAATGATTCACCAGTATTTCCCCGCTGACAAAATGTTTTTAAAAACATGTTTCAGGCGACCTGCTATAAATCAAGGAAAACGTGCTACGGAGCACTAACAAGCTTGAAGAGGTGGCTCACTACAATAAATAAACATGTTTTGTAAAACAGGGAATTTCCTAGTAAAATTTCTCTATTGTAAATCATGGGGTTTATCCCGAATTATGAAATAAAATAATCGGGCATTTCAAGTTTTAAAAGATCCTGTTGAAATCTTCCGCTGTCACATTAATTAATAAATACCACGGGTTCCTGTCCCGCGGCTCCTGACCGGGTAAAACCGGGGCTGGGGCCGTGACAAATCTGATCCAAATTAAGCACCAGTCAGCACCAATAATTCAAACAACAACCTTGACAACCACAATCAAAACCATAAACAAACAGTTGATTTCAATAATAAAAAACGTGTTATCCACAAGTTTCGGGTGCGTACGTATCATCAAGAGCAAGAACCCCCCATTCATCGTCATGATAAGCAACAAAATAGATCACTGAATGTAAGTAATTAGAAAGTTAGGGTTGTGGCGGTACTTTGATTATTGTGCCTGATAGTTAATGGTTACCAGCTCTAGTTAACACACAGAATGTAATATCCATACATTTCTTGACCTGCAGCCCACCTAATACACCGAGGTCGAAACCACCAGATACTATATTCTTGTCATGTAATCCACCTAATACAATGGAAAAAAAAGTAGATGCTTTACCAGCATATGATAATAAGGATTAAACAAACAATGAGTAAAATAATCAAGATAAATTAATCAACAGTACCTTTTTCGGCCTTGTATGTGGAGTAGCCCATGTATTTCTTCGCTCGTCTAGCTCTTGTGTGTTAAGTGAATGCCAAATATTCTCTAAGTGATGTTTATCGTGATTATACCTCCATTCATGACTACTTCGATTTTGTAAAAACCAGCCTAACATGATCATGATCAGCCCTAATATACAATATGCAAATCAACTAACATAATAATGTGAATTTTACAACCACAGACACATAATAATATAGGTAAAAACAGAAAATTAGATAACATACATGTGAGAGGTACATGTACTTATATTTCCACATAAATATATATAGTCGCTACCGAATCGATACCGAAAATATTTCGGTTCCGGAAATTCTGTACCGGTACCAGTTCGGAACCGGTACCCGTTACCATTTACTCATCCCTATTTTTATGTATATATCTACATAAATATTAATTTTTTCCTTCATAACTGTGTGAGATAATAATATTTATGCACTCAAAATGTGAAACATGATTATATGCAAGAGAAAGGGGTCATGGTGATGCATCATGAGGTTGTGAGTTGCACTTAAATCTTAGCAACCATCTAAATTGTTTTCTTTAATATGATGGTTGATCACTTATAAATGTATAACAAATCTGAATATAAAAAAACCCTAATCTGAACTGGTTTGTAAAAACAAGAAACTGATTAGTAAAAAAATGTAATCTGAACAAATCTGAAGAAAAATAAATGGTAATATGAAGTTATGAACAAATCGATAAAACCCTAATGTTAACATCAAATTGGTATTACAAAGTTAAAACAAAGAAAGATAATTGTAAAATAAATTCACATTGGAGTGAAGAACTAAAAACCCTCAACACCTTCATCCTTCCATGTACCATCGTACCGTCGGTTTTGACTCAGAGTATCCAAGTATCAAATATAGAGTATAGAACGCAAAACCCTAGATCTGTAAATAAACAAACAAAAGATGAACATACATATTTCAAAATCAAACACTGATCAAGTTGAAAGCCAACTGTTACGTGGATGATGAACACCAGAAGATAAGAAAAATTATACCTTGAAGATGTGAAATCGATGTTTGATGTTTGCAATCATCATTGTCAATTAGTTGAAGAAGATGCAAATGCGCTGCTAGGGTTTTGAGGGAGACAATAGAGACAAATTCTGAATCAGTGTTGTTGAATGAAAGGAAGAATGGATTTAGGTATTTTAGAAGGTTTATATACACCGGGTCAAAATCCGGATCCCGTCAACCCATAAACAAAAATATTGACCCATCCATTTTCCCGCCCAAAATCAATTGAGGTTGCACCACAACACGCCATGTGTCCCAAACCTTATTATTGTATATATAGATATAGATTATGATTTAGCTTAGTTTTTCTACTTAATTATAGATAACTCTCCTACTTAATTATAGATAATTTTTATTTAGTTTAATCTTTTCTACTTAATTATAAATAATTATTATTTAGTTTAAATTTATGTAAGTTTCAAATATTTTAATGAATTGAAATAAAAAATTAATTAAATAAAGTTGTTTTAATAAAAAATAACTAAAGTTATTAAAGCAAAGATTTGCCACTTAACACCTTGATATGTTATGTGTGTGTATCTATATATAATCTAAAATTTAGTTACATGTTCTGTTTTAAAATCAACATTTATGATGTTTTAAATGCAGTACTTAAAATAATATTGATTAAAATAATCTATATCTATAATCTATCTATACTACTATATTAAGAGAACTAGGATTTCTATTCTTTTGGTAATTTTTCATTGTGTACACATTTTCAATCAACATGTACAGGTGAACCAAGCTATTTTAAAGAGGGTAATCTTGCATATTCTTCAAAAATTTAAGACACTTTAGGGGCATTTTGGCACATGTGTAACCTATAACATTAAGATTATTAAGATGAAATATGAAGAGTCTAAGATATAATTGATTAAATTTATTAAGAGTAAAACCTATTGTCTATTGCATAACCCCCATTAAATCGTCCTCTTAAATCCCCCTTGCAGGTCCAGGTTTCCACTGCGGTGAACAAGCAACGACGTATTGGAGCTTTAAAGGGAGACCGACAATTGTTCCTGGTTTGCTATCGTAAAAAACTAGAATAATTTGTTCTTATGTTGTGTTTTTATTTGTAAGTTTTCGGGAAAGAAGGAAGGTAGCACCGTATCTACAACTACAAACATCAAGGTATAAAGAAAACCCCAATCTCTATTCTCTAACGAATTGTTCTCTTTCTTTCTCTCCCCTCTATTCACAACTAAAGTTAATGGTGGCAATAATAGTGTTGGTCTGACGAAGCCAGGAGGCGGTAGGGTTTTGAGGAGTGATCTCCAGTCAGATGTTCTTCGCGATAGAGACTCAATTGGTGGTAGAGATGGAATTCCAACACTGATTGGGGTTACAGGTGCCCGATTTGGTGGGGTTGAACCCATATTGCACTGATTTGGCACAAATCAGATTTAGGTCAAGACTAAGGTTCCAGTGACCGAGTAACTTGGTAAGCCTTTTTCAACTGTGTGATTTTTTTAATTTGTAGTTTTAATGGAACTTACAAAATCATCAAAATGTGGAAGATCTATGCACCTCCAGGGATATGGGATAGATCAATCCTTCCTCAATCAAGTTCGTTTGGCAACGTCTTTCATCTTCCTCTATTTAAGAAAAGTTTACAATGGCTAAATATTTAATGAGTTTTCATATAGAGTTTTAATAATATATGCTTTTAATGATAATTGTGGTTTACATGTTTTCATTTATGCTAGGTTTGATTATGTTTTTGATATTTTTTCTAGACAAATTCAGTTGGTAGCAATTATCATTTGTCCTGGTGTCTATATTGCAGGTAATAGCGAGAGGGTCATGAGGGACATGCCAGAACGGTTTTCATGTCAAAGCGCTAAGACCCAATGGTTGCTGCAGCTGAATTAGTTGTATCTCTACGAAGATTATGTAAAAATCCTTATGATTTTATAACAAACGACAGTTCTGTTGACCACTGCATTTTCTCTAAAAATGCGAGTAATGTCATTTTTGGCCAGGCAAGTACCCAACTCTCCTTGGTATGCCTATAATATTTTATTATTCATTTATTTTTTTTAGTGTTTGCAGATAATATATTATTCATTTAATTTTTTATTTTGATATTTGCAGGTAACATTCACGGTTGATATTCGTGTCGTAGATGACATGGGTGAGCAAATTCAAGGAACTGACCCGAACCGAAGATTACCCGATCCGACTCGAGAATCCCATATATCCAAACATGAATTGCGACCCTAATTACAAACTTGGGTTCGGTTTTTTTAATAATCGAGTATCTCAGCCCAAGCTCCAAGGCCGAACCTGGAAGTTTACCCCTTTTTTCCCACTGTACGATCATCTCTCATCGCACTTCACACACATCGACGTGTTTCCAAGTGCCTTTAATTGTATAACCCATAACAGATCTATCAAAGAATGATCATGACATGTCATAAAATACATCGATACGAATGTACAACTTTATGATATGTTCTAATTATGTTGAATCATTATGTCGTGAACAGGTCTTGGGCACCACCATTTAAATCAAGTGACACCAAATCAACATGGAGCCACAAGGGTGCCACCAGGGAAGCAAAGAGTAGCCGACATGGTTCAACTTCCTGGATCAAGGCTACCAGACTGTACTCACACTTGCGGCTCATGTTCTCGATGTGAAAACCATGTTTTGTTTAAATTAACAATTTAAGTGATTTGATACTGTAACAAAATAATTTGAAGATAAAAGTAGTGTAATAAGTTTATAGTTATGGAATAAAAGTTTATTTGAACAAAAACAGCTACTAAAATGACCAAACTTCTCAAGAATGCAGGGTATATTCCAAACGGGTGCAACATATGAATCTAAGAGCTGTTGGGATCATAGGCACATGGACCGTGGTACGCTTCGGTACGCGGAATGGAAACAGGTACTTGGTTTGTGCATTTTTAATACTCGGTAAGAAAGGGGTCATTAAATGTGTATTTTTAAGCATGTTAAAGTATTGATACTATATCACTACCTGGGTACAGACTTACGAAGTAAGTCCATGCTTTTATTTATAGATAAGGACAAGTTTTATGGTTAATGTTGTAGCCATGTGGGGCTGGAAATGTATTATTTAAAAGTTAAGGGATTTAAGCACTTGAAAAAAGACTTTTCAGTTAGGTTTTGACGATCTAAATTATTTACTCATGCAATAATTGAGTTTTTTAAGTTATATGGATGATGTTTTTTTAATATACTATTTGCAGAAGGCAAAGATGCTGGATACAAATTGTTGGAAATTATTAAACAAAAACTAACCATATGTATACAGTATATACCTATGTTGGATAAGGAAAAGTGTAATAATTGTGTGTTCATTTGCAGGCGGGTGGGAGATGTTTTTCATATCAACCTGTATGTTGTTTTGTTTTGTTTTGTTTGTTTGTTTTTGTTTTTATAATTGGCCATACTTGTATAGATAAATATAGATAAAGAGTCAAATTTGATATACAAAGTCAACTCTTGCCATATTACATGCTGGTTCAGACGACATCTGGTGATGTGTTTTTAGTTTGTTGTATAGTTTTTTTTTCCCTTTTTTCAATAGGATTTCTTTTTTATCATCAAGGAACCTTGGTGGTTTTGGTATATCTACCCTTTAGTCCCAACAACATACATTTTTTTTTTCATTTATACATACAAAAAGATGACACCTCAATAAAACAAATGGTCGAAACATCCGACACACTAGACCCGCACTTAACGGGTGATCAATGAATGTTTGAAGATGAGTTGTGCATCTAACAAACTTCATGTTTTAACGTCAACAATTGGAATAGACATAGTAATTGAATTTTGAAATGTACCACTGCTGTAACAATTTGACCAGCAACTTGGGCTAAATGAATGGAAGCTTTGTTTTTTCAAAAAAAAAAAGAGAAAAAACTAAGCTGACAATAATTTTTTTTTTTTTTTTTTTTTTGTGGCCAATGAATGTGTTCAAAAAATGATTATATAAATTATAAACATGAAATCTTTTAAAACATAAAAAAAAAAAACCAATAGTAGTATAAAACAAAACGAGTCCATATTCTAAGAAGCATCTATACACTTTTTTAGGCAATCAACCACTAAATGTTATCTAAACACTTTTTTGGGCAATCAACCACTAAGCATTGAAATTTAACTCTATCCATGAATTGTATGCAATCTAATTATCAAGTGCATTGTAAATTTTATTACAAGTATATCATTGTAAATCTTAGCATGATCTCTTTTTCTTGAGTGAGACCCTATATCTTTTTTTTATATATTAAATGTGAAGTTACAAGTAACATGTAACATGCAAAAAATGAGTTGTTTTCTTTAGTGTTATCTAAATAGCCAATTTTCTTTAGTGAGGGAAAGCCTTTTGACATTGTGTATTTTAAGATACTATACAATCAATGGAAGGGGTGGATGAAAGACAATTAAAAGGGGAAAAACATATAACTTGAAAATTATGTTTCATTAACTCGAAAATTGTGTTTAATTAACAAACCTTGAAGTGTTTAAATCATTTCATAATTCTTTTCTAACATGTAAGTGGTGTTTCCAAAAGTCTTTAGAGATTGTACAAAAGATATTTTATTCAAAGCAAAAAATGCCTTCCCAAAAAAATAAATAAAATTCCTATGAATTGGACGAGTGGCACACGACATTTTGGGTCTATCAAATTAATCTTGGTATCGTATGAGTCGGGACACCTGCTGCAACGCGCGGGCCTTCCCACTATAATATATTAAAAAGGAGAAGTGATGTACAAGATGGTAGTTTTGCCACGCGTATCAATTTTAAAGCAACATGTTTAAGATGTTTAAAGCCATTTAAAAAGGAAGTTCTATAAAATTTTAAGACATCTCAGTGTTAAAATGGAGAAATCGTCCTCCCACGTTTAATTCCCAGAAACCCAATCGTCAAACTTCAAGTGTAGAAGAGGATGACTTAATTTCATTCACCTCTTCCCTTTCTTTCTTTATATCTCCCAAAACTCAAAACCCTTGATAGCAACCGGATCAAAACAACGTACACCACACACACAATGGCGACTACAGCGGCTGCCGTCCGATCAATTTTCCGGTCATCATCCCTCCGTAGCGCAGCGGCGCGTGCATCCTCTCAAGCCAAAGCCGCTCGCTCTCCTTTTCGTATCGGTAGCCAGAACTCTCTCTCTAATCGCATCTTTAGGTAACCACCGTTTGATTTTTTTTACCCATGTTGAGTGTATATTCGGAAGCAATTCCGTATTTTGATGTTGTTTGTGATTTCAATACAGATGATTACAACTTATATTTGATCTGAATCTGTAGATATTTAATCGAAATTTGTATCTAAATTCGCTAATCGGTGTTCTGATGTTTGAAATCAGTATTTGCGTTTGGTGCTCCGGTGACTGGCGACCACACTTTTAATCAGGTCGGTTTTCTGTGACATAGCTATTATTTATTATTTCAATTTCTAACCCTAAACTGATCCTTGATATCCCTACTCTTCCTTGAACATCCGGTCATAAAACCGGTGATACAGGTATTCCGACGGCCCTTGATTTTTGCTCCGGCTACTGTTACATTTGACCGGATAACACTAATTTACCACTCCCACTTCATGGTCGTTACCCCTTTATGCACTTTATTCTATTTTGTTCTTTGGTTTTTCGTTTCATATCTGTTTGTTGATTTACTGTTACTTCACAACTTTGTTTGTCAGGCGAGAATTTGGATGACAAGAGCTGCAAGAGTTCGATCTTCAGTTTGGAGAGTTAGCAGTAAACGCCCAGGTCATCTCTCTCTCTCTATATATATATATATGTGTGTGTGTGTGTGTGTGTGTGTGTATGTGGGTCTGGTTTTCGTTTCTTATCTTTTTTTTTTTGTGAGCGTAGCGCGTAAAGGGTGTTTGGATTTATGGTTTGAATGGGATAAAGTGATATGAACAAAAAGGATAGTGTTTTTGATGTGTTTTTGGTGTTTGAGGTTGTAACAATCAGATTTTTGAGGGTTTATCAAAAAAATATTAATATTATTTAAGAAGTTAATAGATAATATGACCAAAAAAGCACACCTTTCACGTAGAAAGATAATTTGTAAATTGTGACTGATTAGAATTCTCTTATGTTAGATTAAAGAAAGGTTTTACTATGGGAATTTTTTTAGTTTACCCTCAATGATAGTTCTGTTGCAGGGGGTGATGTTGAGAAGTGGATTGATGTGATTCGGATCGGGTTAAAGGGTATAACGGTTAATGATGCGAATAAGTAAGATGTATAATGACTGATTTGATTAATGAGGTTTTTGATTGTTTGGTTTAACGGGTTGATGTTTTGATTGTAGATCGTTTAATGGAGTCTGTTCTAGGCTCGAGGATATGCTGGATAGTTTGTCGACATTGCTTTCGGAAAATTCTGTGTTGAATAAAGACGAGTTGCTTCAGTTGGCATTTGCTGCTATTCAGTTAGTTAATTCGGTAAGATTGGTTTAAAGAATTTATAAACCCTCCCAACGCTTGGGTCGTTATCGTTATCGTTATTCCCATACATATAGATAGGTGGCTAAGAAGTGATTGATTGCAGGTATTTTGTTCCATGAACCAAAATCAAAAGGAACAGAGCAGGCACATAATGTCGAGGTCTTTCATCTTTTTCTATTGCGATTTTAAATGTTTTTGTTCTTTATTGTTGTATGAGTTTGTTATCTAAACGGGTTCGGGTCAGTTTCAGGTTGAACCCCCCAACCCGTTTAGCTAAACGGGTCAGGTTCGGGTCAACCTGGTCGGGTTGGCGGTTGACCCGTTTAACCCATTTCTGTAATATTATATTTTTACAATATGTTTTATGTTATAAATTAATTTTGGTGTGTATTTTATGATATTCTTATAACTTCTTTGACAAGCTCAAAGAGGGCGGGATATATTTACTCAAGGGTTTTATAGTCCAGAGCACCGATCAATACCAGATTCTAAAAGACAGCCCCTTTGTTATCGGGTTAAATGGCTCCACGACTGTTAAGAGGGTTGACGATGCCAGTGGTTCATTTACGCGCTACCCGTTCATTTACGATCCAAGTTAAAGTTCTGCCTAACATTTCCTTTCTTTCTTTCCCAGCCCTACTTATGAAGGTTCTGATTCAGATGGTTCTGTGGGTAGTGCTCCAGGTGAAAGGTATATATTTAGCCTATAAGCATATACGTTTTAGACATCATATCCATTTGTGTTGTGTTTAAGTAAATGTTCAAAATTGAATATTTGTCACTATGTCAATACTTGAACGAAGTTACATTCTATCAAGTTTTTAGTACAAAATAATGGAATATGAACTACTAATATATACATCATCCAAGTTAAAGTTGTGCCTAACATTTCCTTTTTTTGTTTCCCAGCCCTACTTATGAAGGTTCTTATTCAGATGGTTCTGTGGGTAGCGCTCCAGGTGAAAGGTATATATTTAGCCTATAAGCATATAGATATTTATTTATTTTTTCAAATAAGGTAGGTAGTAATATTAGGTTTGACATATATTATTTTATTTAAAATCGTGAAAAAAATTAATGGTCAATTCCCTTACATTACTTCATATCTTTTTCATAATTTCCTAACTATGGACGCATGTGTACAACTTAGTAGTTTATGCACCCATACCAATATATGCCTTCTTTGAACCCAATTGAGTAGCCTTATTAGTTATAATTTCAATTTTCAAAGCTTGGTTAATAGCTTATTTGGACTTGAATTATAGGCCAGGTAATAATGTACAAATGGGCCTAATATATTCATCTGAATACATTAATCGACATCTCTTAAGAATGAACCAACACCGACATTTTTCAGCAAGATATGATATTTTAACTCATCCAATGAAGAAACTCTTAAGAGACTTGTGAATAAGCTTAAAAAATCACCTCAAGAGGTTTTTGATTCATTGAAAAATCAAACAGTTGATTTAGTGTTCGCTGCTCATCCAACTCAGGCTATTAGGAGATCTTTGCTTCAAAAACATGGAAGGTATGTTCTATAATGCTTTAAATAAGTCTTACTTTCATTAAAAGAGTTGTGGGTAGGCCTGTAAGCGAACCGATACGGATGTTCTTAATAAACGAATGAACATGAACACATTTTTTTTGTTCATTAATTAAATGAACAAACATGAACACATGCTTCGTTAGTTTATATATGTTCATAAACGTTCGTTCACTTAAAAATTTGTTTATGTGTGTTCATTTACCTTCATTTATCTATGTTTAAGTTCGTTTAATATTCATTTCAAGTTTTTAGGCAGTTACAATTTAGTCTGGTTTTATTTAATTTATTGTTGCATACTGTAATATGATTTAAGGTTTTCATATGGTAGTGAGTTCTCTCAATGATTTTTATGGGTTAGTCATGTATGGAGAGTCATGCGTGCACATATGTTAAGATATTTGATTTGACTAACTCATAGCCGTTGCTTATGTTTACTTGCTTAAACCTGTTGTAGACAAGAAACTACTAAGGGGAAGGGCGACTACATGGGCATGCATTAGCGGCAGAAGATTTCGTGAATTATTGAATAAAACCGGAAGCTTTATGAACTCCTATAAGTTTTTTTTCTGTAATGTATGTTTTTAGACTTGACATACATGTTTGTTCTTAAACACATTCCGCAAACAAAGTTTCCTGTGCTATGCACGCCTTAAATTTTGTGTGGCCGGCTTATGGTACAAGCTCTTATGACGTTTTGTATGGCTTCTCTTACATTGTCTTTTGGCTAATTACCTTTTATCCATGCATAAACATTTTTCCCAAACGCACCACAAAATGAAGGACACTAACTGTTGGTCATGCCGTGCATCGCACGGGCCTACCCTCTAGTATATATAATAAAAGAAACTAATGAGGGACACGTTTAATTCATTGGAGACATCTACTTTTTAGTTTTTCGTCTTTCTCTTCTACTTAATTATAGATAATAATTATTTTTAATTAAATAATCTAAAACTTCATAAATCACTCTTATATTAAAGTAGGATACTATTTCAAATACAAAGTTAAAATATATTCGTGTTTAATAATTTAATCCTAAACTATAAAGATAATACTTTGAGATACATATGTTTTTTTAATATTTATCTAAACGATTATAATATGTTGAAGTATTTATTTATATGTTTCCAAGCTGATCGAACTCTTAGGTGGTGTTTGTTTTTTGGAAGAAGAGCTTCCTGGCCTCTTCTGTCTGCACCGTGCAGACGCGGGAAGAGGTTTAGCCTCAGAAGAGTTTTTTTATTTTTCGAGAAGTGTTTTTTACCTCTCCCCAACCTCTTCTTGGGGAAGAGATGAGACCCTTGCTTCTCCCCTCTTCCCGTTGCCACTCTCTCATCTTTAACCCCTGCATATATAAACCCCACACACACAACACATTTCCTCAATCAAATCTTCCTCTTCAACCACTTCGATCCTGACCGCGATATTCCAGGGGTCTGTTTCGGTGCTGATTTTCACAACCATTTCGAATTTTTTGGACGCGTTGAAGTCGTATGTTCGGGAGGATGATGCGGAGGTGATATTGAAGATGACGGGTGGGCTTTGTGGTGGCGGTGGTGAAGTGGTGGCGGTGGTGGCGGTGGTGAAGTGGTGGCGGTGGTGAAAGCAGAGAGGATGGTGTGTGTTGTGTGTGAAGAGGTTTATGTATAAAAAAAACAAACCCTCTTCTCCTTGCAGACTGCAGACATTTGGTCCACCTCTTCTCCTGCAGATGCCTGCAGATGTGGCCTGCAGCAGAAGAGGTTTTCCTACAGAAAAAACAAACAGCACATTAATGTTTTTTTTTTCAAGGTTAGGAATTTTTAAATACATTAGGTTAAGATATATTAGATTACATCTAACTAATATTATTGATATATAATCATTATTTTTGTCTTTATCTTTATAATATTTTTTTTGCTTATCTCTTACTTATTTAATATTTCATTTTCTTAACTATTTCTTTTGTTTTTACCGCTTATTAATAATAACTATTTAATACTTTATTGATCCAACACGTGTAACACATAAGTTTCTAACCTTTTAATAAATAAAAAAAACAAAGTAAAATGTTATAACTTGTGTGATACACAAGTTTGCAACATAATAATAACCTAATAATAAATCAAAAATAAACTTAAATGTTATAATATGTAAATAGTACATCAAAATTTATATTTTCTAAAAATGTATTTTGACAACTGTGTATATTAACTGATTGGATTATATTTATTCAAGCCGATGTAACTATTTAATTACTTAGTATATAAAAAAATCAACCCATGTAATACACGGGGTTCTAACATAGTGTTATATTATATGCGGATAACGGATCCTCTTATAAAAAGGACAACTATTATTTACATTACATGGCTAATGGCTTGAACCCATATATTACGTGCTAAAAAAATAATTTTGGTGGACCCTTTAGCATGCCGTACTCCCTGCCCCTCTTTTTACTATTTGGCTTCCCGTTTTTCTAAAATCGGCTACTCTTTACCCTCATTTCATAAAGTCACGTGCTATTTAATATAGTTTTTTTATAAACAAATATTTCATATAAAATATAAGTTTTTATTTATGGGTTAGGATATAATAGGAAGTTTATTTGGCTAGAAAGGCTAGGAAGTAATCTTGACCATCAATTGATTTAATCAATGGCTAAGATTAAATGAGGGAAATTGAAGGTAAGAAAAAGATACGCGTGAGTTTGTGTAAGTGCATTGTAGTCAATTCAGGACAATAGTTTCTCTCTCCTCCAATACCCCTCAGTTTTTAAACATTAATAACTTTTTCATACGACATTATTTTTTTATAAAAAATGCACCAAAAAAAGAGCGTTTTTTATCTTTAAAACGAGTATACTATTGCCATATTTTTGAAAAAAAAAATTTGAAAACCCAGTTGCGTAAAACGCAATGGGAAAAAAACTCAGTTGCGTAAAACGCAATGAAAAAATGTAAAAAATGACTTTTTTTAAACGCAATGCACCAAAAACACAAAGAAAGGTCTTATTTGTAAAACGCAATGGCCAGAAAACACTTAAAATGTCTTTTTTTCTAAAACGCAATGGACTGAAAACACAAAAAAATGTGTTTTACCTACAACGCAATGCACAAAAAACACAAAGAAATGTCTTATTTGTAAAACGTAATGGCCAGAAAACACTTAAAAATGTTTTTTTTTTTCTAAAACGCAATGGACTAAAAACACATAAAAATGTGTTTTACCTAAAACGCAATGCACCAAAAACACAAAGAAATGTCTTATTTCTAAAACGCAATGGCCAGAAAATATTTAAAAATGTCTTCTTTCTAAAACGCAATGAACTGAAAACACATAAAAATGTGTTTTACCTAAAACGCAATAGACTAAAAACGCTTCAAAAATGTGTTTTTCTAAAACGCAATGGCCAGAAAATACTTAAAAATGTCTTATTTCTAGAACGTAATGGCCTAATAACAGAAAAGAAAGTGTTCTCTCTAAAACGCAATGGGGTTGCCGCCCCTTGGACCCCGCCAGTGGCTGCCGCCCCTTGGACCCTGCTCCCAAGGGCGCTGCCTCCGGACCCCCGCCAAGATCGTAAAACGCAATGACTCAATTCAAAAACCAAGATCGTAAAAATGCAATTCAAGAATTTCTTACATGGATTGAAGCTGATTTCTTCAATGATTGACGAAATTTGAATGATAGAAACACTTATCAGCGATCTAATCGAACGGATCGAGTGATTCGCTTCAAAATCACAGGAAAAAAATGAGATATTGTATGAAATTAAACTGGGTTACTTCAAAAAAGCTGAATAACACGTTGATCGGGTGTTTGAATCATTGATTGGTGACGAAAATCGCACTATAATGTGGTGATTATTGAGATAGAAAGTGAAGAAATGGTTGAAGATGGTGGGTTTTGAAAATGGTGGGTTTTGAAGTTACTGGGGAGAAGAAATGATACGATTGACTAAAATATCCTTTCTCATTATTTTAAATTTTGCCACATGTCATAATCCTATTGCTTCCTTACTTCCTAGCCAAAATAAACTTCTTATTTGATCCTCACCCTTTATTTATAATCTAATATAATGCGTTATTAAATTGCAAACATGGAAAGACATTTTCTCACCCTTATTATTTAATATATGCAAAACTTTTCATGTAATAAAGATATTTAATTTTATGTAGTAAATTTCTAAGTCTATAAAGTAATATAACTTGTTATTCATATCCCTATTTCTGAAATATTTTAAAAAACTAAATCTTTTATATTATACAATAAAAAAATCAACGCGTGACACGTATCATCCGTTTAAGACATCTACTTTTTCATTTTTCCTTATTGCTATCCTACTTTATTAATTAATTAATTAATATTAAATTTTATCCTAATTTGAATGCCAAATAGAATCCTTCTATTTTTCTAATAAAAGGTTATCTTTAAATTTAAATTGTTAATTTAAGATATTTTTAAATAAAACAAATTATTTATCACAAAAGATATAACTATTTTTATCATTTAGTATATAAAATTAGATTTATTCAACCGGTACAATACACGGGGTTTTTAAAAATATTTTTTTTTTGCCATTTGGTATATAAAATTACATTTATTCAACCATGTAATATGCAGAGCTTTTAAAGATCTAACTTTGTTTATTACATGGTATATAAAATTATATTTATTTAACCCGTACAACACACGAGATTCTTAAAAAAAATTATTATTTAATATATAAAATTTCATTTATTTAACTCGTGTAATAAACAAGGTTTTAAAGATATACTGTTTTATTATTTGGTATATAAAATTACATTTATTAAACCCGTGTAATACACGTGGTTCTAACCTAGTATACTAATTAATATACACCAAGGAAAATAAATATATTTACGCGCAGCTCAACTTTGCTTATAGTTCAAAGAGTAAATTACAAGTTTTGTCCTTTATGTTTGTCCCAAATTTCAGGCGATGTTCTTTACCTTTAAAATTGATGACTTTTGTACTTAATTTTTGAAAATGTTGCACGTTATGTCCTTTAGGGCAAACCCAATTATAATTTTCAGTTAAGTTATGTCATATGCACTGCACATGAGGGTAGTATTGTCCTTTATGGATGCGGCGGAGGGTGGATAAGAGGTTAGGGAGTAGTGTTAACAGGAGCTGGTTTTGGGATGAATCGAAAGGTTGGTGGCCGGAATAGGGTTTGGGGACGAATTAAAGGTTGAGGGTTTTGATTTTCCGGTGCGGGGGTAGGTTCAGGTTGGGATTTGAGGGGGTGTCGCTGCCACCGGAGTTTGTAGCCATTGATTTCAGGTCGCCGGTAAAACGGAGACAGAGAAAAGGTGAGAACAGATAGGGGAGTTAACGGAGAAGAAGGTGAGGACAGGTGGGTTCATAATTGGGGTTATTTTGTTTTGTTTTTTAAAATGATATTAAATAAATGGGGTAAAAAGACTAAAATACCCCTGGGTGACCAGATTTAACAAAAAAAATAAAATAAACTGGGTTAGGCTCAAAGGACATAACGTGCAACATTTTCAAACATTAAATACAAAAGTAATCAATTTTAAAGGTAAAGGAAAGCGTCTGAAATTTGGGACAAATATAAAGGATAAAACTTGTAATTTACTCTAGTTCAAATATATACAAATTAATTGATATTAACTCTTGTAAAAATAATAGATTAATGTATGAATTCTAAAAACGTGTTCAACATAAAAGTTGTTAAAAATATTAAAAGGGATATTGGATTTAAATAACTCCAATGTTCACCAATTGGTCGCTAACACTCCTAACTTTCGATTTGTATAAAAACACTCTCAACTTTCAACTTATTTTCCTCTGGTACTCTTATACTAACTGACCCTAACCCAGTTAGTTTTTTTTTTTTTGCTGATATGACATCTGACGTGACATTTTTTGTTGATATGGCATCTGATGTGACACTTTTTGTTGATGTGACATCTGACGGGACACTTGTTTAGTGATGTGTCATATGATGAACTCTATCTGGGTTAGAGTTTACTTAGTTTGAAAGTGACATATGAAAATAAGTTGAAAATTAATAGTGTTGTGGTACAAATCAAAAGTTGGGAGTGTTATCGGTTAACTGGTGAAAATTGAGGTTATTTAAATCCAACATCTCATATTAAAACTATGAAAAGAATTCAGTGGTTGGGTTGTTGTGTTTCAATTGCTCATCGTAATACTACTTGACTAGACATTTTAAGAAAATGAATAACTTGAAAGTTGAAACATGAGGATAAAAATTATACTTGATCGAGAGAAAATCAGACATCTTTATCTATACTATATCATAATGCATGAGGGAATGATATTTTAAGATACCCAACAAATAAGAACTTTTTTCTTCTTAATTTATAAATACACCCCTAATATGAGGGTAAATTGATCATTTAAACAATAATTATATTTAGCCCCCCATCTTATTACATTTAAATCCCTGAGTTTTAACATAATTATGGGTAATTATCTACATTTTTCCCCTCCACAACAAACTTATAATTTTTTTACGTATTCTTGCCATATCTTATAAACTATAATGTTTAAAAAAATCCAAAAGTACCGTGATAACCTACTCATTTTTGTCAGCGTTTCGATAGTTGTCTTGGTCAGTATTGATGTGTGGATTAAAAGGTACAAGTAAATGATGCCTTAGTATACAGGTGATTAAAGCTCAACTAACTTAGTCATTATCCTAGAATGTTTAATCGCTACAGAATGTCAAGTGATTAAATACCATCAATTTAATCCTCTCATCTAGATTACACTTTAATTCCTTATCTTTAACAAAATTATAGATAATTAGTTAGTAGTTACACAATATCCTCTTATAAAAAAAACTAACTCTTCCTACGATTTTTAAATAGTCATAACTTTTTGGTACGTTAATATTTTTTTTTTAAATTACACCATATAAACGAGTATTATATTCTCTTTAATTTGAGTATAGAGTATTGCTATAGTTTTTTAATTAAAAAATTAATATGTTACGTCATTAACAGTGTCTAAGGGTGAGTAATAACTGAATCGTTGACCGAAACTGAACCAAAATAAACCAAAAACTAAATTAACTGAAAACTGATTAACTGAAATCTGAATTAACCAAAAATGGTTATCGATTTTTCTGTACCCTCATTTAACCAAAATTAACTGAACCGAACCATTCATATGTCATATATTTCTAGTTTTTATACCTTCAGTTCATGTGTTTCGTGTTTATACATCATTTTATGTATTTGTACCTCCATTTCATGTACCTATACATCCATTTCATGTATTTATACCTAAATTTCATTTATTTCTAATCAAAAGTTTAGCCTAAGTTTGGTTTTGGCTATTACCCGAAATTAAATGTATCAAACCAAAAACCGTCAATTTAGTTGAATAAACCAAACCAATTAACAGAAAATGGATTGGTTAATAAAATAGACTAATCGATGACCTCGATTTTGGTTGAGGATAATAATCTAACCAACTGAATGCATAACTTGGCAATGTATGTATTTCCTGTCGCATCACGCATGCCCCTATCGGTTATTAACCAAAATCGATTATCAGTGAGCAATAACTAAATCGGTAACCTAAACGAAATTGAAAACAGACGAAACCGAACAGGAATCAATAAAAAACTGAATTATCTAAAAACCGAATTAACCAAAAACCGGTTATCAATTTTTTCCGTACTCTTGTTTAACTAAAATTAGTTGAACCGAACCGAATCATTCATATTTTCATATATTTCTAGCTTTTATACCTCCGGTTCATATATTTCATATTTTATATCTCCATTTCATATATTTATACTTTCATTTCATGTATTTATACCTCATCTTTGTATATTTCTAAGAAAAAGTTTTAGCCCAAGTTTGGTTTTTGCTATTAATTGAAATTAAATGAACAAACAAAAAACCGTCAATCTAACCGAATAAGAATAAACCGAAGTGATTAACCGAGAACCGATTTGTTAATAAAATAGACTAACCGATGACTTTGGTTGTCACACCCCAACCGATGGCGGAAACATCGGAGTGAGGCGGAAACATCGGAGTGAGACGAAAACGAGATTGGAAGAGACTTCATAACACTACTTGTGACAATATTTAATAAAATCAAATTTTCATTTCAATACTAAATTCAAGTACATCGTTTTGAAGCAAATACAACAACTAAATCAAGAAACAAACACAACACAAGTACTAAAAATTTAAAGGTGTGTTTCTAGTCTTCCTACTAGATTTCATTCATCATCATCATCATCATCATCAATTTCATGCAATACGTATTAAAGTATAGATCAATACATAAAGTATTGGCGAACATACAAGTTTAGTACTAGCATAAGTATAAAAGTTTAAACAAATCCACATGGCAAAATTCGAATACTAAGAACCTAACATGGCAATACTATCATGCAACTATAATTGTCAACCCAAAGATTTTCCGCTAGCGTAATCCTATCATGGCAATGATAAGACCGTTTTGTTTACTTAACATGACCTCAAGAATACGGGCGGTGCGTTAATCCTGTAACGCTATACATGTTAAGGGAGACTCGTACGAAGTTAATGACAAGTATAAAGCAACAAGTATCATGTATGTGTTCAAGTATATCGTATCAAGCATGTATATTGGATTGTTTGTTTGTAAGCATGTTTATAAGTGTATGTGTGCGTTTTTTATAAGTTACACGTATTGCACCCAAAAGTGTTAAAATAAAAAAGGGTCAAGTACACTCATAGTTTTGCAAAGCTTTCCGAGTTAAACCGCAAATTTGATAGTTGTTGGAGATGGAACACGAAAGTTACCCTACAAAGGGAAACGGGGGTGTGTGAGTTTTCGGATTTGGTCAGAGATTCGGATTCGGAATTTAAGTATATAAAAAGTATGTACACGAAATACATCTTGTCTTAAACACTTGTTTTGACACTAAGATTTTTATGTGATTTCATGGATCCTAGCTTGCCCATTAGAATCGATAACGAGGAATTTAAAACGAAGATAAAGTAACCTATATTCATAACATTTAACCATAAACCGGTTAATATTAAGAATTTGGCTGTGTATAATATATATATATATATATAATGGGCGGGGTTCGGCTACAAAGTCCATTTTTGCTACAAAGTGTACAAAGTCATAAAACACCACAATTTCAGCCTTAAAACACACTCAAAACCCATAAATAACAGAATGAGGATCACTAAAACACAATATCCAAACCCTAACAGTTCATAAAAACTTCAAACACACCATCGTAGAACTATGAATATAAAACACAACATGATAATCAACATAAAACACACTAATGTTAGTATTCGATAATCAAAGCCTTGTCATCCAAAACACAACACAAAACCTGTAAATATGGCGTTTTGTTAATCTTCACTTTGTTATTTGTGGGTCTTGAGTGTGTTTTATGGTTGACATTATGGTGTTTTATGACTTTTTACACCTTGTAGGAAAAATAGACTTTGTAGCCAACTCCCACCCTATCTATAATATAGTCCATCATATAATATCATAGAATTCATGTAAGTCAAGCATGGATGTATGTATACCTCTTTGTATGATTCACCAAAACACAAAGTTTATCAACATAGTTGATAAACTTGGTTGGTCATGAATAAGAATAACATAAATTAACTAATTTTCCAAGTAGCAAGTAAGATCAACCCGGGTGTTCCATACCCATCATGGTAAATGTTGGAGGTGCGACGGGGTGTTTTACTTTGAGTCTTGGAAGCTACTTAGATGTTCATACACAAGTACACAAGTGAGGTAATAGAACTAGTTTGGAAAGCCAATGCTCCCATGGTTCACACTTCTACCAAAACACAAGTTCATCCATATTAAAGATGGTGAATCTTAGATGATTTCAATACTTGGGACATGTATGAGCAAAATTTAAAAGAGTTTTTGAACTTGTTTCTTGGTGGAAATCAACCACAACACAAAGCCACAACTATGAGCTTGGTTGGGAGCTTGGTGGGTACAAGATTTCACCAAATTTTAGTCAAGAAATGCAAGATAAAAGAACATCAATGAATGCAGAATTTTAACTCTACTTTGGACCTCAAATATGGTGAGGTTCCACCTTAGTTTGCCATGGCAAACTTGTGAAAACCTTCCTAGAGGTTATCCAAGTAGAATGAAAGAAGAAAACATAAAGAAATAAGGAGAAAAGTGAGTCACAACTCACTTAGAATACTTGAAACTTTCTGCCAAAGTCTTGAAGATTAGAGAGAAATAAGAAGTTTTGAGAGTGTTTTAGATGTTTGGAAAGTGTTTAGGAGTGTATGAATGCTCCTATTTATAATGGGGTTGATTAGGGTTAGAGTTAAATGAATTAGAAGGTGATTGGTAGTGAAAAAGGTGGGGAAACAAGTGAAATTCGCGCTTTTTAAACAAGTTGTCTGCCCAGCACCGTAGGCTACGGCCAGCTCTTTTTTTGGCATATTAAGGGATATATATGTGTGTGAATATCAAGAATGTATATGAGTATGATTCCGAATATAAATTAAACATCAAGTATAATTCGGTTTCGTATATAAAGCACGTATTCGAGATTGATTAAGTAGCATGTATGTATGAATAAACAAGTGTGAATAAGAATGTATTTCCATTATAATCAAAGTATCGGGTTACAAGATTGGAAAAAGAAATACGAATTACGACACGATTACAAGTTTCTAAAAAAATAGAAATATGATTACAACTTCCTAAATAAGGAAAGCGCAGAAATGCGAAGCGTTACATTGGTTTCGGCTTCGATTGAAGATAATAACCGAATCATGCACAACACAATAAAATGGATTACCCGATTACTTCACTTTTGATGTATATTTATCACAATGATGCTAGAATAAATATTATATGAATAAGAAAATTACCAAAACCGAGTATCACAATGCGATGTGTCGCTCCCGTCGCATCGCACGAGTATCGTGGTAGTAATAATTATATGGACTTTGATGTCGAACAATCAATTTATTTCGGGTAGGCTTTCATGAGGAATCTTGAATTTAAACTCTTTGGGCCACTTGTTTGTCAACAACTGATTCATGAAAAACGTTTTTGGTCTTATAAATTTGTATTTTTGTCTATAAAGATTATGTCAAATGGTTTAATTTGTGCCTTTATCTTGCTATTTTATACTTTTTTTTTAACGGCCAACAGAATCAATCCCGAACACTCTCGGGCTACCCACTGGACAAACGGAGTACTCCGAGAGTAACCCGAGTCCACCACCAATTCCAGGGAAAACACAGTAACCCACCCGCCCGTAGGCACGACGGTGAAATTACCGGTAAAACTCGTTTGGCTCAAGGATCCAGCTCAGGTTTCCCTAGGTCTCCTATCATTGCCCACCAGTGCCTCACTCTGCATCAAGTGGGAGTCGAACATGCATCTCTCAAGAGAAATGCAAGCCCTCTACCACTTGTTCTAGAAATCATATTAAATACTTTACTTTTGATTAACAATTAAAACATTTTATCTAGAGTATAAACCGAGTCAACTAATGCGGTATTTTTTTAGAAAAATATATTTTTTTCATTATATCATATTAAATATCATAATACTAAGATGAAAAAAATGAATAGCGTTATTTCACTAGTGTACTACAAAAAGGTAGGTTAACTTTTTAAGACACTCAAAATATCGTGACATTTTTAACCACTCAAAACTGCATTGGAGTTTTCTATTTTAAATTAAACTTTTTTTTATTTATTTATAAATGATTCAGTATCTTATAGGATACAAAAGTATAAGCAGTTACACTGCCGAGATGCAGAGAAAGTAAGAGAGTTTGGTGTAGCTATGTATTGTAGTGTGTCTTCAGCCAATGTCTCTCTTGGTTTCATAGTTGAAAGAGATTTGACCGTTTGATCGAATTAAAGTCGAAAAACAAATTGCATTGAATGTCCTCAATGCTCTTTATTCTGTCTTTGAATTCGATTTCGTAACTGTTTGACTGGTCTGTTTCGACATTCAACCAGTCTGCGCCCCACACAGTGGTTGAACCCACTAATCCATGCCACCCGCCACGTCATACGTAAGCTAGCATAGGCACGCGCCACATAAAGCCTTCTTCATACGCCACACGCGCCAGCTACGCCATCTGCGTACACATGGATCACCACATGGTCCTCACCACCTTTGTACTGGACCATGCACGCAATGATGTGAAGTGCAAAGTGCGTCTTTGAATGCCAAATTACATCCATTCGCCAATGTCACGCACGTACACCCCTTTGCGAATCCACCGGTGTGAAGTACTAGGAAACAATAATATGAGAGGAGACTTACATATATAAGCGCTCCATTTTTTCCTCCTCCTATGTGAGATAAATTTTACTTTTCCTACTCGTTTTTGTAAGATTAAATATATTTATTTTATATTTAATCTAGTAGCCATTATAATCATTTACATTATATGGATCAAAATATATAACAATCCTATTAAATAATTAGTTGGTAATTGTTGATGGGCCTAATTACCCTTATTAACTAATTAGGGTTTCCTCCTGGGTGCATATATAAGGAGACTTATGTAGAGGTTCTAAGGTTAGACACATAACCTAATTACTCATAACATCATCTCGACCTCTCTCTCCCATAACCGATTACCCTTTTCGGTTCATCAATCACCATCATTAGATTGCACCCTAAGGAGGAACCAGATCAAGCTGACAATCATGTCAAACACTATTGCTGCGTCTCCATCTGGATTCTCTGTTGGCCTGTACTGATGCAATCAAAAGTATGTTTTCACATGTTTTCCATTATGTCTAAACAGAACTGATCAACATGTGGTATCAGAGCATATGTTGATTAATCAGTTCTGTTTTCGTATCCATTAATTCTGGGATTGAAATCTGGAAAACGGAATTTTGAAAGCCTAATTAAATTCATAGCCGGTTTCGAGTCACATAACCCGAGTCCACTGTTTCGGGGAAAAAGAATGTTTTTTTTAATGACTCGAAATCATAATGGTAAATCTTAACTGTCCGAAATCTGTATAAAACTCTTAAAAATTCAGGTTTCGGGTTCCAGAATTATTATTTTATTTATTAGGGTTCTTCATGTTCTTAGTGAAATTCAAATAAATTCTCTTATTTTGGAATGAATTAAGGATTAGAATGTGTTTTTCCTGTATTTGATTAATTTGTATCCCTTAAGATTTCGAAAAATCTGTTAATGTTATTAGATATAATTTTCGAAATTATTGGATAAATATAAAATATCTTTTAAAACAGGAAATAAAATATACCAAATCCCTTAAAATTCGAATTTCAAACTTATCACACTAACAGCTATTAACAGGAGTTTCGAGACCATAAGGTCTCTACTCGAGACCATAAGGACTCTACTCGAAATCATAAGTCTTCTCAAATCTTCACAACTCGAGACAACGATTTCGACTCGAGACCACAGGGTCTCGACTCGAGACCACTGAGGTTTCGTCCAAGGGCTTCAATCTTAATCACTCGAGACCATGGTTGCGACTCGAGATCTCATCAAGCACTCGAGATCTCATAAAACACAGTAGTCGAGACCATGATTACGACTCGAGACTGAGGTTGCGACTCGAGACCTTGATGAGTCGAGACCTCATAATTTTACAAGTTGAGTCGAGACTTGACTCGAGATCTCACTCGAGACCTCATAACTGAGTCGAGATCTCACTCGAAACCTCATTATTTTAGGCTGTTTAATGTGAACTAAGACTTAGCTCGGGGCTCCGCCCCGAACCCCGTGCGGGGGCACGCTGTTCCCCTGCAACCCCCAGCGAACTCACCGCGGAGTTCGATCTGCGCTAACAGGTGGTTTGCTATTAAATGATTGGTTTTGTAAATACTTAGTTAAGTAATAAGGATCAAATAATGTTTTACAAAACCAAAATGGCTTTACTTGAATGAGTTTCTGATGTATCATTTCTGGCCAAAGCTGATTTGATACATCTACTTATCATCCAAGTATTACGAAAGCTATGTTAAGTATGCATCATAAACATGAATGTCTTAATATCTGGCCAAAGCTAATTTAATTCCTTCATAGATGGCATGCTTAACAAGTGCATAACTAAAGTGATTGTCTCAATTTCTGGCCAAAGCTGATTTGTTACAACCACTTTGCACACATGCTTAAATGATTACACTTCTGGCCAAAGCTGATTTGTCTTCGTTTAAGTAGAACTTTAAATGAGTCTATTATTTTGATGTTAGTAATAGACATATCACAACCTCTTCACATAATGATCCTTATATTAATGATCCTTCATTAATTTTATGATAATTTCGTCTGCCTTATCTTTTAATACCCATAATTTTACTCACTATAATTTTCTTCTATAAATCTATATCTCATCCACTCTAATTCCTAAATCTAATACATTTTGCTTAAAGTTTCTATAAGAATTAGCCCTTAAATTGAATCCTTGATTATCCATTAAGACACGATAATCCTACTGCTCTCTTCTGATAATGATTACTACAGAAGAAAAGGTAGAGCATGATGATTAGGATTAATCGAACATGATGTCTCTTATGATAATCAAGATCTCTCTAACATAATGCTATCACTAAAGTTATTCCAGATTAAGTCTTTCCTAAGACTAATATATTATCTATGGAATAATTACAAGAATTCCTAAGATGCATGCCTTCATTTAAAATTCTAAACTATAAAGCTAAGTGGTATATGTGAATACATAATAATGTACAATACCATGACCCATAAAGTTAAGGGTTTACGCATGGAAATAAGTACATTTTTCCAGTACATTACATACTAAGATTTTCAATTGTACAATTTGATGCCTTATAAATCAACTATAACACTCAAAAGTACCAAAATATAATGAGTGTGTTGTTAAGCAACATATGTACAAAGAAATAAATGTTTGAAGCTGGAAGATAAGTTGTTACTCACCTTATAACCACTTAAAACTTTAAAAGAGGATTGTTCTAAGGTCCATAGACAAATTACAAGTAAAAATTCCAACTTTAAGGTTCTTCAAGGGAAAATCTCACTGCATAATTATGCCATTAGACTAGACATAAGCAACGATACTATCCATTATTCAAAAGAACAGTTGAATAAGTTAATTAGATAGTCACTTACTAATGATATTTAAGTCTGGTAATTTTAATATTCCATTTAACACATGATTAGTTGACTCTAGTTCTAAACGTTTCCTTACCAGAAGTCAACAAATAACTAACATGAGAGTTAGTGACAAAATTAAATGTTAAGGCTATAAGAACCATAATAAGCAATCTTCTAACAACGCTTTTCGATACCTTATATATTCTGAAGATTAATCAGAATATAGTATCATAATTAAGCAATGTTATGAAGATTGTGAGGTTTGCATAGTCAACATAAAGTCACACTTATCTTAAACTCTCATCTTATTTGTTCTAAATATCTGGATTGAAACATTACTAAGATAAAACTAGATGATACCTTACATTTTCACAACTTTTGTCATCATGTAAATGAGAATTTGACAAAAGGAAAATGAGACTTATAAATTTCATCCATTATAACCAAAATTCATGAGAAATCATGACATGGTTAATGAAGATGATTATTCAACTAATCTCATTCTAAGTGATTTTAAATCATGATGTTAAAGCCCTAAATATTACTTGGCTTCAGGAATAAGTATGGGTCCATCATAAGTCATTCACTGACATTCGTGGAACTTATTCCAAATGGAATATTCAGACATAATTCGTTTATCAATTAAAGACTATCTACTTGTATCTACATTTTGTCGCATATGGCACACGGTCTTAGAAGAAATCTATTCATATATATACTTAATAAGATTTCTATTAAATATGTCCCTAAAGTTTCTTGCGATATCTGGACATTAAAGAAATCAAATAAAGTCTAACGCATATGTGATAGGTTCCCACGTCACGTAGCTCATTGAAACTTCTCTTGTAGCATTCTAGAGATATTAAAGATCAGTGGGAGTATTAAGTGTCTTAATGATAACTTGCAATAGTTGCAAGATGTGGGGGAGTGAAAATTTTACATTACCTAAATTTACACCTCTTGTACAAGACACTGCTCCATCTTGACACTGTTCTATCATAACTTGTCTCCTTAAAATCTAATGCTACTCTTACAAAAGTTTCATTGTTGCTTAATTGTGGGCACACTTAGATTTCTTACCTAAACTAACATAATCCTCAACATGAGAAATCACAACGACTAACGTCATTAATTTGTTTTCTCTATTAGAATTTGTTGGTCGTTAAATATTGACCCTAAGCATGCTGAGTTCCTAAAGATTTCTAAGGTCAGTGGGAGCAGTCAAAGTCCTTATCATGACTTGCAAGGAATACAAGAGGGGGGGGGGGGGGGGAGGGAGAGTGTCATTAAATTTCACTCCGAATTTAACTCCGATTACACCTCTTGTACACCATACTGCACCAACTCTTATAAACTTAGAATGAAAATGATAGCAACCTAACCAAGAGCTAATCCATAAAACTGAAACTTCTAACAAACCCAATAATCAACTCAGGGGGTCATCTAGGTTTAAAAGCCTACTAGCTTTGATGATTACATAACCTCCCTAACTGAAGTTGAAATGGATTTTGGAAAAGTTTACTGGTCCTATCTCTTCTAATTAAGCCATTAGCGTCAATCAATCTTCTGAATGGAATAAAGCTGTTTTCTAGTAAAACTGATTTTATGTGTTCGTATAACGTTTGGGATTTCATTGAATTACCTAAGAGTGTTCATAACTAAACCAAATCCTTATATATAAGCGTTAAGACACAAAGGAGCATGATTGATTGTCAAAGGTTGTACTCAGGAAGAGATAAATCATTAAAGAATCTTTATTACATATCTAACAAAAGACTTCTTTGAGGATCATCACTGTTCTAGTAGCTTATAATAGTTTAAAGCTACATTAGATGAACATTAAAAACAATTTTCCCTAACAAATGGCTAACATATTTACATGTTCATAAAACAACCTGAAAGTTCCAAACGAAGGTTAAAGAACACTTTATTTGTAAGCCAATAAAATTCATGTACGGGTTAATGCAAACATCATAATGTGATGAAATCTTAACATAATTATTTTCATCAACAACCAAGTGGATTAATGTACCTACCTCAAAATGAGTGGGAACAACTAAATTAAACTTGTGTATATAGATGATATTCTTTTGACAAGTATATGTTACATAAGTCAAAGCATTGTTAACACAAACTTTGATATAATAGATCTCAGAGATATCTCTTACGTAATAGATATCATAACAAGCCGAGATAGATCCAATGGGACATTAGTTCCGTTCCATAAGTTTAACCTTAAATGGGTCCTTACATATGTAACAAACAATACTGCTCTCCTTTAGAGGATAATATGATAAATGAGATTATTTCCTTACGCTTCATTAATTAGAAGCCTTATGTAAGTTCAAGTCTATACTCGTTTAGATATTACTCACATTGCAACACACTAGATATGTCTAGATTAATGTGAAGCATCTAATGGAGTATTACAATATCTTTAAAAGAAACGAGAGGCTACAATTTAAAGAAGAAGTGAGAATTAAAACCGATTTATTACTTTAACTTTGTAATGTTCAAAGATGACAAAATGTAATGTCGGGTATATCTTTATGTCAGCAGACAAAACCTATCTCATGGAGGAGTCATAATGGACTGATATCAACAACCTAAGTTATAACGACATAATATAGTCACTAAATGTTGTTGGAAATTTATCAGTGGACTCATAAGCTCATTAACTCCATATAATTAATGTTTTGAAGACTTAGTGTGATAAAGTCAGCTACCATGATTCCTTGAACAGTAACAGTTCAAGAGGTGTTGCATTAAGTTTCGATACACAATTAATTATTCGTTTATGAACGAATTGAGGAAACTAAGTTTTGTATCGAATACATTCATGATATGCTTAAGGATCCTATGACTGAAGGGCCATTACCCATAAGTCTTATTAAAAGAGCTCACAGACGGGTATTAATTAATAGCCGTGCACAATTGCATATCGTACTATGAATGACTAAGTATTAGTTAATTTTCCTCATCAGTTTGATTTTGTATGTCTCTAAGAATATGTCAAGTCGACATAATGGCATACAGACAAATAAAGTTACAAATCAAACAAAGGGCTTATGCGTATTTTGATCATGACGATTAGGTTTTAAATTAAGGCTATAGTATGACTAATGGGGGTCCTGAGTCGCATAATGATTCAACGGCTGTATTTCTCTGTTATAGTACTTGTTTAAGGCTAAAATAAGTGTTAACTCCTGATCAGGCTTATCTAATACTCATAGTAACTGATTACTCGGCTAAGTGGGAGAATGTAAGATTAAATATATTTATTTTATATTTAATCTAGTAGCCATTATAATCATTTACATTATATGGATCAAAATATATAACAATCCTATTAAATAATTAGTTGGTAATTGTTGATGGGCCTAATTACCCTTATTAACTAATTAGGGTTTCCTCCTGTGTGCATATATAAGGAGACTTATGTAGAGGTTCTAAGGTTAGACACATAACCTAATTACTCATAACATCATCTCGACCTCTCTCTCCCATAACCGATTACCCTTTTCGGTTCATCAATCACCATCATTAGATTGCACCCTAAGGAGGAACCAGATCAAGCTGACAATCATGTCAAACACTATTGTTGCGTCTCCATCTGGATTCTCTGTTGGCCTGTACTGATACAAAAGTATGTTTTCACATGTTTTCCATTATGTCTAAACAGAACTGATCAACAGTTTTCTCTTCCATTTTTCTTTTCTTTCCTTTCCTTTATTCATGTTCCAACTTTAAGTATTGATATCTCATTCATTTTAGCTCTGATTCGGATATGGGTTTCGTTGTACATATATACCTTACAACACAAATAACAAACCCACAAAATAACAGTTATATCAACCAAAATATAATATAAATATATTTGTCCAAAATTTAGGAAAAACACACATTTACACTTGATAAAAATACACTCTTTCTCGCCAAATTTTCCAACAAAAATATTAATTTTCTTACATAAAATAAACAAACAAGATCACTTGATATTTCATAACTCTTTGGTTGCCAATTTGTTATCAGAAAAAAATTATAATTGGTTCAAGTTTATCTATCTAATAAAGAAGCAAGACACGTAAGTGGTATAATTACGACACAAGTTATAAAGAACACGTGTTTGATAAGACTTCAAATTTTCCAATTCCCTCACTATTTTCAACTAATACTATCAAAATAATAATGTTATGGAGAAATCAATTTAAAATCAACTTCTTAAACATCATTCTTCTTTATATAAAAAAAAGATCTTATAAAAAATTTAAAACGTATAATAAAATTTTAAAGTTTGTAAGGGTATATATAAAATTAATCCTTATAAGTATAGAGGGTGGGGATACAATAGGAAGTTTATTTGGCTAGGAAGGCTAGGAAGTGATCTTGACCATCCATTTAGTTAATCAATGGCTAAGATTAAATGAATGAAATTGAAGCAAAAAAAAAGAGGCGCGTGGGTTTGTTAGGGGCATTGTAGTCAATCCAGCACAATAGTTTCTCTCTCCTCCAATTCCCCCCCCCCCCATTTTTTAAACGTTAATAACTTTTTCATACGACATTATTTTTTTATAAAAATTGCACAAAAAAAACAAGCATTTTTTTATCTTTAAAACGAGTATACTATTGCTATATTTAAAAAAAAAAATTAAAACCCAGTTGCGTAAAACGCAATAGAAAAACCCCCAGTTACGTAAAACACAATGAAAAAAAAAACCTAAAAAATGACATTTTTCTAAAACGCAATGCACCAAAAACACAAAGAAATGACTTATTTGTAAAACGCAATGGCCAGAAAACACAAAGAAATGTCTTATTTCTAAAACGCAATAGCCTAAAAACTCAAAAGAAAATGTACTTTCTAAAACGCAATGGACTAAAAACACATAAAAATGTGTTTTACCTAAAACGCAATGCACCAAAAACACAAAGAAATGTCTTATTTATAAAACGCAATGGCCAGAAAACACTTAAAAATGACTCATTCTAAAACGCAATGGACTGAAAACACCTAAAAAATGTGTTTTACCTAAAACGCAATGACTAAAAACACTTCAAAAATGTGTTTTACCTAAAACGCAATGACTAAAAACACTTCAAAAATGTATTTTACCTAAAACGCAATGACTAAAAACACTTAAAAATGTGTTTTTTTCTAAAACGCAATAGCCAGAAAACACATAAAACTCTCTTATTTCTAAAACGTAATGGACATATAAAACTGTCTGGGAACTGTCTGTGATTGTGAACTGTCTGGGAACTGTCTGTGACTGTGAACTGTCTGAATTGTCTACGAATTACTGTCTTCGAAATGAGCCGATTTCTGGAAAATTAATTTTTCGAAATGAGTCAGGGGCTCTGCCCCTTGGACCCCGCCAGGGGCTGCAGCCCCTGGGACCCCGCTACCAGGGGCGCTTCCCCCGGACCCCCGCCATGATCGTAAAACGCAATGAGTAAATCAAAACCCCAGATCGTAAAAATGAAATTAAAGAATTTCTTACATGGATCGAACTGATTTCTTCAACAATTGACGAATTTTGAATGATTGAAACACTTATCAGCGCTCGCAATCGAACGAATCGAGTGATTATCTCCAAAATCACCGGAAAAAAACGAGATTTTTTATGAAATTAAACTGAGTTTTCTTCAAAAAAGCCGAAGAACACGTTGATCGAGTGTTTGAATCATTGATTGGTGATGAAAATCGCACTATAATGTAGTGATTATTGAGATAGAAAGTGAAGAAATGGTTGAAGATGGTGGGTTTTGAAAATGGTGTGTTTTGAAGTTACTGGGTTTTGAAAAGGAAGAAGAAAGGATTGGATTGACTAAAATACCCTTTTTCTTTATTTTAAATGTTGCCACATGTCCTAATCCTATTGCTTCCTACACTTCCTAGCCAAAATAAACTTCCTATTTGATCTTTTCCCTAGGTATAGATACTAGATAATTATATAAAATAAATACACTGGTTTATCATATAGAAATTATGTTATCCATACCATTAGCCTTGGTGACACTTCAAAATGACAATTGACAAGAACAAATTAGGTGAAACAAAACATAGGCCTATAAAAGAAGACAACCCTTTTACGTGTCCTTAATAATTATTGGCCTATAAATATGTTGATAGATTCATTATTTTTTCATGCATTTCAATCAATTTGTTCTTCAAAAACTCCAAAAATAATGTTGTCTAATGAATCTTTATCAGCACCCACATCATCGACTACTTGTTTTGAAAATGGAAGCTACACACTGGAAAAGAAAAGCATACCGAAATCTTCGAGTTCTGATACGCCAAACCCACCTTTGTACATCGTTTACCCTACCGAAAAAGGGACTTATCCCGTTATACTCTTTCTTCATGGCTTTTCGATCCCTAATACTTCATATAGCAGCCTCTTTGAGTTTATCGCCTCTCATGGTTACATTATCGTTGCTCCCGGACAAACTTTGGTAATTTCTTTCTCTATATATGTTTAATTGTGATGAATTTGAGCCATATAACATATAAACCATCATATTACAGGGATTATGGTGAAAATTAGTACTCATAAATAATTTTATTATTGTCTTGTTTATTATAGTTTGGGCTATTGAAGGGTCTATTTGTAGCTTCTGCTGTTGGTGATGTGGACGATGCGGCTGTAACATCCAACTGGATAAACAAAAACCAAGGCGAAAACCTCCAACGTGAACTCCCAAGTGATGTATCACCAGATCTTGAAAATGTAGCACTAGCCGGCCATAGCAAAGGAGGAAAAGCAGCATTTGCATTAGCGTTAGGCCACGCTAATACAAGCCTTAAATTCAAGGCTCTTATTGGTTTAGATCCTGTGGAGGGACCAAATACAGCCAATAGGCTCGAACCCAAAATCTTAAACTATATACCCCAAAATTTCAACATATCCTTGCCTATAGCCTTAATTGGGACAGGCTTGGGTGATGATGGGTTTCGCGGGTTTTTCCCACCTGCAGCCCCTTGGGGATGTAACCATCCTTTTTTCTTTAATGAGTGCAAACCCCCTGTGTGTTATTTTGTAGCAAAGGACTATGGTCACATGGACATGGTTGATGATTGGTTGGCTTGGTTGTCGGGTATGTTTGTAAGCAAGACCGGGAAGGGTTCATATGCGGATATGAGAAGAGCCTGCGGAGGCATTTTTGTTGCCTTTCTCAAGACTTATATGTTTGATGATGCTGAAAATCTTTCCACCATAGTTGGTTCACCTAGTTCTGTTGCTCCCGTTAAGCTCAATCCAGTTATATGGCTTCAATCGTGAGACCTTTAGTTTTTAAAATAATGTAATTATGTCACTTAAGACGTGTTTATTGTTCTCTAATGTTAAACTTTTTGTTTAAAGCTTTATAATAAACAAATTATATACCAAGAAAAATATAAATATGTTTACATTCACCTCCAACCTTTGCTTAATAATGCAATATAGCTGATATGACTTTTGGATTTAAATTTGAAAAAGTTAATACATTATTTTAAAAGGTTAAGTTCAATTATTAAAAATAGTACATAGTTAAGTTCAATTATTAAAAATAGTACATAAAGTGTTGCTAATGCTTTAAACTCTAAAAAGTAGTTATTTTTTTTGTTTGTGTTACATATTTTTAATAATATCAGAGATTATTATGTTAGCTTGATACGTGACACCATGGTCATGTATCCTATGAAGCATGGGGACGGCTTGGAGCCATGAGAACCCGTTCAGGGACGGTTTGGGGACGGAAACGCCATGGGGATGTCCCCCAAACATTTCCGGGAATATGGGGACAACATCGAAACGCTTCCGGGAAAGTGGGGATGGGAGTTCGACGTTTCGGGACGTTTCATAAAGAGAAGGAGTGAGTGACGACAGTTCGACGTTTCGGGGACCTCCATCATAGAGAGAAAGAGAGAGACGAGGTGTGTATGCTAAAGGAAGAGAGAGAGACATTTTGTGGGTGGCGGTTGTCACACCCCAACCGATGACGGAATCATCGGGGCGCGGCACTAGGCGAATCAAATTGCTCAAGAGAATCCATAACAACTATTTAGTGACAATATATAATGCGTTCATTATCCCATACTAATAAACAATATATCAGCAAACATTATACAGATTTCATGTTCTCTCAAACAATACAAATCCGACAACCTAGATTTATTGTGAGTTTCTAGACTTCCTAGCTTGTTTTCGAGACAGTCTGTGACTAACCTGCAACATACGTTAGAATAAAATCAATACAAAAAGTATTGGCGAGTATACAGGTTTGATATATAATAGTAAGATAGACAAAAGTGTTGCGAATTTCCACATGCATAAACGAGATACACAACATATATACTACAAGACGCAGACTGCCAGCTAAGTTTCGAGTTGACTGCGATGGAGCGGTGCGTTTTAGTCTTAACTAGACCCCGTCGGGCGTGAGTCGAACTATAGTACTATACTAGCTAAGGTGGAACGTCACGAGTAATATTCCTAGCACATATGAATCAAGCATCACGTGTAAATATGCACGTCAGACATTCGCATGTGATAATAGTTTAGAATGAGTATTGAGTTTTGATAAGTGTGTTTTAGATATGAACGTATGTTACACCCCAAAAGTGTTTTTTAAAGCGTAAAAAAAAGGTCAAGTATACTCACAGTTCGTGTTTAGCAAGTAAACACAGACTTGGATTGAAGGGAGAGCGTGGAAGTTTAGCCTGGGCATAGAACAGTAGCGTAAGCGTTGAACAACGTGTAAACAGAGTGTCGAATGTGTCAGTGTATCGAATGGTGATTCGGTCGTGTAACACCTCGTGTTTCGAAAGTCAAAGTCAAGATTGAAGTCAAAGGAAGACAAGATTGCTGATTGCGATCTGTCTCTCCTTGCTCAATTCCTGTTTTGACTTCTTTGACTTGTAATTAGTCTATTTTATTTTCGCCATAGTTGTATTATGTGGAGTATCTATTAATAATCGCATATTAATCGCTATTTATCATGTTTAATCGCTTAATCGCTATCGCAATCGCAGTCGCAACTCGAAATACGCATTTTGGTTATTGTTATACGTGTGTGTGTGCCTTATGTGTTACTTGTGCATGTTTATTTATGTTATGTGTGGTAATTAATCGAATCGCAATCGAAACTCAAACGCAATCGAACTCAATCGCAATCGAAATCGAACTATGATAATTAGTGGAGAAGAGATAGCGCGAGATATGAATAGTTAGGATTAAAAGTAATTTGAATAGGAAACTCTATCGCATTCGAATCGCCCGCAATCGCAATCGAAACAGCAAAAATCGTCGCACCAAACACTCGAACCAAGTGCCATCCGGCCGGATTGCCATCCGACCGGGTTGCCATCCGAACAAGGTGACATCCGACCGGACAGTCATCCGGGCGAGATGCCATCCGACCGACCCGCCCCTTTCCACTTTGGGTATCCTATAAATACCCCATGTCACTTTCATTCTTTCTACTTTTGGCAACTCTCTGTCCGACCAGCTCGTGTTCCTCGCTTTTTCTCTGATTTCTCTCAATTTCGGTAAGATCTCGTCTTAAATCTTGTACTTCCTTAATCTACACGCACTCCTACACCTTTCTATATTTTGAATCTTAACTTTTAACCATGAAATCACTAAATTTGAGGTGTTCTAGGATGACGTCATCATGGTGTTCTTATGAACTTCATGTTTTGGCTTCAACCCACCAAGAACAACTTAGATCTAATCGATTTTCACATAGACGAACAAAGATCTTTCATAGATCTAAACATATTCATGGTAAAAAGGATTGAGAGAAGGTTTTCCAACTTTCTTTCAACTCTTTTACACTCAATGCACTCAAAACCGATAGAATCGGAGCATGTGTCGACTCACTACTCAATCTTGTGGTGGTGTTGGTTCAAGGTCTGTGTTCTATCCACGAGATTATCGATTTCTGGTTAACCAAGAACAATCGTCTTAAACCGGTGGACTGACCGAACTTGGGTGGTTCCTGTTCGATCAGGTCACTAGAGCTTAGGATGGGACTCTGTTGGTTAGCACGATATCAACACATCTCGATAACACGACAAACAATCAAAACGACCAAGTGTAAGACGAACAGAACGACCCGGACGGAGTGCCGTCCGATCGGACTGCTGTCCGAACGGACAGCCATCCGAGCGACCGGTTGTCCGAACGACCAGCACCTTGGGTCCCACACTTAACTATTTTTACAACGATTGAAGTCTGGTTGTTGAACGAGTTGTTGTCCGACCGAACTACCATCCGCACAGACAGCCACCCGAATCATGAGACATTTGGACTTTAACACTTAGAGACCTAGTCTATAGTTAGGAACCAACAGACCGACTTGTGCATATCCGTTAGGGATTATATATGAGCTATTCTCGCCTATGCTGCACTATCACCGCACTCGAATTTTCAGATCATAAATAAGCGATTAAGTCGAGATTAGGTGTGAAAACCGCAAACTCTCGACAGAACTGCTTGACCAACCCCTATTTTTACCTATAAACACGAGAATTTGCGTTGAACCAGGAGTGAAATCCATACTTTGATGCGTAATTCTCTCCTGTTTTATCAAAACAGGGACGAAGTTGTTAAGCCAGGGGTGAAACCCTAACCTTGACGACTTGTTCCGCCCTTTTTTCAAACTCTCACCAAAGTCTCGACGGACTCCAACGACCTGAAGTCACGATATGACTAACGGGATACGTGCCCAACGCCCAAGAATCGAGGCAAAGGCACTGCCCTGAAGGTCAAATGTGCACAACAAGTCCTTGTGAATAGTCGAATCACTTTGGTTAGTCAATGTCTAATAGCCGCAGATGATCTATTTTTCGATTTTATGTGTTTCGCTTCTGAGCCCGCAACTGTTGACTCTGATGATTCGTCGATTTTATGTGCTTGTGTGTGTGTTTACCTGTTTATGTGTTTAAATTTGGGAGATTTATTCGATTTTTGCTTCCACATCGATCGACACGCACGACTCGCATTGCATTCCTATCTTAAAACGCCGACAAATCGCTAAACTATGGACGACCTTATGCTATGATATACGCTTACACTACACGACTCGATATACTAAACGCGATCGCTATATTCGAACACTCGCGAACTGTGAATGATAGGTTTCTGTATTCTGACTGCATCTGGTGATTACATGATTATGTGCTTTTGTGGATTCTGTGCTCTACGTGCTTATGTGCCTCTGTGTTATGTGAATCTGTGATTATGTGCTTATGTGTTTATGAGATACATGTTACATTGCGTGATCCTAAGCTTTAGTAAGTATAGACGTGTGAGGTGAGATTCGATTATGATGTGTCTAAGACCTATGACGATGTCTGTTGCAGACAATGTCAACTGGACCATCATCCCGTCACCCACGACTCTCTCGTCAAGAACAGAGGGACAAACGCCTTGCTGCCATCCTCGCAAAACAAGTGGCCAAGGTTGTGCCTCAGATCGTGAGTGAGATTTACGAGAACGTCAGCAAATCGTCTGAGGAGTCTAGAACCGAAGCTCCTAAAGTTGCTACCAAGACTGCTTTCAGCTTCAAGCAGTTCAAGGCATGCGGTCCGAAGGAATTCACTGGAGAAGATGGCCCAACAGCTATGTTCCAATGGTTCGATTCCATCGAAGTCACTCTCCGCCAGAGCGGATGTCCTGAAAATCTCCGTACCCTAAACGCTACCGGCGTCTTCCAGTCC